>JALAZF010000317.1:6940000-7479839 GCA_022829125.1 Lathyrus tuberosus
GACCAGTTATACTCCACTTATAATACTCCTCAATATCACCCAGCATCGCTCACAACATGGGTTATGCCTAACGCAAAGTTGAGATAACAACCGTGTCACTCTCTTCGTCACTCTCGCGAGCGAAGCCTCGAAACACAGAAGGCATTAAGCTTCGACGCCTATTGAAGATTGTTAGCTCTTAAATCTATCTCTTGAATCCAAAAACTAACAGATAATCATCCTTAATCGAAGTTTGCGAGGATTATCTCTAACGCAACTCAAACCCCGCGCATAAAGCAAAAATCATAGACAATCACCAATAAAGATTTGTAAAGCAAGTTTCATATAACGCCATGGGTGAAAAATATACATGAGTTTACAGCAAATACATATACACGACCCAACCATAAAGAAAAACACAAAGAAAAAGAGAAATGAACCGAACATCTCGCGGTTTGTCAACGTCGATCGACGATCAATCCACCCCGGTTCATCCGTGTGCAAGCTCCATAGTTGTTTTCTAAGCTAATTTAATCAAAGAATGAGGTTGATGAAGTTTGGAGCAAAAATCACCTCCAAAACAACATAACCATCAAAAATGAAGTAAAATGAACTAATATACAAAATTCAGTTTCAGACCCACCGCCCGGCGCTAGAAAGCACCGCCCGGCGGCGCCCACTTTTCCTCTCACATCAGATGCGTACATAAACCGCCTAGTAACAAATATCTAGCACCGCCCGGCGCTGGAAATACCGCCCGGCGCTAGCCCAAAAATATGGCACGCTCCTGTAAGTCTCTTATTTCAATTCTCTTATTTCCTCTGCCGCAACACCGCCCGACGCTCAAAACACACCGCCCGGCGCAGCAAAATGTACCGCCTGGCACAGTGTTAGTGCGTAAGGCACTTTTAGTGAGGAGAGAAAGAGAGAATAAGGAAATAAGGATTTGTATTATTTAATTGTGTAAATAATGATACAAGTTAGGTCTATTTATATACAACCCTAATTGGGCTTGGGCTAACACAACTTGGATTATATCTAAATATTAAATCTAATCAAATCTAATCATATCAAATCAAATCTAATTTAATATTTCAACACACCCCCATAATCCAAGTTGTCGAACCTACGCTAGTCGATCTGAACTATTCCTAATTTCTTTCTCAAATTCAGGAATCTGTTGATCTTCAATCCTTTGGTGAAAATATCAGCCAACTGTGTTTCACTTGAGCAGTGCCTAACTTCAAGTTCACCTCGATTTACCTTTTCCCTTAAGAAGTGAAATCTGGCTTCGATATGCTTACTCCTTCCATGTAGAACTGGATTCTTCGCCAGATTTATAGCTGACTTGTTGTCGATTTGCAACACAAGAGGTTTCTTCACTTCGACCTCCATTTCTTCAAGTACTGATCTGATCCAAATTGTTTGACATGCAGCATAGGATCCTGCTATATATTCAGCTTCACACGATGACAATGCCACCACAGGTTGTTTTTTCGAACACCATGAGATTGGGGCACCAAATACTTGAAAGAAATAGCCAGTTGTACTTCTTCGATCTTCCTTATCTCCACACCAATCTGCATCTGAAAAGCAATTAACTATTGCTCCTTTGCCTTCAGAATCTCGTCGAAATATAATTCAAAAATATGTTGTTCCTTTTAAGTATCTTAGAATTCTTCTTGCAGCTTTCATGTGTGACACTCTTGGTTCGCTCATGAATCTGCTCACTAATCTGACTGCGAAACCTATATCAGGTCGACTATTACACACATATCTCAGAGATCCAACTATTTGTTTGAACAAAGTTACATCAACTTTGTCTTCCTCTCCATGCTTCTCCAACGTCAAGTTTGGTTCGACAGGTGAGGATACAGGATTCGAATCATCCATTCTGAATCTCTTGAGTATCTCTTTGACATACTTCCTTTGATGTAGCACCATACCTTGCTTCGACATATGAAATTCCATGCCTAGGAAATAAGACAATTTTCCCAGATCAGACATTTCAAATTCCTTCTTCATCAGCTCTTTGAACTTCGACAAGTTCTTCAGGCTATTTCCAGTTACTAACAAGTCATCGATATATAAGCAGATGATTGTTATATCCTGTGCTACAACCTGAACATAGACACCATACTCAGACTTGCATTTTACAAATCCCAATTCGACTAAGTATGAGTCGATCTTCTTGTTCAATGCCCTAGGTGCCTGCTTGAGGTCATAGAGCGCTTTGTACAACTTATATACTTTACTCGCTTCCTTCTGAATCACAAACCCAGGAGGTTGTGTGACATAGACCTCTTCGTCTAACGGATCATTCACAAAAGATGACTTCACATCTAAGTGAAATGTCGACCAACCTTGGTTACATGCCAATGCTACTGTCGCTCCCGGGATTTTCATCCTGGTACAAATGCGAAAGTGGCACCGAAACAGAGTCACCAGCAATGTGTATTTATCCCAAGAGAGGGAAAGGAAACGCTGCGTAAACCTGAGGGAAGGAAAGAACATGGTCTTGCGACCAAGAGAACTGGGTTCGGGAGTCGGTTACGCGCAGGGAAGGTATTAGCACCCCCACGCGTCCATTGTACCCGATGGGATCCACGCTTGCTTGTCTCGATCAAAGGGTGATAGAAAAGATACTGGAAAAAGAAACTGCTACCGGAAAGAAGAAGGAAAGGAGAGAGAAAGAGAAACAAATGTAGGGAAAATAAAAGAAGTGCTCGAATGGGCCCTACCCCACTGCCTACGTATCTCATCGGGAGCATGAGAATCAGAGCGACGTAGTTCCCCTCACTAGGGATGGATTGTTTGTGTTTTTTAGAGAACGACTAACGTTCTAGCTCAGGTGTTGCAGGCTCGCCGGTCCGAGTGCGTTACCATCTTGCAAGAGAACGAGGAGAAGCACGTTCGTACGTTGAGAATGAATGAGATGAGAAAAGAATTCCCGAAGGAAAGACGTTATTGTTTGTTTTTGTCTTTTAAGAAAGAAGTATTTTGAACGTTTTTGTGTTTTGTAACAAGTATTGTATTTAAGTCCCTCATGTAAGATCGAATGCCTCGCATATCGACCCAAGACGGGACGTACACTAAACATTCCCCAAAGAAATGAGAGAAAACCCCTCACCTCCTTGTTCTCACATGAAAGGCCTAAATACAATATTTGTCATGCCTTTATTAAGTATCTTTTATTTCTGTTTTGAGATAAGGAAGAAAGACTCAAAAGAGGATCAAAGGAAAAATCTAGGTGGGGAGACTAGGACTCAATCTTAATGTTATCATATATGGTGATCCTATGGTTAATGAGGTTTAAGAAAACTAACCCTAAAAGAAAGAGGGAAGTCTACCTAATGTTAGCATACATGGATTGCTATCCTAATGTCTCTCCTACCTCCGACTTAATAAAAAATTAAGTGGAGCGAGGAATCCTAAGGGATCATGTCATCAGACAAGTAAACACATGATAAATCAATCACAAAACGAACTAAAAACAACGAAAGAGTAAACAGTGTCAGTCAGCAATAGTATCACACAACCAAAGGGAGAAAAAGGGAAGCTTTAGCCAAGGGGTCATATCAACCGAGGCAAACAAGCTAGCTATAGGAAAATAGGTACTCATCCAATGGTATCGAGAACCTTGGAGAGCGGAGTAAGAAAGGGGAAGATGTGAGTCAGATCACATAAGCTTCAGCATCGGTCAATGCGAGCTATAGACAAGGCGTGGGGGTTGGTTACGAACCCTATCTTCCACTTGACCGACTCGATAATAGGAGCAGGTGATGTTCAAAGCTTCAATCATGTAATGAGAGCTAAGAACGACTCAACTAGAATAACGGGGGTCGGTTGCGAACCCTATCTTCCGTCAATTGCCTTCTTAGAGGTCTTACCAGGGGGAATGGGAATGGGATGCTTCATAGAGGTCTTCAGGCACAATATTAAACAATCACAAACAGAGCCTCCTTTGAGGACTTTCATCATTGTCGGCCAACTCCCAATCCTACTTCTCATGGCATAAAAAAGGAAAAAATGCGGAATTAGTAAAAGAGAAGAGAAGTGATACCGAACGGATATCAATCCGTAGCAACGCAAGCAAAGTGTAAGCAAACCGGCAAACTTCTAGTAACCTAACATAAATGGGCAAAAGTGTTAGAAAGTGAAACGGATCCGTGAAAGGCATGGAACCAAATGCTCTTAAAAAAACAATAAAACAAGGCCATAAGCCATAAACAGCAGCAACAACAGCGCTCCAGCACCTGCATAGCTGTAAACACTAGCAACAAATAAAAACAGTCTATAACAGCTACTATTTCCAGAACAGAATGGGTGTATATGCAGCCAGCCAGGATAACAACATTCTACAGCACTCTTTGTTCACAGCAGCTTCTACATTTAGCTAATCAAGTGTAAAACACTACAAAACAAACTCAAAGGTTAGTCAAAATTCAAATGGAAGTAACCAAAGTGAGCAACTAAGATCAAAAGGAAATGTCAATAAGAAGTAATTGAAATCAATACTAAATGTAAACACCAATTAGTCAAAAATCAATGCAAAACATACTAAGGTCTATTAACAAAGTTAACAAATGAACTATTAAAATGATTAATCGATGTTATCATTAAAATCTAAGTAAAGTCAATGTAAGAACAAAATCAATTCAAACTATGTCAATGACCAATTAGTTCAAAGTTAATTTCTAATTCTAAAACGATTAATGGACAATTAGTGGCCAATTAAGCCAAAACAATGATTAGTGAGCAATTAAGCCAAAAACGGTTACGGAACAATTAAGCTAAACAATTAGAGAGTGGTTAAGCTAAAAATCACTTAATGCAATTAAGCAAAAACAAATCAATTAATGCAACTAAGTAAAAACAACGATTAGTGAGCAATTAAGCAAAAATAACTAGTCACACCCTTAGCAAAATCTAAATCCAATTATCAAAGTTAAGGTCTAAAGTCAAGATTAATTTCGAGTTCGAAACAAAATCTAAATGGTGAATTAATTCTAAAGCCTATTTCTTATATTAATTCTAAATTGATTACCTAATGTTAATCTAACTACGATTAAGCCAAAACGATTAGGAAATCATTAGGCCAAAAATTCAATTAGTACAATTAAGCCAACAAACAATTAGTGAACGAGCGATTAAGCCAAAAACAAATTCTAATTTGAAATTATTATTAAGATCTAAAACTAAATCCGGAGAAAGCTAAGTTTAAAGGTATTATCTAAAACCATTAGCTAAAAAGAAATCAAGGTTAATTTCAAACTACAATCTAAGTCTAAATCCACATCTAATTCTAAAAATAAGCCTAGTTCTGAAATTATCACCTAATTAAAGTCATCCTAATTCTAAAAGTTACCTAATTAAAATCATTCTAATTCTAAAAAAACACCTAATTAACATCTGCATTAATTCTAACAAAAACTGACCTGAATCAAGAGTGGGGGTGCATTGGAAGGTTCGGCGGTGCAAAAGATAATCCATTGAGATGAGGCCCACTTCACAAGACCCGGTCTACAATGTGCAAGGATTTAACCTACAATGATCTTCGTCTCCTTCACTCTTCTATCATGAACCGCGCCGCTTTCAATCTTCAATCCTCGCCGGCAACGCGGCGGAGGGCCAAACACCACAATCCCTACTCCAACTTCATCGTCTTCATCTCCCCGTAACTAATCCACCTTCAATTTTTATTGATTCCTCATCTAACATCATAACCGAAGCAAATCAACGCATGAACCCTAAGTTACGCACCAAGCAACAAAATGCTACAAGGCAGATGATTGTGGAAAACTGCACGAAATAGGTACTCTCTCTAATTCTTCTTTCTTCTCGTGTTACTTTTCTTCTTTTTCTTCACTTCTTACGTGTTGTTGTCGTGTTTTTTCGATACGAATTGCTAATGTGTTGAATTCGAATCTTTTCGTTGACGATGCACTCACGAATTTCTGCAGAATTTAGGTTGAATCGTGTGGATGTGTTGATGATTCGCGGTTGTAACGATGTGTTTACGAGATTAATTCCTGAATTCTGAACCTGAAATTGTAGGTGGCTGGAAGTTTTGCCGGTAAGAATTAATGAGGATGAATTGAAGTTGTTGAAGGTCTCGATTGGAGAAGAAGAGCCGAAGATTGAAGATGTTAATTGAAGGTTATGGAGTTTCTTGCGGAGAATTCGTTGGAGAATCGGAGTTTGTTACAGAATCGGAGAAGAAATCGTGTTGACGGAAACTTACGGATGTTGAAGATTCGAAGGAGCTCTTGCTTATCAGACTTTATCTCTTCCATGATTTCGCGACGACGTCGCCGATGCTATAATTCAGGTATGGTCCTCTGATTCTTTTCTCCTTGTCACTGCGAATCTGAACCCTCCTTCTCCTCCTTCTTTTGCAATCTGTCGACTGTTGCTGAATTCTTGTGAATTTGTCACAGGTTGTGATATTGATTATGGTGAAAATGGTTTGAGAATGAAGGAGACGGAATTCTGAAGGTTGAAGAGATTGATGCCCGGTGGTTCTTGGTGTTGAAGATGAATGATCAAGGTGAAGAGATCGAGAGAAGAAGATTGAAGGTGATGGATGAAGAGGTTTTTTTTCTGTTAGAGATTCGGTTAGTAGAAATTAGAGAATTCGGTTCGGAAAAGTTAGAAAATTTTCTGGTATATCTTCCTAGAGGAATTGTTGGAATTTCTCTATATAATAATTCTGTTAAAGTTTTTTTTGAATCTTTGTGCCGCGAGTTTTTATTATCTGCTGTAGTTTTCTGATGCTTGGGGACTTTGGTTTGTATCTCTCCTTTGGTAATCTTCCTAACAATACAAAACACCTCCATCACCTTTAACGAGATCATTCTATGAAGATCTCCAATGGATTGGTTTAAAACAATGTGGTTAAAATGGTTATCAAAAAGGGTTAATTGAATGTTGGATAATGGGACAAAGTTGAAATGGAACCAAAAATGGATATGGATGTTGGATTTAAAAAAGTGGATAAAATTGGATTTGAAAATATGGGTCAAAATGGTTTTAAAGTGAATTAAGGTTTTAACAAATGGGTATGGTTTTATGAACATTTGAAATTGGTTTAGAAAATGATTAAGAATGGATGATGGACTTATTTTGGGAAAATGGGTAAAACATGGTTGTTAGATTTAATTGGATTTGGAAGTGAATGTGGGTTGAAAAATGGATATGTATCTTATTTGGTTTAATGGATACGAAATGGATTGTAAATGGATTTAAAGTCAAAATGAAAGTTAAGAAGTGGTTAATTAGATTTGTGAAATGGATGTTAAAAATGGATAGAGAAAAATTTGTTATGGATTAAGGAAGAAAATGAATTTCTTGCAAATATGGTTGTTAGTTTAGAATGATGGATATGAAAATGGATACGAAGTCTTGTTTTTAGAAAATGGGTAACCAAATGAATCCAAAGCCACTCTCAAAACTTCTCGCAACCCCTTTGATAAAACGACCACATCTACCACCAAGCAATTTGCAACTAAATCCACAACCGTCAACCCCAGTTTTCTGAATCCAAACCTCGCCTGAACCACTGAAGAATCTCACCGCAAGACATCTTGACTCTGAACATTCACAGCTTGAGAAATAGCCCACGGAAACAGATAACTGAATTTGAAACAACCTCTCGGTAGTTTGACCATGATTAGGTCAAACATCCACCTGAATAGGATCGCAATTGAACAATCATCTTTGACTTGAAGCTAAACACTTATCTTTGAATGCACGCTGATACTCCTTTGAATACGGAAGATCAAACCAAAGGAAGATGCCTTGATCACATGTCCTTATGCAATATGCAATGCAATGCTTAATGTTTAATGTTTTATTTTTTCTATGCTTGAATGCAATGCAATGAAATGAAAGCTCATACTAAATGATATGAAAAATGAGAGGGCAAATTTTGGGGTATTACAGCTACCACTAGTCGAACAGTCTCCAGTCTTGCTACTGGAGCAAATACTTCAGAGTAGTCAAGTCCTTCTCTTTGAAGAAATTCTCGAGCTACTAATCTTGCTTTATGTCTTGCTATCGACCCATCAGCATTGTGTTTTAACTTGAACACCCACTTTACTTCGATAGCTTTTGTATGTGCTGGCAATTCGACTAACTCACATGTGTTGTTTCTTTCGATTGCCTGTAACTCTTCGACCATAGCTAACTTCTACTGTTGAATTTTTAAAGATTCGTTATGGTTGAATTGTTCAGCACTTGCAAGTAAAGCAAAATGAACTAATTCGCCATCTGGTGTGACTTCATCATCACCAGTCACTTCATAATCATGAAGTCTTGTTGGAGGAACTCTATTTCGTCGAGGTCTTTGGCTTGTTTCAGCCACAACCTCTGTATCGGGAATGTCAGCAACTGCTTCTACTTTGACTTCGACTTGATTCTCAGCAATTCCTTCAACTTCGACTTCATTAGTTTCATCGTCGAAATCAGAGCTCATCAATGGCTTGTTAATTGAATTACTAGAATTCCAATCCCAGGCAGAATTTTCATCAATCACAATATCTCGACTCAACACAATTTTCTCATTAATTGGATTGAATAGCCTGTATGCACCTATCTTATGATATCCTACCAGAATCATAGGTTCACTCTTGTCATCAAGCTTCCTTCTTCTTGCATCAGGAACATGCTTGTAACACATAGAGCCAAACACCTTCAGATGACTCACTGATGGTCGTTTTCCACTCCACACTTCTTCAGGAACCTTGTTCTTCAATTTCTTGGTAAGGCACCTGTTCAAGATATAAACTGCAGTTGAAACAGCTTCACCCCATAAAGATTTTGGCAATTTCTTCTGCTTGAGCATACATCTCGCCATATCCACTATGGTTCTGTTTCTTCTTTCAGCAATTCCATTATGTTGAGGAGTATAAGGAGCAGTTACCTCATGATCAACACCATGTTCTGCACAGAATTTTTCAAACATCTTCGAAGTGTATTCGCCACCTCCATCAGTTCGCAAAACTTTGATCCTCTTCTCACTCTGGTTTTCGACAAGCATCTTGAATCTCTTAAAGATTTCAAATACTTCGTCCTTTCTCTTGATCACATAGATCCACAACTTTTGACTAAACTCATCGACAAACGAAACAAAATATCTGTTTCCACCAATGGTATGTTCTTCGAATGGACCACATACATCTGAATGTACAACCTCGAGTATGCAGGATGATCTCATTGGCATAGTCGAAACGAAAGAATTTGTTGATTGCTTTCCAACTAAACATCCTTCACAGAGTTTGCCAGGCATCTCAAGACTTGGAATACTAGATGTAGCGAGCGATTTTGGACGTGGTTCTTAAGCACTGTCGCTCTCTTTTGGGGTTACTACAGGTCAATTCATTTTTTATCCTATTAAAGCTGATGAAGGAAGGGAAATAGATGTCTCCAATTAACCCTGCTTGCATACCAAGTTTAAACAGCGGTCTGTTAGGTTACAGATGCTATGTGGTAGTGGAGCCTCTCTTGTGTTATTTTGACAGAATGACGGGTTTATTCTATGGGCAGGAAGTTAGGACTGATGTTTTCCAATTGATATGGGATTTAGGATTTTTGTTTAGTGTGCTCGCTAAGATTTTTCTTTCAATCTTATGCCTACGTATTCCCGTTTACCGAAACAGGGAAATCAGAGCGTTCGTAGTTCCTCCTATTCTATGGGAGGAAATGGTGTTTTGGTGTCTTGTTCAAAGCCCAAGACGTGAAGCGAAAGGTTGTTTGTATCTTGTTCAAAGCCCAAGATGTGAAGCTGAAGGTGGTTTGTATCTTGTTCAAAGCCCAAGATGTGAAGCTAAAAGGTGTTGTCTTTAGAGAGAATTTGTCATCTCTAAAGAGGGTATGTTTGTCACAACTGTTTATAAAGGAGAATTATATTAACCGGGATATATGAATCCGGCAATGCCATAATTTCCTTTATATGGGGTTCCAACTTGAAGGAGAAGACTTTAACTCAGTGTAGAGCAATGCTATATTTCCTTAGGAATTTCTCATGCTAAAAGAGGGACAGTGGCATGGATGTAAATAATCCAGAGGCTTGCCGCTTACAGCAATTAGATGAAAGGGAAGGAGTTGTTGATGTTTGTGTACTGTGAACGAGGCACATCTTTGATGCTAAAAGGTTGATTGGATCAACCAGTGGTTTTCTTATACAAAACCTAAGAGGAGGCTATTGGCACAACAAGAGGGAGTTTTTATGTGTCTCGTACGAAGCTCGAGAGAGAGGCTAAAAGGGTTGACTCAATAGGAGAATCTTTTATACTCAACAAGAGAGTGATTTGGTATCTCGTACGAAGCCCGAGATGGAGGCTAAAAGGTGACTGACTCAACAAGAGAGTCTTTTATACTCAACAAGAGAGTCTTTTTGTATCTCGTACGAAGCCCGAGATGGAGGCTAAAAGTTTTGACTCAACAAAAGAGTCTTTTATACTCAACAAGAGAGTGTTTTTGTATCTCGTACGAAGCTCGAGATGGAGGCTAAAAGGTTTCAACTCAACAAAAGAGTCTTTGTATCTCGTACGAAGCCCGAGATAGAGGCTAAAAGGTGTACAGTTTCAGTTGAGTGACAGGTATAGTATGTTGGTTAAGAGAAAATCAGTTCTTATATGAGTAACACTGTACTCATGGACTTGATCTGAGAATCGGGATTGTCTCCTATTCTTTAAGGAAACGGGGAATCAAAAGGGTGTTTGAGACTGTCCGAGTTTACGGGTGTCTCCTTACTTGAGAAAGTCTCTGAGACTCAAGGAAATTAGACCGTCCAAGTCTAGGGTTTTATCTTTTGTACTATGCTTTGGGAAACAGTAGTAGGGTCTAGACTCTTTGAAAGACTGTTCTATTAAGATGACTAATTTCTGTTCCTATACCTCTAGGAGGTCGTCGGGACAATTTGTACGAAGCCCAAAAGGAGGCTGGAAACTTTTAAGAAGCCGAGAGGTCCTTGTATGAAGCCCAAGAGGAGGCTATCATTCCCGGGGGAAGAATCATTATATGAAGCCTAAGAGGAGGCTGTGAATACTTCTAAGAAGCCAGCGGGTCCTTGTACTAAGCCCAAGAGGAGGCGGGGATGCTTTTAAGAAGCCTGTGGGTCCTTGTACAATGTCCAAGAGGAGGCCGATGCTTTTAAGAAGCCCGTGGGTCCCCAAACCCCGAGAAATTCAAGACAGGCTATTCACAAGGAATAGATCAAGCCAGGAAAGTTCGAGAATTTGGAAGAAACTCAAGAGATGCCATTCATGGAGAAGACATTCATCTCTGGGGAGGTAGAGTTTCTTGACAATTCCTAAGGAGGACAGCCGAAGAGAAGACTGTATCTGGTGCTCCTATGGGGGATCTAGTATTGTCTATTTCTACGAATAATCGAAACGGCTTCACCTAGTGCTAGACGTAGTTGCCGGGGAAACTCTAAATATCTATACTATTATTACACAGTCGATATGAGTTTATGAAAGAAGACTTACAGCGAAACAGCCCCACAATACAGTTATATGTATATGAAAGCGGTAAATGAAAGCGGGTAAACACTTACTCGGTTGTAGAGCTTCCATGCTGTTTGGTTAGTTGTTAAACAAAGAAAGATTGAAAACGACAGTATATTTCAAAATCAGAGGAGAAAGTGCTTTGAAAAAGAAAGATTTAGGGCTTACAGCTCAGGGAGAGGCCCGGGGTTTTACCAGTGATTGCACTGTTAAATTTGTACAGAGGGACTTATACAAGTGACTGAGGCCCAAGAAAGGTTTTCTGTACAAAGGGATGTGTCTTACACTCTCTCAAGAGGCCCAAAAAGTTTTAAAGAAAAGAGTGGGGCTTATAACACGAGGGGAGGCCCAAATGATTTTTTGTTTAAAATGGCGATCGCGCCGAGGTTTTCTTTTAACGCAAAGGGACTTATACAATATCTGAGGCCCAAAAATTGTTTTGGTTAAAAGGGGATTGGGTCTTACACTCTAATAGAGGCCCAAAAGTTTTGAATGGGTCTTATAGCTCGAGGAGAGGCCCAATTGATTTTTTTTTAAAAGGCGACGATCGCGCCGTTTACTTGTACAGAGGGACTTATAAAATAAGTGAGGCCCAAAATTGTTTGTACAAGGGGGTTTGGGTCTTACACTCTCTCAAGAGGCCCAAAAAGTTTTGAAAATGATTTGTGAGGGTTGAATTAATCAAAAACCCTAATTTATTTCCAAGATGTATTTTAATTGAATAAAAATTCAATTAAAATGATCAAAAATTGTTTAACATGTGGGAAACAAATTATGATCTTGGATTAATGCTTCAAAAATCATGTTTTGCCCTACAAAAGGATTAGAAGTCATTAAAATTTACAAAATCAAGAGGGAAAAAATATTTTAAATGTCAAAAACAATTAAAATATTAATTCTTTGCAAAAATATCAATTATATGGAATAAATAATATTTTTGGGATTTTTTGGTAAAATAAAATATTTTAACATTTTTGTGAATTATTAAAAAAAGAATCAACTCAAAATCATTAAAACTCGGAGAGAAATTAATTTTTGAATCAATTAAATAAAATCACAAAATTCAAATATTTGAATTTGAAAGAAATGGCGCCAAGAACAGCTGAAGAACACGCGCGTTTTTCAGTTTTGCCCAGATTTGCATTTTCTATCCAATCTCACTGAATACTTGATTATATCATGCAATCCACATATCAATATGCTCGTCTCAACCTCACGATCATGTTTATGACAATTAATTTCTTTTAAATTAAGCATAAAACAAAAAATCACGATAAATCCTCAAGAACCCTAAATTCTGCATGAAGGCTGGGATTTTTGATACACGATTCAAACAAAGCAATTAATTGAGGGGAAACATTCCATGCATGATTATGAACATTTGGCAAAAGTATTGTGCGAGGAAATATGCATAGATTGAGAGATGACCAAGTTTAGGCTTACCTCTAGGTCGTGACAGCAAGTTCAAAGTGATTTCTGAGTTGGAGGTGTTACAGATGTGTTGTGATGATCTGAACAGCTTCCCTACACCCTATGGAGTGTGTTTGAATGCTTGGACTTGATGGAAATTGGCTGGATCACTTCATGGCATCTCAACTACAACTTGGTTAAAACCTTGAGCAATCGACTGGTGATTCTGAGAAATCAGTGTTCCAGATGTTGTTTAAGTGTTTGATCAGCTCCCATATGATGTATGTGAGGTGTGTGTGTGTGATTGGTTTAGTTGGAAAAGCTCTCAAACTCAAAACCCGATAGTGACTTGCCTTAGAAGGCAAAATTGGAGTGAAAGAAGAGATTTTGAGGAAAGCATCTGTTTGATGGCTTTGGTGTACTCAAACTGATCACAATTGAGCTCTATTTATAGTAGAGCAAGTTTGTTTTGCAAGGAATAGTGAATGGCAACTGCTGAGTAGGGTTGGCCAATGTTGGCAAATGAAAATCCAAGTCTCCTCTAGCCATTGACTAGAGGTTAGAGCACAGAGCTTTGGTTCCCTTGGTCTTGGATAAGTCTTGACTGAATTCAGTTGCCAATAGCTCAGTCTATGCCACCTTGGTGCTTCCATTGAATGCTCTAATCCAAAATTGGAGTCTTGTCCCTATTTTAGGCAATTCTAGGTTTGGCATGCTATTTCTTGTTCCAAGGACTTTGGAGGCTTGGCTCAGTGATTGTCCCCTTTAGATTTAATCCTCAGATGTGTCCAAAGTGATGACAAGGCTTGGAATTGGCTGATTCTGGCAAATCGACCAAAAGTGCAAAAATCTACCTTGCCTTGGCAGATTTCAGCAAGGCATTTTGCCAATGTCATATCTCATGGCTCAAGTTGAATTTGGTGATGTTCTTGGTCATTTTGGAAAGCCCTTGTATGATACAACAACTGTTTGATCATATTTGGTTTTGATACTTTTTGGATCCAAGTGAAAAATGTCCCTACATTTGAAAAAAAAGTAAGGCAAATTCTGACTTAGTGAAATTTTCACTAAGTGTTGGAACAAAGTGACTTTTCTTGATTTTGATCACTCCATAACTCAAAATCCATGAGGAATTTGGAAATAGGTCAGTTTTTAGCTTTTGTAGAGGGCAATGAGATCTACAAATCAAGCTTTGGATGGGAAAAAATGGCTTTGTGGTTTAGGAGTTATGATCCTCCAAAGTTGGTACCTTGGTCACTTTATTTCATAACTTAGAAAATTTTCTAAGTTTTTATGGTTACCCCTTTTACAAGTTATCCCACTTTTCTTGATTTTTCTTTATGAATGATGATTCAAATCATACATTAACATCAATTTAGGGTTAAAAATCCAATTTTGTGAAAAATCTCAAAAAGTCAAAGTTGACTTTTGTGCACAGTTGACTTTTTAGCAGATGAATTCCAAACTGTGCAATTCTTCAGGAAATCATGTCCTTGACCTAAATCAAACTTGGTGGACATGTTCCATGGGTGTTATAGGGTATATTGAATCATGTCCTAGGGTTTGGGAGCATGTCCTGGTCAAAAGTCAAAGCTACAGTTGACTTTTCTCGCAAAACCCTAACTGTGGTTCAGATGAAATTGAAACTTGTTGCTCAAGCTTCTTGTATCAATCCATTGTTCAAAATGGATCAATATGGTATATTAGAGACCCTAAAATCATGTCTTGAGGTCTTGGCTCCTGATTTGTCCCAAAAGTCAACTTAGGGGTGAATTAGGTCAAGAAACCCTAATTCCTGATTTTTGATGAATGCATCCCTTGAGGCAAAATTGACTTGATGATTGGGTCCATGAGGTTCCATGGAGTATATTAGGTTATGTTTTGGATCATTGGCTTGTGCCCAGAGGAAAATTTCCATCTGGAGGCCCTGGTCGACCAAAATCCTAATTTGGTGACACTGTCGATCTTGAAGCTTGATCCACCTAAAAGGGAGCAACCTTGTGCTTAATCCTTGAAGTGGGAGTCCTCTTGATCCATTGTGGATGTTTGAGAGGTTAGACAAGTTGAATATCATGTCATTCCTTGATTGATCCTTTGTCTAAGCACTCAGAGAGGGCTTGAAACCCTAATTTTGATTGTGGTGAATGCTCAACAATTCCTTGAGGCACTTGGTGAGGGATAAAGGTCCATCCACATTATGATGATGATTTGCACAATGATGGGAATCTAAGTGGTCAAAATTTGGGGTATGACAGATGCCCCTATTTAATCTTCTTGGACCCGAAGGTGTGAATGACGAAGGTATTCGGGCATTCGAGGTGCAAGAGGATTAAATATCGGAATATCCGAAATTTTGACAGTGTCTATAAATGGTAATTCACGCATTCATCTTCTTTCGCTGAGCAATGATGCTTAGAAAAGGTAAACTTCCCCTCGATCCTGGTTTCCTACCGAGGAACTGGTCTTAGTTTCTAATGTAAACCTCCCCTCGATTTTGGTTTCCTACCAAGGAACTGGTCTTAGTTTCTGAAATAAACTTCCCCTCGATCATGGTTTCCTACCGAGGAACTGGTCTTAGTTTCTTTTGTAAACCTCCCCTCGATCCTGGTTTCCTACCAAGGAACTGGTCTTAGTTTTGTTTTGTCAATAAGCTTTATTGACAAGGGACGTTATTCGTAGCGGTTTTCCTCAAACTTCTCACCGAATTTTCCTGGGGAGATGCCATTTGACGGAAAAAGTTGACGTTAGACTTGCTGGGGAGCCCAATCATCTGAGTTGTAGAGGTGCACAAACTTCTCTGTTGGAGACGCCATTTGTTTCTACCGTGGAAGACGAGTCTCCTGGAAGACTATTTTCGTTTGGGGTCCCACATCCTACTTTTCTCGGGATCTTCCCGGAGAAATGCCATATGATGCAATCCAGTTTTGAGGTGCCGATGACCTTTTCATCAGTGGTTTTTCGGAGAAAAACTGCCGTACCACCGAATCTCTGATTATCAAAGTGGTCGAGGAGCCAACTTCATTCCAGAAATAAACTGGAGGAGAGAGATTGTTCAGACGCAGCATTCCCTGACGAGGAAAAACTTGACAACTCAATTGAGAGGACTTTTTATCACCAGGGGATAAGACCGGCTAGAGTGATAGTGATGCAATATGAAATGTGAATGCAGATCAATAATGCATGATGCATGTATGTTTATGCTGACAAAACTGACGCGACATACAAACTAAAAGATGAACATGACTGGATACTCGGCCATCGCGGGGCGAAGAAGTACCGCTGGTTCAAGATAGCAATTCTATTTTGCTTAGGAGAAGTAGTCCTCGCGGGGAACTATGTTGGTCGGGCTTAGGAGATAAGAACTCGGCTGAGTCGTGTCAGACGAAACAAGGTCTCTGACACAGTTGATCCCTTCATTCAGGCGTACTGGGTTAGAAGGAGTACTTTGATTCTGCACTTTGAAGTTCGCTTACTTCTGGAGAAGCGATTGATGTTCTTTTGATGTTTAACAATCAAAAGAAATTGCCATCTTTATTCTAAAGCAGAAGAAGTTTTACAAGTAAATTCATTTTTGTTTTATTTCAAGAATCATTAATCATATTAAAATGTCATTATGTAAAGCTAAAATAACTGAGAATTACAAACAAAAGCACAAGGGCTCAAATTTTATTGATAAGAGGGAGATCAGCCAAACGCGTGATTCCAAAGAGTATTTACAAAGTTAGAAAATGGTAATTTACAGGGAAAAGGGCTACGTTGAAACATAACGATCATTATCCTTCTACCAACTTTGAATTTGGGACATCCTGAGCTTCCGTCGAAGATGACCTTGACTGGAGTTTTCCTCCGATGGATGATGTAACTGTTGCTAAAGGACTTGCCTCTGTTGAACATAGTTACTTGCCATTATCCCTAACTTTTGCCTAGATTGTACTGTGATGTTTCCAATCCACCGAGATGATTTTTTTGACTTTGTCTCTAATTTTTCCTGGACCGCCCTTTCGGGTTTTCAATCCACCGAGACGTTTTTTTTTAGGCGAAGTATTTCTTGACTACATCAACATTCGTGGGGTAGGCAAATTCTTCTCCATCCATGGTTGCGAGTCTCAAGGCGCCGCCTGAGAAAGCTTTCGTGACCACATAGGGGCCATCATAATTCGGAGTCCATTTGCCCCGAGAATCAGTGAGAAAAGATTGTATCTTCTTGAGCACGAGGTCTCCTTTTCTGAAGACACGGGGTCTGACCTTTTTTTCAAATGCCTTCTTCATTCTTTGCTGATACAACTGACCGTAGCATAGTGTCGTGATTCGCTTTTCTTCGATCAGATTCAGTTCGTCGTGTCGACTTTGACACCATTCAGTTTCTGTAAGCTTCGCTTCCATCAATCCGGGTATTGATGGGATTTCTACTTCTATGGGGAGCACTGCTTCCATGCCATATACTAGAGAGAAAGGGGTTGCCCATGTTGAAGTGTGGACAGATGTGCAATAACCGTGAAGAGCAAAGGGTAGCATCTCGTGCCAATCTTTGTAGGTTATAACCATCTTTTGAACGATCTTCTTGATGTTCTTGTTAGCCGCTTCTACCGCTCCGTTCATCTTGGGTCGGTAGGGAGATGAGTTATGGTGTTCGATTTTGAACTCATCGCACAACTCCTTTATCATCTTATTATTCAAGTTAGATCCATTATCGGTAATGATCTGGCTTGGAACACCATAACGGCAGATGATATTGTTTTTGATAAATTGGACCACCACTTGTCGGGTAACATTAGCGTACGACGCTGCTTCGACCCACTTGGTGAAGTAATCAATGGCTACCAGAATGAACCGATGTCCGTTTGAAGCCTTAGGTTCAATCAAGCCAATTATGTCTATTCCCCATATGGAAAAAGGCCACGGGGAAGAAAGAACTTTGAGATGCGTTGGCGGTACATGGATTTTGTCGGAGTATATCTGAAACTTGTGACACCTTCTCATGTACTTGTAGCAGTCGGATTCCATGGTCAACCAGTAGTACCCTGCTCTTAGAATTTTTCTCGCCATTGTGTGTCCGTTGGCATGGGTGCCAAAGGATCCTTCATGAATTTCATTTATTAGCATGTCTGCTTCTGGTCTGTCGACGCATCGGAGCAAGACCATGTCAAAGTTTCTCTTATAAAGTGTATCGCCGCTCAGGAAGAAGCTGCCTGCTAGTCTTCTGAGGGTCTTTCTATCTTTCCTGGATGCCCCAGGTGGGTATTCTTGTTTCTAAAGGAAGCATTTGATATCGTGATACCAAGGTTTGTCGTCTATGACTGCTTAAATCGTGAAGATGTAGGCGGGCCGTTCAAGCGCATAATGTTAATCTTAGGTAGGTCATTCCATTGACCTACGCTAATCATGGAAGAGAGAGTGGCTAATGCATCAGCCATGTGATTCTCCTTACGAGGGACGTGATGAAACTCAATTCTGTTAAAGAAAGGCAACAACCTTCTTGCATAGTCGTTGTAAGGAATCAATCCTGATTGGTATGTGTTCCAATCTCCTGTGATCTGATTGATAACCAAGGCTGAATCGCCGTATACGTCCAAGTTCTTGATCCTTAAATCAATCGCTTCTTCAAGACCCATAATACAAGCTTCGTATTCGGCCTCGTTGTTCGTACATTTGAATGCAAGTCGGGCAGTGAAAGGAATGTGGGTACCCTGAGGGGTAACAATGATTGCCCCAATTCCGTTTCCGTAATGATTAACTGTTCCATCAAGGATAAGTCCCCACTGGGAACCTGGTTCTAGCCCTTCACTGGGTAGCGGTTGTAATACCCCAAAATTTGCCCTCTCCTTTTTTTCATATCATTTAGCATGAGCTTTCATGTCATTACATTGCATTCAAGCATAGAAAAATAAAACATTAAACATTAAGCATTGCATTGCATATTGCATAAGGACATGTGATCAAGGCATCTTCCTTTGGTTTGATCTTCCGTATTCAAAGGAGTATCAGCGTGCATTCAAAGATAAGTGTTTAGCTTCAAGTCAAAGATGATTCTTCAATTGCGATCCTATTCAGGTGGATGTTTGACCTAATCATGGTCAAACTACCAAGAGGTTGTTTCAAATTCAGTTATCTGTTTCCGTGGGCTATTTCTCAAGCTTTGAATGTTCAGAGTCAAGATGTCTTGCAGTGAGATTCTTCAGTGGTTCAGGCGAGGTTTGGATTCAGAAAACTGGGGTTGGCGGTTGTGGATTCAGTTGCAAATTGCTTGGTGGTAGATGTGGTCATTTTATCAAAGGGGTTGCGAAAAGTTTTGGGAGTGGCTTTGGATTCATTTGGTTACCCATTTTCTAAAAACAAGACTTCGTATCCATTTTCATATCCATCATTCTAAACTAACAACCATATTTGCAAGAAATTCATTTTCTTCCTTAATCCATAACAAATTTTTCTCTATCCATTTTTAACATCCATTTCACAAATCTAATTAACCACTTCTTAACTTTCATTTTGACTTTAAATCCATTTACAATCCATTTCGTATCCATTAAACCAAATAAGATACATATCCATTTTTCAACCCACATTCACTTCCAAATCCAATTAAATCTAACATCCATGTTTTAAACCATGTCCATATCCATGTTAGTTTCAATAACCAATATCTTAAACAAAGTTCCAATTCCATGTTTAACCTTTGTTCTAAATAAACAATTTTATATCCAAGTCATAATCAAATATCCACAACCATGTTTTACTTCAAACCAATTTTCATATTCAATTATTCCATCCATTTTGGGTCCTTTTTTTTTTCTAAATCCAAATTCAAAATCCATATTCATTTCCTAAACTTCAGCTCCATATTCATTGGTTCAATTGGACAGTTGAAATTGCAGAAAAGTGATAACAGCAACTACAGTGCCGCTGGTACTTCATGCCAGTTTAGCAAAAAGGGACGTGAAATGGTAGCAGATGAATTCAATTCAAAAGAAGAATTTGAAGGAAGATTTTAAAAATTCAAAAATAACTACAGAAGTTTAGTCACAGCAGGAAATCACAAGAAACCATCCTCATTTTACACAACTTCATCAGTTAAGAGAAAATCCACAATAATATTCATGATAGTTTTTTTTCACACCAGAAAAACCTTCGGAAAAAAATCGAAAATCGAAAAATCCCTCTAACCCAATTCTAACAGAATTCCAACCTCCAATTTCTCTAACGATTCTCAAGAGAGCATAACTCTTCCTGAACAATTCTCTAACAGAATAACTAACACTCACTCTAACCTCCAACCATGGACTAAAGGAAAAAATTCAGTTACAATCCTTCAAACCTTCATCTCTAATCTTCTTCAATTTCCTTTTTGGTACGACAATCTTCACCTTCATCCTCCTCGAACCTTCATCTCCAATCCTCTTCTTCAATCATCTACACTAAACTCTAACAGAAACAAAACAAAACTCTACCTCATCTTCAAAGATGACAAAAGAAATTCAATCTTCCTCTTCATCCACCAACCTCATCTAGTATCCCTAATCTGCAACGCTGCATCAATGGCAAGATTCACCGCAACCACTGCAAGTTTCGCAACCATATTCGGTAGCATTTAATCTTCAAAGTTGCGAAGTCTTCATCATCAATCTGGATGTTCATCAAAGCTAATCCTGCAATCACCAATAATAATCCAACGCGCAAGAATTCAAAATACGATAAGCCTCCGATTGGAAGAAGAATTGACTTAGAGGTACCGGATTTGGGCGCAAACAGAAGAGGAAAGAAGAGGTGGAAACGGAATACCTAGCATTTCACCGTTGGCGTCATCGTCACCAAGGTACGAACACTTTATCTTGAACCTCGTAGCTGCGGCTTTGGACCTTTAGGAGTCCATTGTAGTTTATTGCTTGCGTTTTGAGGACGTTTTGATTTCATCATATACGTGGTTCTCGCTTGACCGATCTGGCCTTGTGGCGGAGTATTTGAGAAAACCGTTTGCGGATTCGGAGAGAGGGAGAAATTTCGAGAGGGGTTCGTGTATGATGTTTTAGGTTTTGAGGTGGATGGGTACCGGAGAAGACGGCGACGCCGCCGCTGGCCACCGTCGTCTCCGGCGGTTAGGTTTTTAAGAGAAGAAGATCGTGCGAAAAAGGAGAGGGACTTGTTGAGAGAGAGACTTGATTCATTGAGAATTTAGGTGCACCGTTCTTATGTGATAAGAGGATAGGATGGTGGTGGTGCGGTCCACTCTGGCGGTGACACTTGTCACCGTCCGGTAGGTTCTTACTTGTAAATTCCATGCGCGCATTCCTACCAGGTTTACCATGCACCCACGCTTCAAGACCATCTGATGATTTCTCCAAGATTGATCGTACGACGAAGATTGGCTGTTAGAATGTGAGGACCTACCATGCACCCTCAGGCTTTGGGCGTCCTGGGCCTAATTCTTCTTCTGCTAATTGCACCCCTCTCCCTGGGCCCATGAAGAATTTAAATTGTTTTTTGCTATAGCGCACACCCCCCTTGTTCTTCCTTGTTTTCCTTTAATTTTCTTTTCATATTTGTTTCAAAATCTAATTCTAAAAATAGTTTCGTACCTCAGAAAATTCTAATAAAATTCATGAGAGTTCTTGATGGTGTCAATTAATTTTTGGTTATTTTTAATTCCAATTTTGGGGCTGTTTGATATTTTTCTGGAATTTTGGAAAGGAATGTGTTCTTAACGGTGTATCTTGTGATGTAGGTCATAGAATTTGATTTTCCCTTGACAATTTGGAGCTGATTTTTTGTATGTACATTTAGGCATTTGATTGTTTAACATCATAGTGATTGATTGGTGCATCGTACTTGAGTTTTGGGATGTTTTTGGAGTTAATCTTTGGAACCTTAATTCGTTTGATCACCATTGACGTTTGTTCTACGTTTGCAATTGATTGAGTATGTTTGGTGCATGATATGAACCCTATCTTTGGTATGTGGTTATCTACTGTCCTTGGCATGATATGTTCAATTACTTATAATTTTCAAGAGCATTTTTCTATTTTTCACTCATTTTCCAATGCGAACCGAACATGTTGATACATGCTTAGAAAGAGGTTATGTTTAGGACTTGTGTGAGGGCACTTTGAGCCAACTTTGAATATGAGTTTTAGCACGTTGTTAAGTGTATTTTGATGCACAATTGAGACATGCTTGAGTATTGCCTTTGATCATTTCACATGCTTTAAATGATGCCTTCTTTGTGTGTATGTGAAATTGAATTTGTGTTTCACTTTGGCCACTTCCTTTGATGCCATTTGTATGCCATGTTCATGATTGTTTAGGGATTCAATTAGGAAATTTTTATAGATCATTTACCTCTGGTGTGTGAGCTTTAACATTGCCTTACCATGTCATTTCACTTGCATTACTTGAGTGACAATTTTACATACTTGTATGATAAGTTTGAATGTGATTTTGCTCATGGAATGAATTGACTTTGGAGAGAGAGTTTAATGCAAACCTTGGTGACACTTTGAGATTGATTTTAAGCATGTGTATAAGTTGTTTCACTCCTGACCTTGGTCCATCTTCATGTTTTATTTCAATTCATCTAACTTGTAATGGTTTTCTTTTGTTGGTTTACCTCTAACTTCAAAGTAGATTAGTCTTGTAACATAGTTGTAACTTGACTTGTAATTTCATAATCCTTTTAGGTCTTTCACTTTGACTAGTGTGACTCGAATGTACATAGTCATTAGACTTAGCTTTTCATATTGTGCATACCCTCCCTTGTTATTACTAATGTCTTTGGTTCACATGTGCAAGGTACATAAAGGAGACATTCCAAAGGTGGTGTGACCATTTCATTTTGTAAATAAAAACTTGGTTCTAACTTGGTTCTCTATTTGTTTATAGGTGCTTTCGTGACTTGCTTTCGTTGCGCTTTCGTTGCTTTGCTACGGATTCATATCTGTTTGGTAAGGACCTCTTATCTCTTCACTTCTCTTTAATGCTTTCAAATGCCATGAGAAGTAGGAATAGTCCATGCCATGATAAGTAGGATTGTATGGAAAGCCCTCAAGTGAGGCCATGATTGTGCTTGTTTGATATTGTACTGAAGACCTCTAAGGAGGCAATTGACGGAAGGCAGGGTTCGCAATCGACCCCCATTATTCTAGTTGAGTCGTTCTTAGCTCTCATCACATGATTGAAGCTCTGAACATTACCTGCTCTCGTTGTCGAGTCTGTCAGTGGAAGAAGGGTTTAGTAATCAAACCCCCACGCCTTGTCTATAGCTCGCATTGATCGATGCTGATGCTTATGTGATCTAACTCACGTCTTCCCCTTTCCTACTCTGCTCTCCATGGTTCTTGATACCATTAGGCGAGCACTCTTATTTCCCATAGCTAGCTTGTTTGCCTCGGTTGATATGACCCCTTGGCTAAAGCTCCCCTTTCCCTCCCTTTGATTGTGTGACGTTATTGTTGACTTCGTTGCGTTTAGTTCATTTTGTGATTGATTTATCCTGTGTTTACTTGTCTGATGACATGATCCCGTAGGATTCCTCGCTCCACTTAATTCTTGATTAAGTCGGAGGTAGGAGAGACATTAGGATAGCAATCCATGCATGCTAACAGTAGGTAGACTTCCCTTTCTTACCTCAACCATAGGGTAATCATTGTATGATGACATTAGGACCTAGTTTCCCCTTAGATTTTCACCTTTGATCCTCTTTTGAGTTTCTTCTTCCTCATCTCAAGACAAAGATAAAAAATACTTAATAAAGGCATAACAAATATTATATTTAGGCCATTCATGTGGGAACAAGGGAGTGAGGGGTCTTCCCTCTTTTCCTTTGAATGTTTAGCGTACGTCCCATCTTGGGTCGATATGCGAGGCATTCGACCCTACATGAAGGACTTAAATACAATACTTGTTACAAAACACAAAAACATTCAAAACATTTCTTTCTAAAAAACTTCAAACAAGCACTAACATCTTTCCTTCGGGAATTCTTTTCTCATCTCACTCATTCTCAACGTACGAACGTGTTTCTCCTCGTTCTCTTGCAAGACGGTAACGCCTAAGTCTCCATACAGCGAGCTGCAACACCTGAGCTAGAACATTAGTCGTTCCCTAAAAAACACAAACACTTCATCCCTAGTGAGGGGAACTACATCGCTCTGACTCTCATGTTCCCGATGAGATACGTAGGCAGTGGGGTAGGGCCCATTCGAGCACTTCTTTTATTTTCCCTACATTTGTTTCTCTTTCTCTCTCTTTTCCTTTTCCAGCTCTCCAGCTAGCAGTTCCTTTTCCAGTATCCTTTCCTTACACCCTTTGATTAAAGCAGCAAGCATGGATCCCATCGGGTACGATGGACGCGAGGGGGTGCTAATACCTTCCTCTCGCGTAACCGACTCCCGAACCCAGTTCTCTTGGTCGCAAGACCATGCTCTATCCTTCTCCCAGGTTTATGCAATGTTTCCTTTCCCTCTCTTGGGATAAATACACATTGCTGGCGACTCTGTTTCGTGCCACTTTCGCGTTTGTACTAGGATGAAAATCCCGGGAGCGACAGCTAGCGACTCTGCTGGGGATCGAACCCAGAACCTCTGGTTTCCTTAGCGAGTCGATCCTAGCGCTTGTTTGTTTTCTTTCATTGGGTGTTTATTGTGGAGCTGTATTTTACTGTATTTACTATTTTACTGTATTGCTGTTTATTGTATTACTGCTTTACTGTATATTACTGTATTTACCGCATTTCAGCATTTCCGTTTCATATACTGTATCATATTATTACTGTTGTGCTGGACTGGTTTTCTGTTTGGCGGGATGGGATTTCTGAGAGATAAGCCCATTACACAGGCTTGAGTATACACTTAGAATTAGAGTGGAGAATAGTGGGACCTACGTACTGTCTGGAGTGCGTTGGGTATTCACGAAATTCACAGCCAGACGAGGCTATTTTGGGACATGTTATGACGTGCGTATCTTGCGCATTTCAGGATGTTGATCTAGAGAGTTGTCGACTCTGGTGACCATTCCCGAGGACTCAGTTGCGGCACTCCTCCCGAGTTGTGACAGTGGCAGACCACACTTTGTGGCAAACCCATTGCACATTCTCGATCCGAGGACCCAATGTTGGGAACTTGCTATAGGATATCCCTTTTTGGAAAGAGAATCAGTGGAAGCACTCCTCGATTGGCGATAGTACTGTACCCCGAGGGATGAATGTACTATTGCTTCTCGACCTCAGTGTCAGAAGCTGAGGACCTTTCGTTTTAGAGAATCAGTTGAGGCCTCCCCGATTGATGATGATGCCAAACTAGAAATGGTGAACGTATCATCATTTCTCGACCTGAGAGCCCGGGATACTGAGGATCTTAGCACCCACATGTGAGAGGGGCGGGTTGTTTACAGGTTTGCAGGTAACCTTGACTTTCATCCTACCTGGTATTCTGGGTTTCCTATCAGTGTGGGCTTATCAGCCTGGTATTATGGCATCATGATTATTCTGACCATCCTGGTATTCTGATCAGGTCGGTGCTCTGATTATGTCAATATTCTGGCCTTCTGGTATTCTGATTATGCCGATATCCCGGCATCCTGGCATTCTGATTATTCGGATATTCCAGTATTCCGGTATTTTCTTCAGAACAGGCCTATGAGCTTATTCAGCCATCAGCACAGCAGTTATCCAGATTATATGGAAGCCTTGATCCCATGCCTGTTGCATCGGCATCATCATTTTTACATACATGTTCTTGTATTTCCAAGGGATATTAACTTTGAGGCTTGCCACTGAGCATTTCCATCCATTTCTTATGTTTTTTCTGAATTTTTTTTTTGAATCAAAGCATAATAATCCCTTGGAAATATTGGAATGTGGCATTCTGTAGTGCATTCTCATACTCATATGCATAACAGGTGTTCCGGAGCGGATTTCTCATTCTGACTGGGTATTCTTTTCAGAACGGCCAACATGACTTCTTCCAACTACTCGATTCACCATGATCAAGGTTCATATATGGAACAACTCCGAGCGGAGGTGACTAAGATGAAGGCCCAACTGGGGCACTTTATGGTGGACATGCAAGCTTTGATTCAGGGCCAGAAAATGCTGAAGGAAGAGGTCAATCAAGTGAAGACCCAGATGAATCTGGTTATGGAAGTTGTGAGAAATGTGCTCAGAAAGGATGGTAATCCCACGCCTGAGGCTATAACAGAAGTTGTCATTCCACCATTGCCTGTGGAATCTATCCCAAAGAGTGATATGCCTCACGGATTTTCTGCACCACCTGGAGTTCTGAAACTTACTCACCAGCAATTACCTCTTGTTTCCCCGGATGGCTCCAAGGCTAGGAAGTACCTACCAAAGTCGGAGAAAACTGACAGAATCTTTGATCCGCTTCCTATGCCTTATGCTCAGCTGTTGAGGTACTTACTTCAACTCCAACTGGTTGAACTTCGGACGATAAATCCCCCTAGTGGAAAGCTCCCATTCAATTATGATACAAGTGCCCATTGCGATTTTCACTCTGGTGCGCCGGGGCATAATGTGGAAAAATTTAAAGCCTTTCATAATGTGGTCCAAGATCTGATTGATTCAACGGCAATAAATTTCGCCACACAGAGTAATTCTACTCCTACTGCTGCAAGAAATGTGAATCTCCCGGCGCTCCCTCTTGAAGCGGCATCAAGTCAAGGACAGGTCTTGCAGTCCTTGGTCTCAAAATCCCCATATCAGCAACTTGTTCCCGACCATAGGCCAAGTTTGAAAAGGAAAATGCTAGGAAGAGAGGAGTACCCGAATTAGTATCAGCGGCAGACTAGCTCCCAGAGGAGATATCAAAGACCCAGAAAGCCCGAGAGAAAGTTTAATCCCATTACTGTTTCTCACAATCAGCCGCTCGGCCGTTTACTTCAAGACTCTTTGATTCAGTTAAGGGAAGTCGTTCCTGTCCCGTATCCCCTTCCGCCAGGATATGACAAGAATGCTAGGTGCGAGTACCACTCAGGGACGCAGGGGCATGCAATTGAAGATTGTAAGGTGTTCAGACATAAAGTGCAAGATCTGATTGATGCTGGGATCATTATTTTCACTGCAGATGGTCTGTACGTCAACTAAAGCTTCCCAGGCCTCCTCAACAAAGAAAAAACATCGTCAGAAGCAGTCAGTCCAGACGGAGTCAAGCCTCCTCAACAAGGACAATCATTTAGCTTCTTTGCTGCATTTTCATATGTAGTCTTTATTTGTTTGTTCAGACATTGTTTGCATGTTAAAACTTGTTTGTATTTGGTATGATGATTTTAATGCAATGAATATGTTTTCTTGAAGAATTTCATTTGTGTTCACTCATTTAATGTTAATATGCATTGCAATACCAATTTTCTTGCTTAAACTCTCTGAGGGAGAATGATGATCTGAAAACGCAAAAATTTCTAGGGGTGTGCTTTTGAATAAGAACTCTGTTGAGGATGTACAGGCATTGTTTCGAATCCCCAAACACTGGAGATATAAGGGAGATAGACCCTCGTTACCCCCTTTGAGCCTTGAAGTAGGAGTTTCTTTCGCATGAAAAAACCCTCACATTTAACCCAGGGGCAGGGTAGGCGTCAGTTAATTTGACCGAGCGTTCAAATTTCTAAAGGAGTGTGCATCTGAGGATCCATTACCTTCTAATTCACCGTCAAGAGGTCAAGAGATATGAAACCACAATGGTTATCTACCAACAATCAAAGAGTGAGGCAGTCACAACCCTTTCAACAAAGTCCAGACCAGCCGGTGTCACACGACGTGTTCAAGAAAAAAGAAAGAGAATAAAAGAAAAAGAAATGAAAAGCCCGCTAAGTTGAAACTTGAAAACAAGCAACTTAGGCAAAAGCTAGGGCATCCCGCTGGACTCCGAAATCAAATATTCAAAAGAATCTGTCCAGGCAAAAGTTAGGGATAAGCAAAAGAATGTGAAAGCAAAATGCGAAAAGGATTACAAAAGAAAATCCTCGAGCAAGAGCAAAGTCGTGTGACTACGAACAAAAGACAAAAGGGGTGACTGTTACTCCAAAGCCTCATTAGGTGTCAAACCATCAAATGCATGGATTCCTTAAAGATCGTAACTTCTTTTTGAGAGATGAGCACTTGTGCAAATTAGCTGAACGTAGGACTGGAGAACATCACGAAGAGTGGGTGGGCACCGATAAACTTTGAGCCTTAAATCCTTTTTTCTCAAAACCGTGAACCAGGCCACGATACAACCCTCAAAATTCCTAATTGAAACAGGGTTTATTTCGAAAGCATACTACCAAGAGATAGCGTTCCTGACTCCTATGAGTTGTGCTAAAAGATCTTTGTTGGTGTTGCATGTGCATTGCATTCTTTCATTCAAAAGTTAATGTCGTATCCTAAGCAGTGATTCGTTCACATGACTTTGTGACATCTTTGCAGTAAGGCTTCAAGATTAACATATGTGTTGCATTAGAATTTTCATTCTCAGAATAAAAAATTTTCTGCTTGCATACTTTCGTTTGACATCAAAAGAAGTTTACATATGGAAATTCAGTCCAGAAGCTTAATATTGCCAAGTTGAGAATCCTGAAACTCCCGAAAGGCAGCCACATCCAATGGTACTTCCTCAGGAAACTTTGTTGAGCAGGAGCTCTCCCAACAATTTGTGCTAAGACGTAGTCGATCCGGGGCAATCACGTCGAACCATCTCTTTATAGTGTAGCTCATCTGAGTCAATCACGTAAGGTTCAGCCAAACTGGGGCAATCACTTCGAGGTTTAAATCTCTCCAAATGCAGGCATTCTTGGTCTTCCTTCGAAGATCAGTAGTAAGGGACAAAACTACTTCAAGGTTCATACTAGGGCAGGCCATCCCAAGAGCACGAGAAGTTAGTCTATCCAGATGACTGATCAGCCTATCCAGGGTTCAGAGTATTGGGGCAGAATATCCCACGGTGGTATGAAATTGTTCATAAATCTTCTCGAGGCGAAATCCTCTGTGGACCTTACAGTCTGAGGCAGTTACTTCGAGATCCGACGAATCCCTCCAAGAGTTTGAAGACACTGAAGCATTGAGCATGCCAAGTCTTCTGTAAAATCCTCTTGAGATGACTTCTTCTAAGTAACCCATACAGTCTGGGGCAGTTACTTCGAGATCCGACGAATCTCTCCAAGAGTTGAAGACATTTAGGCATTTTGGATGTCAAGTCTTATGTAAAATACTCTTGAGGCATTTCTTTTGGTGGACCATGTTGATCTGGGGCAAGTGAAGAAAAACTGTTGGCCACGCATATGCAGTCGATCAGCCAAAAGGCTTGAAACAAAGGGGCATTCCAACCCAAGGCATTTGTGGTCCCCAGCATGAGATTGCATACAAACCTTTCTCCCCAACAAGTGGTGGTTCAGGGTTGGATTTTCTTAGTTGCAGAAGTTATATCCAGCTCGGGGCATACGTGCGCATCCTTTGTTTGCAGGTAACAGCCTCATACTAGGCTCAAAAGCAAGATGGAAGCCTTTACGAGATCATGGATCGTTTCCTCCTAGACGAGTAATCACTTATCCCCACGCAGAAGATTGGGGCAATCATGTTCAAGGAAGGGTTCACATGTCACCCTTTTGTCATAACGTTTGCTGATTGAGTCCATCGTTCGGTCGGCGGTCGGTCACGACTTCTCGATATCGGTAAATGGAGTTCAACTGGGTATCGTTGTATCTTATTAAGTCGATTCTCTCATTCAATACTTCAACAGCTACAAGCTTTTCTGTGTCGATAACGGTTGCGAGTTCCCTAGTAGAGTTACTTCGCAGACACCGAAGTTGATGGTCAATCCCCAGTAAAGTCGCCAGGAGTTTGAAGATGCTTAATCTTCTGTAAGATCCTCTCGGGACGATTTCTCCATATCAGCCGCGTAATCTGGGGCAAAAGCGAGTTTGTGACCCTTCCAAGCCTGGGGCATCTTGAATTTCCCCAACAGGAGATGTTCCAGACTTATTATCCCCAGTAGAGTTCAAGGACGTTTGGTCTTCTGTAAAATCCTCTCAAAAGGCATCCCCAGCACGAGACGCTTTAAAGTAGTTTTCTCCAGCACAGTTTGGTATAAACTCATTATCCCCAACGGAATCGTCAAACGGAAAGTTCGCCTAACATGGGGCATTGTAATACTTATCCTAAGCTCGATAGTCTTATTCCTCAGCAGACTACCGTGGAATTGCTTTAGGTTTCCCCAGCAGATCTCTAGGGACTCTTTCTCAGCATGCTGCAACTGATTGTCTTCCAAATGGGATTTACATATCCCTGGCAGAGTAGCCCTGATCCCCAGCAAGATCGTACCTCTGGTAGTGGTATCCCCACAGAGTTCATCGAATCTTGTCAATAACACTCCCCAGCTGAGTTGTTGTTCTCCCCGCAAGAGGTTTATCAGATCAACAGAGTCTCTTCCTCAGCAGAGTGTAAGCACATTCTTTCCCCAGCCAAGTTAGAAGGCTGATGATCCCAGCAAAGGATCTCGAGTTTGAGAGATCCCCAAGCAGAGTTTTAATGACTTGTTTCCCCAGCAGGACGTCATTCAAAAAATTTCTCATCCCCAACGGAGTTGCTGTGACCAGAATTCATCCCCAAGCAGATGAAGTAATTCCTGGCAAAATCATCATTTTCCCATATTTCAAAGTCCAATTTAGTTTTGGCAAACTTGACAATTCGAAGCAGACGGATTGTTCATTCATTCTCCAGCAGAGATATTATCCTTTCAGGAGCCTCTGAGATCCAATCATTGATCATGGTTCCTCAGCAGAGTCGGCAGAGATGTCTGATATGTATGCAGAGCGTAATCCAATGTTGAATGTTTTTGAAAAGTCCAACAGTAGATTGGAAAAAGTCCGTCTTCGGGTGGCAAAAAGTCCAACAGCAGATTGGCAAAAGTCCGTCTTCGGGTGGCAAAAAGTCCAACAGCAGATTGGCAAAAGTCCGTCTTCGGGTGGCAAAAAGTCCAACAGCAGATTGGCAAAAGTCTGTCTTCGGGTGGCAAATCCTCAAAGTCCAACAGCAGATTGGCAAAAGTCCGTCTTCGGGTGGCAAATCCTTAAAGTCCAACAGCAGATTGGCAAAAGTCCGTCTTCGGGTGGTAAATCCTCAAAGTCCAACAGCAGATTGGCAAAAGTCCGCCTTCGGGTGGCAAATCCTCAAAGTCCAACAGCAGATTGGTAAAAGTCCGTCTTCGGGTGGCAAATCCTCAAAGTCCAACAGCAGATTGGCAAAAGTCCGTCTTCGGGTGGCAAAAAGTCCAACAGCAGATTGGCAAAAGTCCGTCTTCGGGTGGCAAAAAGTCCAACAGTAGAATGGCAAAAGTCCGTCTTCGGGTGGCAAATCAGCAAAGTCCAACAGCAGATTGGCAAAAGTCCGTCTTCGGGTGGCAAAAAGTCCAACAGTAGATTGGCAAAAGTCCGTCTTCGGGTGGCAAAAAGTCCAACAGTAGATTGGCAAAAGTTCGTCTTCGGGTGGCAAAAAGTCCAACAATAGATTGGCAAAAGTCCGTCTTCGGGTGGCAAAAAGTCCAACAGTAGATTGGCAAAAGTCCGTCTTCGGGTGGCAAAAAGTCCAACAGCAGATTGGCAAAAGTCCGTCTTCGGGTGGCAAAAAGTGCAACAGCAAATTGGCAAAAGTTCGTCTTCGGGTGGCAAATCGGCAAAAAGTCTAACAGCAGATTGGTAAAAGTCCGTCTTCGGGTGGCAAAAAGTCCAACAGCAGTTTGGCAAAAGTCCGTCTTCGGGTGGCAAATTATTGAAGTCCACCAGCAGCGTGGCGAGCCAGTAGTCGTCTGGCGTCGTGCAAAAAGACATCATTAAAGTCCACAAGCAGCGTGGCGAGCCAGTAGTCGTCTGGCGTCGTGCAAAAAGACATTATTAAAGTCCACAAGCAGCGTGGCGAGCCAGTAGTCATCTGGCGTCGTTCCAAAAGACGTTATTAAAGTCCATCAGCAGTGTGGCAATCCAGTAGTCGTCTGGCGTCGTTCCAAAAGGCAGCTCTTCAGTATTATTCTTTTCATCAGAGTTTTACACAAGCAGAATTCATTTGGTGGGGTTTATATCCCTTTTCTTCTTCGCCACAGAGTGCAAATTTTCGGGTTATTCTTCGGTATTCAATCCCTCCGTACCTGGAATTTCTGAAAGCATTCGCTATCATTCATTCAGGTCTACAGTGATTGAATAGGGCCAGCTGTAATACCCCAAAATTTGCCCTCTCCTTTTTTTCATATCATTTAGCATGAGCTTTCATGTCATTACATTGCATCCAAGCATAGGAAAAATAAAACATTAAACATTAAGCATTGCATTGCATATTGCATAAGGACATGTGATCAAGGCATCTTCCTTTGGTTTGATCTTCCGTATTCAAAGGAGTATCAGCGTGCATTCAAAGATAAGTGTTTAGCTTCAAGTCAAAGATGATTGTTCAATTGCGATCCTATTCAGGTGGACGTTTGACCTAATCATGGTCAAACTACCAAGAGGTTGTTTCAAATTTAGTTATCTGTTTCCGTGGACTATTTCTCAAGCTGTGAATGTTCAGAGTCAAGATGTCTTGCAGTGAGATTCTTCAGTGGTTCAGGCGAGGTTTGGATTCAGAAAACTGGGGTTGACGGTTGTGGATTCAGTTGCAAATTGCTTGGTGGTAGATGTGGTCGTTTTATCAAAGGGGTTGCGAAAAATTTTGGGAGTGGCTTTGGATTCATTTGGTTACCCATTTTCTAAAAACAAGACTTCGTATCCATTTTCATATCCATCATTCTAAACTAACAACCATATTTGCAAGAAATTCACTTTCTTCCTTAATCCATAACAAATTTTTCTCTATCCATTTTTAACATCCATTTCACAAATCTAATTAACCACTTCTTAACTTTCATTTTGACTTTAAATCCATTTACAATCCATTTCGTATCCATTAAACCAAATAAGATACATATTCATTTTTCAACCCACATTTACTTCCAAATCCAATTGAATCTAACATCCATGTTTTAAACCATGTCCATATCCATGTTAGTTTCAATAACCAATATCTTAAACAAAGTTCCAATTCCATGTTTAACCTTTGTTCTAAATAAACAATTTCATATCCAAGTCATATTCAAATATCCACAACCATGTTTTACTTCAAACCAATTTTCATATTCAATTATTCCATCCATTTTGGGTCCTTTTTTTTTTCTAAATCCAAATTCAAAATCCATATTCATTTCCTAAACTTCAGCTCCATAGTCGTTGGTTCAATTGGACAGTTGAAATTGCAGAAAAGTGATAACAGCAACTGTAGTGCCGCTGGTACTTCATACAAGTTCAGCAAAAAAGGACGTGAAATGGTAGCAGATGAATTCAATTCAAAATAAGAATTTGAAGGAAGATTTTAAAAATCCAAAAATAACTACAGAAGTTTAGTCACAACAGGAAATCACAAGAAACCATCCTCATGTTACACAACTTCTTCAGTTAAGAGAAAATCCACAATAATATTCATGATAGTTTCTTTTCACACCAGAAAAACCTTCGGAAAAAAATCAAAAATTGAAAAATCCCTCTAACCCAATTCTAACAGAATTCCAACCTCCAATTTCTCTAACGATTCTCAAGAGAGCATAACTCTTCCTGAATAATTCTCTAACAGAATAACTAACACTCACTCTAACCTCCAACCATGGACTAACGGAAAAAATTCAGTTACAATCCTTCAAACCTTCATCTCTAATCTTCTTCAATTTCCTTTTTGGTAAGACAATCTTCACCTTCATCCTCCTCGAACCTTCATCTCCAATCCTCTTCTTCAATCATCTACACCAAACTCTAACAGAAAAAAACCAAAACTCTACCTCATCTTCAAAGATGACAAAAGAAATTCAACCTTCCTCTTCATCCACCTACCTCATCTAGTATCCCTAATCTGCAACGCTGCATCAACGGCAAGATTCACCGCAACCATTGCAAGTTTCGCAACCATATTCGGTAGCATTAAATCTTCAAAGTTGTGAAGTCTTCATCATCAATCTGGAAGTTCATCAAAGCTAATCCTGCAATCACCAACAATAATCCAACGCGCAAGAATTCAAAATACGATAAGCCTCCGATTGGAAGAAGAATTGACTTAGAGGTATCAGATTTGGGCGCAAACAGAAGAGGAAAGAAGAGGTGGAAACGAAATACCTAGCATTTCGTCGTTGGCGTCATCGTCACCAAGGTACGAACACTTTATCTTGATCCTCATAGCTGCGGATTTGAACCTTTAGGAGTCCATTGTAGTTTATTGCTTGCGTTTTGAGGGTGTTTCGATTTCATCGTATACGTGGTTCTTGCTTGACCGATCCGGCCTCGTGGCGGAGTATTTGAGAAAACCGTTTGCGGATTCGGAGAGAGGGAGAAATTTCGAGAGGGGTTCGTGTATGATGTTTTAGGTTTTGAGGTGGTTGGGTGCCGGAGAAGACGGCGGCGCCTCCGCCGGCCACCGTCGTCTCCGGCGGTTAGGTTTTTAAGAGAAGAAGATCGTGCGAAAAAGGAGAGGGACTTGTTGAGAGAGAGACTTGATTCATTGAGAATTTAGGTGCACCGTTCTTATGTGATAAGAGGATAGGATGGTGGTGGTGCGGTCCACTCCGGCGGTGACACTTGTCACCGTCCGGTAGGTTCTTACTTGTAAATTCCATGCGCACATTCCTACCAGGTTTACCATGCACCCACGCTTCAAGACCATCTGATGATTTCTCCAAGATTGATCGTACAGCGAAGATTGGCTGTTAGAATGTGAGGACCTACCATGCACCCTCAGGCTTTGGGCGTCCTGGGCCTAATTCTTCTTCTGCTAATCGCACCCCTCTCCCTGGGCCCATGAATAATTTAAACTGTTTTTGCTATAGCGCACACCCCCCTTGTTCTTCCTTGTTTTCCTTTAATTTTCTTTTCATATTTGTTTCAAAATCTAATTCTAAAAATAGTTTCGTACCTCAAAAAATTCTAATAAAATTCATGAGAGTTCTTGATGGTGTCAATTAATTTTTGGTTATTTTTAATTCCAATTTTGGGGCTGTTTGATATTTTTCTGGAATTTTGGAAAGGAATGTGTTCTTAACGGTGTATCTTGTGATGTAGGTCATAGAATGTGATTTTCCCTTGACAATTTGGAGCTGATTTTTTGTATGTACATTTAGGCATTTGATTGTTTAACATCATAGTGATTTATTGGTGCATCGTACTTGAGTTTTGGGATGTTTTTGGAGTTATTCTTTGGAACCTTAATTCGTTTGATCACCATTGACGTTTGTGCTACGTTTGCAATTGATTGAGTATGTTTGGTGCATGATATGAACCCTATCTTTTGTATGTGGTTATCTACTGTCCTTGGCATGATATGTTTAATTACTTATAATTTTCAAGAGCATTTTGTTATTTTTCACTCATTTTCCAATGCGAACCGAACATGTTGATACATGCTTAGAAAGAGGTTATGTTTAGGACTTGTGTGAGGGCACTTTGAGCCAACTTTGAATATGAGTTTTAGCACGTTGTTAAGTGTATTTTGATGCACAATTGAGACATGCTTGAGTATTGCCTTTGATCATTTCACATGTGTCATACCCCAAATTTTGACCACTTAGATTCCCATCATTGTGCAAATCATCATCACAATATGGATGGATCTTTATACCTCATCAGTCTCCCCAAAGATGGGTGAGCATTCACTACTATAAAAAATTAGGGTTTCAAGCCCTCTCTGAGCTCTTAGACAAAGGATCAATCAAGGAATGACTTGATCTTCAACTTGTCTAACCTCCCAAGAACCTACAATGGATCAAGAGGACTCCCACTTCAAGGATTAAGCACAAGGCTGCTCCCTTCCAGGTGGATCAAGCTTCAAGATCGACAGTGTCACCAAATTAGGTTTTGGTCGACCAAGGCCTCCAGTTGGAAATTTTCCTCTGGGCATGAGCCAATGATCCAAAACATAACCTAATATACTCCATGGAACCTCATGGACCCAGTCATCAAGTCAATTTGACCTCAGGGGATGCATACATCAAAAATCAGGAATTAGGGTTTCTTGACCTAATTCACCCCTAAGTTGACTTTTGGGACAAATCAAAAGCCAAGACCTCAAGACATGATTTGAGGGTCTCTAATATACCATATTGATCCATTTGGAACAATGGATTAATCCAAGAAGCTTGAGCAACAAGTTTCAATTTCATCTGCACCACAATTAAGGTTTCGCGGGAAAAGTCAACTGTAACTTTGACTTTTGGCCAGGGCATGCTCCCAAACCCTAGGACATGATTCAATACACTCTATGACACCCATGGAGCATGTCCATCAAGTTTGATTTAGGTCAAGGACATGATTTCCTGAAGAATTGCACAGTTTGGAATTCATCTGCTAAAAAGTCAACTGTGCGCCAAAGTCAACTTTGAAATTTTGAGATTTTTTCACTAAAATGGATTTTTAACCCTAAAATGATGTTAATGTATGATTTGAATCATCATTCATCAATAAAAATCAAGAAAAGTTTGATAACTTGTAAAAGGGGTAACCATAAAAACTTAGAAATTTTCTAAGTTAAAAAATAAAGTGACTAGGGTACCAACTTTGGAGGATCATAACTCCTAAACCACAAAACTATTTTTTCTCATCCAAAGATGGATTTGTATCCCTCATTACCCTCTACAAAAACTTCAACTACAAGTCATTCCAATTCATTAAGGATTTTGAGTTATGGAGTGATCAATATGGCTGAAAAATGAAAATGTCACTTTTTCCAAATCTGCCTTCATTTTTTTCCAAATGTAGGGGGATTTTTCACTTGGATTCAAAAGAGATCAAAATCAAATATGTTCAAACAATTGTTGTATCATGTATGGGCTTTCCAAAATGGTCAAGAACATTACCAAATTCAAATTACACCATGAGATATGACATTGGCAAGTTGCCTTGCTGAAATCTGTCAAGGCAAGGCAGATTTTGCATTTTGGCTCGATTTGCCAAAATCAGCCAAATTCAAATGCTCCTATCCACTTGGACACATCTGAGGATTGATTCTAAAGGGGACAATCACTGAGCCAAGCCTCCAAAGTCCATGGAACAAGAAAAAGCATGTTGAACCTAGAATGGCCAAAATAGGGACAAGACTCCAAATTTGGATTGAAGCATTCAATGGAAGCATCAAGGTGGCATGGACTGAGCCATTCTCATCTGAAATCAGTCAAGACTTATCCAAGACCAAGGGAACCACAGCCCTGTGCCCTAACCTCTAGTCAATGGCTAGAGGAGACTTGCATTTCCATTGGCCAACATGGAACAAACACCTGCTGCAGTTGCCATTCACTGTGGATCCCAAAACAAACTTGCTATACTATAAATAGAGCTCATTTGTGCTCAGTTTGAGTACACCAAAGCCATCAAACAGATGCTTTCCTCAAAATCTCTTCTTTCACCTCAAACTTGCCTTCCAAAGCAAGTAATTCTGAGTTTTTGAGCTAGAGAGCAATTCCACTCAAACCAATCACACACACACCTCATATATATCATATGTAAGCTGTGCAAACCATCAAAAGTGACCTGTAATCACAACATCACAAAGTCACCTCTCAAAACCTCAAAATAACACTTTTTTACATGTTTCAAGCTATGTCTTGATTCAGCCACTTTCCAAACCAGATAAAACCTCAGACACACTCCAAATATCATCCTTGAACTGTCCCAAATGGTTCCCACCATCTGGAACACCATTTGAGGGAGTTGCCATTTTGGTCACTTTTGACCCCTTTTGCAAGAAAGGGACTGTTTGTGTTTTTGCAGGTATCAGCTGATTCCAATCATCCTGAAAGCATCCAAGGGATCATTTGCGGTTGTCCAAAGCATAAAACCATATCTGGAGCAAGAGAGTTGGCAGATTGCTGAGAAAACTCCAAAATCTCAAAGAAGGGTAAGCCTCTCAACTTGCAGTCACCAAAACATGTGTGCATTTGAAGTCCATTGATTATGCATCTCTTATACATGTCATATGTGTTGTGTTTATGCCAATTGATCATGTAATTCATGCCTGTAATGAGTTGTAGCATAGAACATGCAATTATAGGTCATTTTCAAAACCATTATCGGGTTTTTAGGAGGGAGTGTGATATGAAAAAACCACCACCACCATTGGATTCCTTGTGAAATTCTGGCCCAGATACATATAAATTTTGTCTCCAACCATTAAGAATTGAGAAAGTTATGACCTTCACGTTTTTTAGCCAAGACTTGCCTTGGGCAAGCCAAAACCATGTCATACCTTGTATATTTGTTGTTTCAATTCAAATAATGGATGTATCACCACCCCAGTGGTAAGGCGCGCGCCTTGTATGCTTGAGGTCGTGGGTTCAAACCCCACCCATGCCATTTTGTGATTTTCCACATTTTTGCTATTTTTCCAATTATTTTCATGTTTTGTTAATTACTTGGAAAATTAATAACTCTTTCAATTTTAATTATTTTTTATTGGTTCTTTTTGCAAAAAATCACAAAAATATTGAATATTTATTTCCAAAAAAAATTAGATTTATATTATTTATTTAATATAGTTAGTATTTTTGTGAATAAATACCTTTTATTTGTTTTTAAACCCTTTTAAAAATAAATATCAATGTTGAAAAATCAAAACCAAGTAGGTTTTAATTCATCTTGTGATTGAAACCTCATTTTTCAAACCGAAAACCAAAATCACAAGTTGTTTATTCAAACTTATTGGGAATTTGTATCATTTTAATTAATTTTTCCTTGAATAATTACTTTAAAATGATGAAATTAGGGTTTTGTTGATTCTCACCTTAACAAACTTTTTCAAAACACTCATGGGTCTCTAATAGAGTGTAAGACCCAATCCTTTTTTGACCAAATCATTTTTGGGCCTCAGTGTATTGTATAAGTCCTGATACTGTCAAAAACGAACGGTGCGATCGTCCGCGTTTTCAAAACTTTTTGGGCCTCTATTAGAGTGTAAGACCCAATCCCCTTTTTAACCAAAACCATTTTGGGCCTCACTTATTGTATAAGTCCCTTTACGTTAAAAGAAAACCTCGGCGCGATCGCCATTTTAAACGAAATCTGGGCCTACCCTCGTGTTATAAGCCCCACTCTTTTTCTTTAAAACTTTTTGGGCCTCTTGAGAGAGTGTAAGACCCATCCCTTTGTACAGAAAACTATTTTGGGCCACAGTCACTTGTATAAGTCCCTCTGTACAAATTCAAATTCAAAACCCTGGGCCTCTCCTTGAGCTGTAAGCCCCAATCTTTCTTTTTCAAAGCACTTTCTCCTTTGATTTTGAATATACTGTTGTTTTCAATCTTTCTTTGTTGAACAACTAACCAAACAGCATGGAAGCTCTACAACCGAGTAAGTGTTTATACGCTTTCATTTACTGCTTTCCTATACATATAACTGTATTGTGGGGCTGTTTCGCTGTAAGTCTTCTTTCATAAACTCATATCAACTGTGTAATAATAGTATAGATATTCAGAGTTTCCCCGGCAACTACGTCTAGTACTAGGAAAAGCGTTTCGTTTAGTTGTAGAAATAGACAGCTAGATCCCCAATAGGATCACCAGATACAGTCTTCTCTTCGGCTGTCCTCATTAGGAACTGTTAAGAAATTCTACTCCCAAAGATGAATGTATTCTCCGTGAATGGCATCTTTGAGTTTCTTCCAAATTCTCGAACTTTCCTGACTTTCTATTCCTTGTGAATTGCTTGCCTTGAATTTCTCGGGGTTTGGGGACCCACGGGCTTCTTAAAAGCATCGGCCTCCTCTTGGGCATTGTACAAGGACCCTCAGGTTTCCTAAAAGCAACCCGCCTCCTCTTGGGCTTAGTACAAGGACCCGTCGGCTTCTTAGAAGTATTCACAGCCTCCTCTTAGGCTTCGTATAATGATCTCTTCCTCCGGGAATGATAGCCTCCTCTTGGGCTTCGTACAAGGACCGATCGGCTTCTTAAAAGTTTCTAGCCTCCTCTTGGGCTTCGTACAAATTGTCCGACGACCTCCTAGAGGTATAGGAACAGAAATTAGTCGTCTTCATAGAACAGTCCTTTCAAAGAGTCTACTACTGTTTCTCAAAGCATAGTACAAAGGATAAAACTCTAGACTTGGACAGTCTCTCTTTCCTTGAGTCTCAAAGACTTTCTCAAGTGACCCCTTCGTTAGATAGGAAGAAACCCGTAGACTCGGACATTCTCGATCCCCTTCAGATTTCCCCGTTTCCTTAAAGAACAGGGAACAACCCCGATCCCCAGATCAAACCCATGAGTACAGTATTGCTCATATAAGAAATGATTTTCTCTTAAAATCAGTATACTGGACCTGTCACTCAACTAAAACAGTCACCAGCAGATAGCCTCCTCTTAGGCTTTATATAATGACATCCCCAAAAGAGTCGGTCTCTTTTCTAGCCTCCTCTTGGGCTTTGTACAAATGATTCCCCCCAGCAGAGCAAACCTTTCAGCCTCCATCTCAGGCTTCGTACGAGATATAAATGACTCCCTCGTTGAGTCAATCACTTTTTCAGCCTCTATCTCGGGCTTCGTACGAGTTACAAAAGACTCCCTCGTTGAGTCAATCACCCTTTCGCCTCCATCTCGGGCTTCGTACGAGATACAAATTCCCTTAAGCAAGAGTCAAACTCTTTTTCAGCCTCCATCTCGGGCTTCATACGAGCTATAAAAGATTATCCAGTTGTGTCAACTCTTTTTTTAGCCTCCTCTTAGGCTTTGTATAACGAAATCCCCCGCTGAGTCGAACCCTTTTAGCCTCTCTCTCGGGCTTTGTACGAGACACATATCAGCCTCCTCTTAGGCTTTGTATAAGAAAACCACTGGTTAATCCAATTAACCTTTTAGCATCAAAACCCGTGCCTCGTTCACGGTACACAAACATCAACAACTCCTTCCCTTTCATCTAATCGCTGTAAGCGGCAAGCCTCTGGATCATCTATATCCATGCCACTGTCCCTCTTTTAGCATGAGAAATTCCTAAGGAAAGATGGCATTGCTCTACACTGAGTTAAAGTCTTCTCCTTCAGGTTAAAACCCATTCTTAGGAAATTATGGCATTGCCGGATTCACATATCCCGGTTAAAGTAATTCTCCTTTACCTCTCTTTAGAGATGACAAATTCTCTCTAAAGTCGAGACCTTTTCAGCTTCACATCTTGGGCTTTGAACAAGATACAAATAGACTTTTCAGCTTCACATCTTGGGCTTTGAACAAGATACAAACAACCTTTCGCTTCACGTCTTGGGCTTTGAACAAGACACCAAAAACCCCATTTCCTCCCATAGAATAGGAGGAACTACGAACGCTCTGATTTCCCTGTTTCGGTAAACGGGAATACGTAGGCATAAGATCGAAAGAAAAGATCTTAGCGAGCATACTAAACAAAAACCCAAAATCCCATACTCTCACACATCAATCAAAAACGTCCGCCCTAAACATCTCTTCGAACAAAATAACCTGACACAATCCCCGAATCTTTGTAGCATCTGTAAACCAACAGTTTTGACTGTTTGACCTCAGTATGCAAGCAGGGTTAGTTGGAGACATCTATTTCCCTTCCTTCATAAGCTTTAATAGGATAAAAAATGAATCGAGATGTAGTACCAGAGCGGTTGTGCCTCGCAACCACGTCCAAAAATTCGCTCGCTACAGGAAAGTGGCGACTCTGCTGGGGACGTCATTGTTTGATCTATCTTGCCTTGGGGCATCGTCCCCACTTTTCACAGAAAAGTGGCGACTCTTCTGGGGAATTTCCGTTGATCCATGCATTGTTTGTCTCCTAGGTAGAAACCTTCGCTGAGATGAGACTTTTTGACTCTATTAGGATCTTAGGTCAAAACCTTTACTTTGGAAAGAAACCACAGAATGGTGACTCCGCCGGGAAGCCATTTCTGTCAGGAACATAGGTTTCGTAGCTTTAAAGTCTAGGACATTAGGACAAATATATATACTGCTTTTCCTAATTGCTATACGTGTTTATTTTTCTACTAATGGGAATGCGGATGATGCCGTATGTGGAAAGATTGAGTATACACTTAAGATAAGTGATGGCGACGAGGTCGACCATCAACCTCAGTGGAGGCTGACCAATGCAACCCATTCTCTCACCCAGACAATGGGCCGATTGTTAAGTCTGAGATGCTGAGGAGCCAAACCCTTTTGTAGTGCGGAAGCTATCGGAAATAGTTGTCACGCGATACTACCCTCATTTGAGGCTGGTGATCTATTCTCGGTGAATGGCACTTACTCTAAGATTGCTTTACAACTCGTTGGCGATCCGCTTGTTGTTTTGCTTTCCTGGGAGGAGCTAATGATAATGAGTACAGGTACAAAAATCACCTTAGTATAAACCTTTTGGGATGGGTAGAGCCTTGACTCCGTGACAACGACCCTTTGAACCCATGTTTTCTCTATGTTTTTGTGTGTTGCATTCATGCATTCATTTAAAAAACATTAAAACATTCAAAAAAAATTTCTCTTCTAGTCTCTCTGTTTTTCAAATTAAACTAAGACTGTGATTGCAAATATCAGAGAAAAGGATTACGCTAATGGATTTCGGTAGAAGGAGAACTCATAAGTATACCTTCAAGGCTCCAAAACTAGAGGATCTGAGAGGTTTGGCGAGAATGATCACAAACCAGGAGGCCTTCAGAGCCAAGTACGGAGGTCTGCTACCTTTGCTAAGAGTCCATGTGATTGAAGGAATCATGGACGTACTCGTTCAGTTTTACGATATGGTTTATCACCGTTTCACATTTCTGGATTACCAGCTAGCACCAACACTGGAGGAGTACTCTCATCTGATCGATCTACACATTACTGATCGAGCTCCATTTTCTGGACTGGAAGAAATTCCAAAGGATCAGACCATTGCAAGAGCAATTTATTTGGATGAGTCAGAAGTCAAGACTTACATGACTACCAAGGGTGGCATCCGAGGTTTGCCAGCCCAGTTCTTAACAAAGAAAGCTCTGTACTTTGCTAGTATAGGGAACGGGACTGCTTTTGAAAGCATCTTTATTTTACTCACCTACGGATTATTTTTGTTGCCCAACATTAATAACTTCGTCGATATCAACGCCATTAAGGTTTTTCTCATTGGAAACCCTGTGCCGACTTTGCTCGCAGATGCGTATCATGCTATAACTTAGGAAATTTGTACAGCGGAGGGGAGATCACATGTTGTGTACCTTTGCTTTACAAATGGTTTATTTCCCATTTGCCTAAGTCTGCTGCTTTTTGGGATCATAAGAGTGTCTTACGCTGGTCGCAGAAAATCATGTCTCTCACCAACTATGACATTGTTTGGTGCATTAGGATTTATGATGGTATGAGGATCATTGATCGTTGTGGAAACTTCCCCAACGTACCCCTTATAGGAACTCAATGAGGAATCAACTATCACCCGATATTGGTTCGTCGTCAGTGTGGATACCCGATGAGTCTTGTTCCGCAGAACGCTCATCTGGAAGGTCTTTTCTTCAAGGAAGGAGAAAATGACAGAGCACTAAAGATGGAAATAGTGCACGCTTGGAAGCACGTTCATAAGAAAGGACGAGAGTTTCTAGGAAAACCAGACTGTGTCTCGGTGGAGCCTTATCTCCACTGGGTACAAACTAGAGCTCTCAAGCTAAAGATGCCGTATCCTCGTCACAGAATTCTTCCGCCGAGGGAATCTGTCATGTACTTCATGACGGAAACTGAAAAGCTTCAGGCTACTCTCAACAAAGTTTAACGGGAGAGGAGGTCTTGGAAGAACAAGTACCGTACCCTCAATGTGGAGTGTCCCCAAATACAGCAACTACTGAAAGAGAAAGACGCTCTGATTGAGATTTTTGAGCAACATGCTGTGGATAATCAAGATGACCAAAGGAATTTGCTCGCTCCTTTCACCTGGCAAAGGAATGACAACCCGACAACGGCTCAAGAGCCCCGGTCAAAGAAAAGGAAGTACCAGAATCAGCACCCGAGTTCTCTCGGGACCCTTTAGCTTAGGTTTCTGTTTCTGCACCTTGTAATCTACTGTATTTCCATTTCTGTAATCCTTTGAATTTCAATAAAAAAGGGGTTTCCCCACTGTTTGATATTTGCAATCTAATTGTCGAAGTTTATTTTGATTAAACCAAAAAACAATTAATATAATCATTGCATTTCATCATTCTCACATCGCGTATTCTCCTTACCTACGAATCTCACGTTTGTGTCTCGATTCTAGAGTCAAATTGTCTCATTCGTACAATACTCGGGCCAGTCGTCAGAAAAAGATGGATGATCTTGAGGAAGAAAACAGAGAGTTGAAAGAAGAGATCGACGCTCTGAGAGAGGATATAAGAAAGCTTCGTAACGACATGCAAGCCATGGCAGAAGCTCAGCTACAAAGAACTGTGATCTCGGAGATCGCCTCGACGCCCATAGTGGAGAAGTTTGATCCTAGGTATCAGATGCCGAAAGATCGTCCCTGGGGCATGCCTGTTAACTATATCCCGGAAGGATATGTTCCGCCAATCATTGAAGATCAGGGAACTTCAGCAGGAGCCGCTGGTCCTGAAGGTTACAGACTTCGGGAAAGCGAAGATGCCAGAGGCATATTGAAGACTCCTAAAGGTTACAAACTTTGGGAAACGCCAAGATTCACTGCCGTAGTTATGGTACCACCCCCTGTGGTGCACACTGTCCCAGAAGGACAGATTCCACAGATACTTTCTGGTAAAAAACAAACTATGTTTGACCGAATGGATGAATTCCAGGAACAGATCTTGGAAATGCAGAAGGAATTGCAAGCCATTCGCGGTCAGGATCTATTTGGGAAGGACGCCGCAGACCTTTGTCTGGTCCCCAATGTGAAAGTCCCGCACAAATTCCAAGTGCCGGACTTTGAAAAATACAAGGGTAACTCTTTCCCTCAAAGTCACTTGACAATGTACGCTCGACGGATGTCAGCTCAGACTGAAAATCAGGACCTGCTGATTCACTACTTTCAGGATAGTTTAGCCGGTGCCGCCTTAAAATGGTACATGGGTTTAAACCGTGCCTCGATCAGCACATTCAGAGATCTTGGCAAAGCCTTCGTTCAACATTATAAATACAATTTGGACATGGCACCAGACAGAGATCAACTCAGATCAATGTCACAAAAGGACAAGGAAAACTTTAAGGAGTACGCTCAAAGATGGCGTGAAATTGCCGCTCAAATTTGTACACTTCTTGAGGAAAAAGAGATGACAAAGATCTTCTTAAAGACCTTAAGCTCATTTTACTACGACAGAATGGTCGCCAGTGCGCCCAGTGACTTCACCGAGATGGTGGGTATGGGACTTCGTCTTGAGGAAGCCGTCCAAGAAGGACGTTTGGCAAAAGACGCTGGACCATCAAGTAGTACGAAATGATACGGTAGTGCTCTCCCTAAGAAAAAAGAGAAGGATATTGGGAATATCTCTCTCGGAAAGCAAAGGCGACATTATCAACCAGTAGCAGCGGTAACTCCTGCTACCAATCCCGCGCCTATTCCTACGTATCAACCTCAGGTTGCGCAGAGCCAACCTAATCAGCAAAGGACTCAACAGCCTCTTCAGCAGGCTCGTCCTCCATATAACAACAACCGTACAACACGACCATTAGGGTTTGATCCTATACCCATGTTGTACGCAGAACTATTTCCGTTACTACTGGCTAAGGGGCACATCCAGACTAAGTCTCCTCTTACAGTACCAGAAAATCCGCCTTTTTGGTTTAAAGCGGATCAGACATGCCCTTATCATCAAGGAGGATCGGGGCATAACATAGAGAATTGTCTCAATTTCAAATCTGACGTGCAAAAGCTTGTTAGGAGCGGGCTCTTATCTTTCAAAGATACGAATCCTAATGTTCTCACGAACCCGCTGCCTCAACACGAGAAAGCTGCAGTCAACCTGATTGAGAAAGAGACTAACAATGTCTATCAAATTCATGATGTACTCTTGTTGAAAGCCAATCTGGTCAAGATGCATTGTAGACAGAGTAGATATGGCCATGTGCCACCTCATAACTATCACCAGTGTGATATCTGCTCTAAAAGTAATCAAGGATGTTCGGTAGTGCAATCAGCCCTACAGGAACAGATGGATCTCGGATGGATCCTAGAGCACCGAGTTCATGAAGTTAACATGGTCTATATGAACTCCAATGTCATTCAAAACCACAACATTCGTGCGATGAATGTCAATTTGGTGGCGATGCACTCAAGGCAAAGCCAGTACCATAATCTGCCGCGGTACGATTACAGTTTCTGTCTGACATGCTCGGTAAACAAACAGGGATGCTCTTTTGTACAAGAGGCCCTCCAGCGTCAGATGGATCTTGGATGGATCCAGGACTACTATGATAAGGATCCCTATCAGATCAACATGGTTCATATTTTCGATATTCGCGTGATGAATACCAACCTGGTAGAGTTACATGCTGAGCAAGTCCGACTCGGATTCTTAATATCACATGATTATCAAAGCTGTAAAGTGGGTTGCGAAAATGATCGAGGTTATACCCTTGTCCAGGAGGCACTTCAGCACTTGTTAAATCACTGGTGGATGCCAATCTATATGGATGAAGATACTCAGCAAATTAGTATCAATAACAGGAATCCTACTCAGCGTCAGAGTCAGGATGTTCGATCTGTGGAAACTAACCTAGTGAGGTTACATTGTATTCAAAGTGGGCGTGGCCAGGTGCCACCACACAATTATGACTGTTGTAGAGTCTATTCAGAAAGTAACCAAGGATGCTACCTTGTGAGAGCAGCTCTTCAGGGTCAGGTGGATCGTGGAGAGATCCGTCCATATCCGGGTTCTGGACCCATCAACTGGGCGTCAGACTATCTTGCCGATCAAATTGAGGACGTTGTCGTAATTTCTGATCATCATAGAACTAGAGATGTCTGTGCCATCATCCCTCTGCTTGACGAATCTAAAGTTCCCAACTGGGAGCGGATCGAGATTACTTATGATGGTCAGAAAAATCAGAAGGTTCCCATAGTCATCTATCTACCGGGACCACTACCGTATGAATCAGCTAAGGCTATCCCTTACAAATACGGCACAACGATAATTGAAAATGGAAAGGAAGTTCCATTACCCTCCGTCGTGAATATTGCAGACATCAGTCGTGTAACACGGAGCGGTCGAATCTTCAACCGAGGAGTTGGAGAACCTAACAAAGAAAAGGAACCTCAGGCAGAAGTTCCTAATCCACTAGTCGGTCAATCCAGTAATCCCGAACTTTCAAACGACAAAGATGAGATGTTAAAGCTCATCCAAAGGAGTGAATACAACATTGTTGATCAACTGTTACAAACTCCTTCGAAGATCTCTGTGCTGTCACTTTTACTCAGTTCAGAAGCGCATAGGGAGGCTCTGCAGAAAGTCTTGGAGCAAGCCTTTGTGGAACAGGATGTAACAATCAGACAGTTCGATAGCATTGTCTCTAACATCACTTCCTGCAATAACATGGGATTTAGTGATGAAGAATTACCCGAAGAGGGTCGCCGTCATAACATGGCACTCAATATCACAGTCAACTGCCAGGACGATGCTTTAGCCAGCGTACTGGTAGACACAGGGTCAGCCCTGAATGTTATGCCGAAGTCCACTTTGATGCAATTATCATTCAAAGGCCCTCCGATGAGAATCAGCGAGGTCGTAGTTAAAGCGTTCGACGGATCCAGAAAAGCAGTTATCGGCGAAGTCGACCTTCCCATAACTATTGGTCCTCACACTTTCCAAGTCACTTTCCAGGTCATGGACATCCGGGAAACGTACAGTTGTTTATTAGGAAGACCTTGGATACATCAGGCTGGAGCGGTCACTTTGACTCTCCACCAAAAACTAAAGTTCTCCAAGGACGATCAACTCATCGCGGTTTATGGGGAACAGGCCTTCCTCGTGAGTAACTTATCATCATCTACTTGTGTAGAACCCGAGGAGGTTATTGGGACGCAGTTCCAAGCACTGTCGGTGAGCAAGAACAATCAATCTGAAGGAGGAACTTCGATTTCCTCATACAAAGATGCTATCAAAGCGGTCGAGAGTACCGATACCGCAGGATGGGGACAACTTGTCATTCCTCCTGATAATAAAACAAAGAAGGGTCTTGGTTTTTCTGCAACCTGCACCCAGACAGATGTCAACGATGAAAGTCTTCATCCCATTCAGAACTTCTTCCATAGTGGAGGCTTCCTCCAACCAGTGACTCAAGTAGTCCATGCTATCAATGAAAAGGATCCCTTTGACACAGATGAGGAATGGAAGTCCTATCTTAACGAGGACGGTTATATGTCGCAGGACGAAACGCAAACTCCATTTTGCTTTCCTGCACAGAGTCCGAGATTTATATCCAGGTCAGACGTCGAAATGATATATGGAGGTTGTGATCCATAAGGATGTCGTGCTCCACCAAATTCATTAGAGGAAGACACTCCGATGAAAGACAACTTTGACTCTACCTAATATGGCCCGATGGATGGTCGCCATGTGGCAACCTTACCCAGGAGACTTGGGGCCAGAAAGTCAGCCAAACAATGACACTCAGTTGAGCATCATTGAAGAGAATACATGTGTCTCCACCATGTCATGGGATCAACACTCAGGTCATTCAGAAGCTACTCAACATGACGACGAATTCGTAGCGTTTGCAGGACTGGAATTCATCAAATATGCTTTTCCCGAGGTCAACGTCATCGAGAGGGATGACTCCTCCAGTTCTAAAGAAGTGTGGGACGCCTTGGGGCAACCAAGTGGAAAATTTGATTATATGGTCAAGTACACCGCTCCCGAAAGCTCTCGTATTAGGCTCGAAGATATCCATCCAACTGGATGGGGAGATACGGCTGAGAGCACAAATGCTATGCAAAATATAACAGAGGAATCCTCCTACGACAACTCTGCCTGGGAGACAGATTCCAACGATCCTGCTCCACCAGAAATCAGCGTTATTTCTGAAGACAAATCAAGGAAGGTGCCAGACTTTGTGATTCACCGAGGAGTTCGCCGCCAATGGGTTGTTGTCGAGGTTCCGAAGGTCGTTCATCAGTCAAAGTAATTGCCATCTTTAACCTTTCACCTTGCCCAGGTGAAACGGATGTTTTGATAGGGCTCGCTTTCTGTAAATTTCCCTCTTCGCTTTGCCCAAAGCGACAGAGTTTTGTTTTATAGGGCTGTAGTTTCAAGATTCGACTTGTGCATTAATAAAATAACGTCGTTCTGTAATTTCCGCATTAATTGCTGTTTTCTTTTTTGCTTTTCTCAGAAAATGGTAATCCTAAAAAACAAATCAATAATAAAAACAAGCAGTAAAATCAAAACACTGCACACACTTTCGCATTTTCTCTATCTCTTCTAAACACACATCATCACGTCATGCAGATTGCTTGTTTTACACCCCGTGGAAACATACGATCCAATGCCTTCTCCTGACTTTGGGTTCCCGGTATTTGGGGCCGAAGAAGAAGTTGACAACGAAATTCCAGAAGAGATCTCCCGATTACTCAGACAAGAGGAAAGGTCCATTGAACCTCACAAAGAGTCGTTGGAAATGGTAAACTTGGGTTCAGAAAAAGAGAGAAAAGAAATCAGGATTGGGGCACTGCTCAGTCCAGCTGCCAAAGAGAGTTTAACTAAGCTTCTCAAAGAATTCCCCAATGTATTCGCTTGGTCCTATCAGGATATGCCAGGGTTGGATACCAGCATCGTGGAACATCACTTACCGTTGAAATCGGAATGTCCGCCAGTAAAGCAAAGGTTGAGACGGACTCACCCGGACATGGCCATTAAAATCAAAGAGGAGGTACGGAAACAGATTGACGCGGGTTTCCTCGCTATATCTGAATATCCTCAATGGTTAGCCAACATCGTGCATGTTCCCAAAAAGGATGGAAAGGTCAGAATGTGTGTCGACTACAGGGATTTGAACAAGGCAAGTCCAAAGGACGACTTTCCTTTACCACACATTGACATGCTGGTTGACAATACAGCAAAGTTCAAAGTTTTTTCCTTCATGGATGGATTCTCGGGCTATAATCAAATCAAAATGGCGCCGAAAGACATGGAGAAAACTTCGTTCATTACCCCATGGGGTACCTTTTGTTATAAGGTAATGTCGTTCGGTTTGAAGAACGCCGGGGCAACCTATCAAAGGGCCATGACTACTCTGTTTCATGACATGATACACAAGGAAATCGAGGTATATGTCGATGATATGATTGCCAAATCTAAAACAGAAGAGGAGCATGTGAGCCACCTGTCAAAACTATTCGAGCGTTTGAGGAAGTACAAACTCTGCTTGAATCCCAACAAGTGCACCTTTAGTGTCCGTTCGGGGAAACTCTTAGGGTTCATCGTCAGCCAGAAAGGAATTGAAGTTGATCCTGACAAGGTCAAGGCCATTCAAGAAATGCCTTCTCCGAAAACTGAAAAATAAGTCAGAGGATTCCTGGGACGTTTGAACTACATCTCCATATTCATATTCCTTATGACCGCCATGTGTGCGCCGATTTTCAAATTATTGAAAAAGAACCAGGACTGTGTTTGGTCAGAAGACTGCCAAACTGCCTTCGACAGTATCAAGGAATATCTGTTGAATCCGCCGATTCTATCACCTCCAGTGGAAGGAAGACCACTGATCATTTACCTCACGATCCTAGAGGACTCGATGGGATGTGTACTTGGCCAACAAGACGAAACCAAAAGGAAAGAGTCTGCCATTTACTATCTGAGCAAGAAATTCACCGACTGTGAAACTCGGTACACGATGCTCGAGAAAACTTGCTGCGCTTTGGCTTGGGCAGCCAAACGTCTTCGTCAGTACATGATTCCTCATACTACTTGGTTGGTCTCCGAGATGGATTCAATCAAGTACGTCTTTGAAAACCCTGCTCTCACGGGAAGGATTGCCCGTTGGCAGATGCTACTATCAGAATATGACATAGAGTACCACGCTCAGAAAGTCGTTAAGGGAAGTATTTTAGCCGATCATTTGGCTCATCAACCGATTGACGATCAGGAATCAATCGGGTTTGACTTCCCAGACGAAGATGTCAAGTATCTAAAAATGAAAGATTGCGAGGAATCGCTACCCAGTGAAGGGCCAGAACCAGGATCCCAATGGGGATTAATTTTTGACGGAGCTGTCAATCATTACGGAAACGGAATTGGGGCAATCATTGTTACCCCTCAGGGTACCCACATTCCTTTCACTGCCAGACTTATGTTTCAAATGTACGAACAACGAGGCCGAATACGAAGCTTGTATTATGGGTCTCGAAGAAGCAATTGATCTAAGGGTAAAGAACTTGGACGTATACGGCGATTCAGCCTTGGTTATCAATCAGATCACAGGAGATTGGAACACATACCAATCAGGATTGATTCCCTACAAAGACTATGCAAGAAGGTTGTTACCCTTCTTCAACAGAGTTGAGTTTCATCACATCCCTCTTGGTGAGAATCACATGGTTGATGCATTAGCCACTCTCTCCTCCATGATTAGTGTAGGTCGATGGAATGACCTGCCTAAGATTGACGTAATGCGCCTTGAACGACCCGCCTACATCTTCGCGATTGAAGCAGTCATAGACGACAAACCTTGGTATCACGATATCAAATGCTTCCTTCAGAAACGCGATTACCCGCCTGGGGCATCCAGGAAAGACAGAAAGACCCTCAGAAGACTAGCAGGCAGCTTCTTCCTGAGCGGCGATACTCTCTATAAGAGAAACTTTGACATGGTCTTGCTCCGATGCGTCGACAGACCAGAAGCAGACATGTTGATCAAAGAAATTCATGAAGGATCCTTTGACACTCATGCTAACGGACATACAATGGCGAGAAAAATTCTAAGAGCAGGGTACTACTGGTTAACCATGGAATCCGACTGCTACAAGTACATGAGGAAGTGTCACAAGTGTCAGATATACTCCGACAAAATTCATGTATCGCCAACGCATCTCAAAGTTCTCTCTTCCCCGTGGCCTTTTTCCATATGGGGAATAGACATAATTGGTTTGATTGAACTTAAGGCTTCAAACGGACATCGGTTCATTCTAGTAGCCATTGATTACTTCACCAAGTGGGTCGAAGCAGCGTCGTACGCTAATGTTACCCGACAAGTGGTGGTCCGGTTTATCAAAAATAATCTCATCTGCCGTTATGGTGTTCCAAGCCAGATCATTACTGATAATGGATCTAACTTGAACAATAAGATGATGAAAGAGTTGTGCGCAGAGTTCAAGATTGAACACCATAACTCATCTCCCTACCGACCCAAGATGAACGGAGCGGTAGAAGCAGCTAACAAGAACATCAATAAGATTGTTCAAAAGATGGTTGTAACCTACAAAGTTTGGCACGAGATGTTACCCTTTGCTCTTCATGGTTACCGCACATCTGTCCGCACTTCAACAGGGGTTACCCCTTTCTCTCTAGTGTATGGCATGGAAGCAGTGCTCCCCAAAGAAGTAGAGATCCCATCAATCCGGGTATTGATGGAAGCCAAGCTCACCGAAGCTGAATGGTGTCAAAGTCGACACGATGAACTCAACCTGATCGAAGAGAAACGAATTATGGCTCTATGCCACGGTCAGTTGTATCAGCAAAGAATGAAGAGGGCGTTTGACAAAAAGGTCAAACCTCGCATATTCAGGAAAGAAGACCTCGTGCTCAAGAAGATACAATCTTTTCTCACGGATTCTCGGGGCAAGTGGACCCCGAATTATGATGGCCCCTGTGTGGTCACGAAAGCTTTCTCAGGCGGCGCCTTGAGACTTGCAACCATGGACGGAGAGGAATTTTCCTACCCCACGAATGTTGATGTAGTCAAGAAATACTTCGCCTAAACTAAAAAAAAAAAAAAAAAAGAGATATCGTCTCGGTGGATTGAAAACCCGAAAGGGCGGTCCAGGCAAAAGTTAGAGACATGGAAAAAAATCATCCCGGTGGATTGGAAACATCAAAGTACAATCCAGGAAAAAAATTAGGGATAATGGAAAGTAACTATGTTCAACAGAGACAAGTCCCTTAGCAGCAGTTACATCATCCATTGGAGGAAAACTCCAGTCAAGGTCATCTTCGACAGAAGCTCGGGATGCCCCGAATTCAAAGTTGGTAGAAGGATAGTGGTCGTTATGTTTCAACGTAGCCCTTTTCCCTGTAAATTACCATTTTCTAAACTTTGTAAATACTCTTTGGAATCACGTGTTTGGATGATCTCCATCTTATCAATAAAATTTGAGCCCTTGTGCTTTTGTTTGTAATTCTTATTTGTTTTAGCTTTACAGAATGACGTTGTTTAATTTAATTAACGGTTCTTGAAATAAAACAAAATGAATTTACTTGTAAAACTTTTTCTGCTTTTAAAATAAAGATGGCAATTTCTTTTGACTGTTGAACATCAGAAGAACATCGGTCACTTCTCCAGAAGTAAGCGAACTTCAAAGTGCAGAATCAAAGTACTCCTTCTAAGCCAGTGCGCCTGAATGAAAGATCAACTGTATCAGATGCGGTCTTCCCGTCTGATACCTTCGGCCGAGTTCTCATCTCCTAAGCCCGATCAGCATAGCTCCCGATAGGGACTATCTCTCCTAAGCAAGGTGGAATTGCTATTTTTGAACCAGCGAAACTTTTTCGTCCCCAGCAGTGGCCGAGTATCCAGTCGTGTTCATCTTTTAGTTTGTATGTCGCGTCTGTTTTGTCAGCATAAACATACATACATCATGCATTTTTTATTTGCATTCACATTTCATATTGCATCGTTATCACTTGAGTCGGTCTCGTCCTGCCGTGATAACCGTCCTCTCAATCGAGTTTGTCAGTTCTTTCCTCGTCAGGAAATGTTGTGTCCGAACGAACTCGTCTCCAGTGTTTTTTTTTAGACCAGAGTCGACAATCGACCACTTTGATAACTTGAACCTCTGAGAAACCAGAGAACCTTCAACAGATGTCACTCTTCGCCATTAAAGATGATCTCCTTGCTTTCCTGGATTAAGGAAAATCCCCAGAGAAAGCCTCTTAAACAGAGATTCGGCAGTACAACAGTGTTCCTCCGAACAACCGCTGATGAAAAGGTCATCGGCATCTCAAAATTGGATCCTATCATATGGCATTTCTCCAGAAAGATCCCGAGAAAAGTATGATGTAATATCCCCAAGCGGAAGCAGTCTCTCAAGAGACTCGCTTTCCCCAGTAGATCCGACAAATGGCGTCTCCAACAGAGAAGTTTGTGCACCTCTACAACTCAGACGATTGGGTTCCCCAGCAAGTCTGACATCAAAATTTTTTCTATCAAATGGCATCTCCCCAGGAAAATTCGGCGAGAAGTTTGACGAAGACCGCTACAAATAGCGTCCCTTGTCAATAAAGTTTATTGACAAAAGAAACTGAGACCAGTTCCTTGGTAGGAAACCAGGATCGAGGGGAAGTTCACTTCAGAAACTTAGACCAGTTCCTTGGTAGGAAACCAGGATCGAGGGGAAGTTCACTTCAGAAACTTAGACCAGTTCCTTGGTAGGAAACCAGGATCGAGGGGAAGTTTAAATCAGAAACTTAGACCAGTTCCTTGGTAGGAAACTAGGATCGAGGGGAAGTTCACTTCAGAAACTTAGACCAGTTCCTTGGTAGGAAACCAGGATCGAGGGGAAGTTTATTTCAGAAACTGAGACCAGTTCCTTGCGAGGAAACCAGGATCGAGGGGAAGTTTACCTTTTCTAAGCATCATTGCTTAGCAAAAGAAGATGAATGCGTGAATTACCATTCATAGACACCATCAAAATTTCGGATATTCCGATATTTAATCCTCTTGCACCCCGAATGCCCGAATACCTTCGTCATTCGCACGTTCGTGTCCAAGAAGATTAAATAGGGGCATCTGTCATACCCCAAATTTTGACCACTTAGATTCCCATCATTGTGCAAATCATCATCACAATATGGATGGATCTTTATACCTCATCAGTCTCCCCAAAGATGGGTGCGCATTCACTACTATAAAAAATTAGGGTTTCAAGCCCTCTCTGAGCTCTTAGACAAAGGATCAATCAAGGAATGACTTGATCTTCAACTTGTCTAACCTCCCAAGAACCTACAATGGATCAAGAGGACTCCCACTTCAAGGATTAAGCACAAGGCTGCTCCCTTCCAGGTGGATCAAGCTTCAAGATCGACAGTGTCACCAAATTAGGTTTTGGTCGACCAGGGCCTCCAGTTGGAAATTTTCCTCTAGGCATGAGCAAATGATCCAAAACATAACCTAATATACTCCATGGAACCTCATGGACCCAGTCATCAAGTCAATTTGACCTCAGGGGATGCATACATCAAAAATCAGGAATTAGGGTTTCTTGACCTAATTCACCCCTAAGTTGACTTTTGGGACAAATCAAAAGCCAAGACCTCAAGACATGATTTGAGGGTCTCTAATATACCATATTGATCCATTTGGAACAATGGATTAATCCAAGAAGCTTGAGCAACAAGTTTCAATTTCATCTGCACCACAATTAGGGTTTCGCGGGAAAAGTCAACTGTAACTTTGACTTTTGGCCAGGGCATGCTCCCAAACCCTAGGACATGATTCAATACACTCTATGACACCCATGGAGCATGTCCATCAAGTTTGATTTAGGTCAAGGACATGATTTCCTGAAGAATTGCACAGTTTGGAATTCATCTGCTAAAAAGTCAACTGTGCGCCAAAGTCAACTTTGACTTTTTGAGATTTTTTCACTAAAATGGATTTTTAACCCTAAAATGATGTTAATGTATAATTTGAATCATCATTCATCAATAAAAATCAAGAAAAGTTGGATAACTTGTAAAAGGGGTAACCATAAAAACTTAGAAATTTTCTAAGTTAAAAAATAAAGTGGCTAGGGTACCAACTTTGGAGGATCATAACTCCTAAACCACAAAGCCATTTTTTCTCATCCAAAGATGGATTTGTAGCCCTCATTACCCTCTACAAAAACTTCAACTACAAGTCATTCCAATTCATTAAGGATTTTGAGTTATGGAGTGATCAATATGGCTGAAAAATGAAAATGTCACTTTTTCCAAGACTTAGTGAAATTTTCACTAAGTCCAAATCTGCCTTCATTTTTTTCCAAATGTAGGGGGATTTTTCACTTGGATTCAAAAGAGATCAAAACCAAATATGTTCAAACAGTTGTTGTATCATGTATGGGCTTTCCAAAATGGTCAAGAACATTACCAAATTCAAATTACACCATGAGATATGACATTGGCAAGTTGCCTTGCTGAAATCTGTCAAGGCAAGGCAGATTTTGCATTTTGGCTCGATTTGCCAAAATCAGCCAAATTCAAATGCTCCTATCCACTTGGACACATCTGAGGATTGATTCTAAAGGGGACAATCACTGAGCCAAGCCTCCAAAGTCCATGGAACAAGAAATAGCATGTTGAACCTAGAATGGCCAAAATAGGGACAAGACTCCAAATTTGGATTGAAGCATTCAATGGAAGCATCAAGGTGGCATGGACTGAGCCATTCTCATCTGAAATCAGTCAAGACTTATCCAAGACCAAGGGAACCACAGCCCTGTGCCCTAACCTCTAGTCAATGGCTAGAGGAGACTTGCATTTCCATTGGCCAACATCGAACAAACACCTGCTGCAGTTGCCATTCACTGTGGATCCCAAAACAAACTTGCTCTACTATAAATAGAGCTCATTTGTGTTTAGTTTGAGTACACCAAAGCCATCAAACAGATGTTTTCCTCAAAATCTCTTCTTTCACCTCAAACTTGCCTTCCAAAGCAAGTAATTCTGAGTTTTTGAGCTAGAGAGCAATTCCACTCAAACCAATCATACACACACCTCATATATATCATATGTAAGCTGTACAAACCATCAAAAGTGACTTGTAATCACAACATCACAAAGTCACCTCTCAAAACCTCAAAATAGCACTTTTTTACATGTTTCAAGCCATGTCTTGATTCAGCCACTTTCCAAACCAGATAAAACCTCAGACACACTCCAAATATCATCCTTGACCTGTCCCAAATGGTTCCCAGCATCTGGAACACCATTTGAGGGAGTTGCCATTTTGGTCACTTTTGGCCCCTTTTGCAAGAAAGGGACTGTTTATGTTTTTGCAGGTATCAGCTGATTCTAATCATCCTGAAAGCATCCAAGGGATCATTTGAGTTTGTCCAAAGCATAAAACCATATCTGGAGCAAGAGAGTTGGCAGATTGCTGAGAAAACTCCAAAATCTCAAAGAAGGGTAAGCCTCTCAACTTGCAGTCACCAAAACATGTGTGCATTTGAAGTCCATTGATTATGCATCTCTTATACATGTCATATGTGTTGTTTTTGTGCCAATTGATCATGTAATTCATGCCTGTAATGAGTTGTAGCATAGAACATGCAATTATAGGTCATTTTCAAAACCACTATCGGGTTTTGAGGAGGGAGTGTGATATGAAAAAACCACCATCACCATTGGATTCCTTGTGAAATTCTGGCCCAGATACATATAAATTTTGTCTCCAACCATTAAGAATTGAGAAAGTTATGACCTTCACGTTTTTTAGCCAAAACTTGCCTTGGGCAAGCCAAAACCATGTCATGCCTTGTATATTTGTTGTTTCAATTCAAACAATGGATGTATCACCACCCCAGTGGTAACGCGCGCGCCTTGTATGCTTGAGGTCGTGGGTTCAAACCCCACCCATGCCATTTTGTGATTTTCCACATTTTTGCTATTTTTCCAATTATTTTCATGTTTTGTTAATTACTTGGAAAATTAATAACTCTTTCAATTTTAATTATTTTTTATTGGTTCTTTTGGCAAAAAAATCACAAAAATATTGAAATATTTATTTCCACAAAAAAAAAATAGATTTATATTATTTATTTAATATAGTTAGTATTTTTGTGAATAAATACCTTTTATTTGTTTTTAAACCCTTTTAAAAATAAATATCAATGTTGAAAAATCAAAACCAAGTAGGTTTTAATTCATCTTGTGATTGAAACCTCATTTTTCAAACCTAAAACCAAAATCACAAGTTGTTTATTCAAACTTATTGGGAATTTGTATCATTTTAATTAATTTTTCCTTGAATAATTACTTTAAAATGATGAAATTAGGGTTTTGTTGATTTTCACCTTAACAAACTTTTTCAAAACACTCATGGGCCTATAATAGAGTGTAAGACCCAATCCTTTTTTGACCAAATCATTTTTGGGCCTCAGTGTATTGTATAAGTCCCGATACTGTCAAAAACGAACGGTGCGATCGTTCGCCTTTTCAAAACTTTTTGGGCCTCTATTAGAGTGTAAGACCCAATCCCCCTTTTAACCAAAACCATTTTGGGCCTCACTTATTGTATAAGTCCCTTTGCGTTAAAAGAAAACCTCGGCGCGATCGCCATTTTAAATGAAATCTGGGCCTACCCTCATGTTATAAGCCCCACTCTTTTTCTTTAAAACTTTTTGGGCCTCTTGAGAGAGTGTAAGACCCATCCCTTTGTACAGAAAACCATTTTGGGCCACAGTCACTTGTATAAGTCCCTCTGTACAAATTCAAATTCAAAACCCTGGGCCTCTCCTTGAGCTGTAAGCCCCAATCTTTCTTTTTCAAAGCACTTTCTCCTTTGATTTTGAATATACTGTTGTTTTCAATCTTTCTTTGTTGAACAACTAACCAAATAGCATGGAAGCTCTACAACCGAGTAAGTGTTTATACACTTTCATTTACTGCTTTCCTATACATATAACTGTATTGTGGGGCTGTTTCGCTGTAAGTCTTCTTTCGTAAACTCATATCAACTGTGTAATAATAGTATAGATATTCAGAGTTTCCCCGGCAACTACGTCTAGTACTAGGAAAAGCGTTTCGTTTAGTTGTAGAAATAGACAGCTAGATCCCCAATAGGATCACCAGATACAGTCTTCTCTTCGGCTGTCCTCATTAGGAATTGTCAAGAAATTCTACTCCCAAAGATGAATGTATTCTCCGTGAATGGCATCTTTGAGTTTCTTCCAAATTCTCGAACTTTCCTGACTTTCTATTCCTTGTGAATAGCTTGCCTTGAATTTCTCGGGGTTTGGGGACCCACGGGCTTCTTAAAAGCATCGGCCTCCTCTTGGGCATTGTACAAGGACCCTCAGGCTTCCTAAAAGCAACCCCGCCTCCTCTTGGGCTTAGTGCAAGGACCCGTCGGCTTCTTAGAAGTATTCATAACCTCCTCTTAGGCTTCGTATAATGATCTTTTCCTCCGAGAATGATAGCCTCCTCTTGGGCTTCGTACAAGGACCGATCGGCTTCTCAAAAGTTTCCAGCCTCCTCTTGGGCTTCGTACAAATTGTCCCGACGACCTCCTAGAGGTATAGGAACAGAAATTAGTCATCTTCATAGAACAGTCCTTTCAAAGAGTCTACTACTGTTTCTCAAATCATAGTACAAAGGATAAAACTTTAGACTTGGACAGTCTCTCTTTCCTTGAGTCTCAAAGACATTCTCAAGTGACCCCTTCGTTAGATAGGAAGAAACCCGTAGACTCGGACAGTCTCAATCCCCTTCGGATTTCCCCGTTTCCTTAAAGAACAGGGAACAACCCTGATCCCCAGATCAAACCCATGAGTACAGTGTTGCTCATATAAGAACTGATTTTCTCTTAAAATCAGTATACTGGACCTGTCACTCAACTAAAACAGTCACCAGCAGATAGCCTCCTCTTAGGCTTTATATAATGACATCCCCAAAAAAGTCGGTCTCTTTTCTAGCCTCCTCTTGGGCTTTGTACAAATGATTCCCCCCAGCAGAGCAAACCTTTCAGCCTCCATCCCGGGCTTCGTACGAGATATAAAAGACTCCCTCATTGAGTCAATCACTTTTTCAGCCTCCATCTCGGGCTTCGTACGAGATACAAAAGACTCCCTCGTTGAGTCAATCACCCTTTCGCCTCCATCTCGGGCTTCGTACGAGATACAAATTCCCTTAAGCAAGAGTCAAACTCTTTTTCAGCTCCATCTCGGGCTTCATACGAGCTATATAATATTCTCCAGCTGAGTCAACTCTTTTTTTAGCCTCCTCTTAGGCTTTGTATAACGAAATCCCCCGCTGAGTCGAACCCTTTTAGCCTCTCTCTCGGGCTTTGTACGAGACACATATCAGCCTCCTCTTAGGCTTTGTATAAGAAAACCACTGGTTAATCCAATTAACCTTTTAGCATCAAAACCCGTGCCTCGTTCATGGTACACAAACATCAACAACTCTTTCCCTTTCATCTAATCGCTGTAAGCGGCAAGCCTCTGGATCATCTATATCCATGCCACTGTCCCTCTTTTAGCATGAGAAATTCCTAAGGAAAGATGGCATTGCTCTGCACTGAGTTAAAGTCTTCTCCTTCAGGTTAAAACCCCTTCTTAGGAAATTATGGCATTGCCGGATTCACATATCCCGGTTAAAGTAATTCTCCTTTACCTCTCTTTAGAGATGACAAATTCTCTCTAAAGTCGAGACCTTTTCAGCTTCACATCTTGGGCTTTGAACAAGATACAAATAGACTTTTCAGCTTCACATCTTGGGCTTTGAACAAGATACAAACAACCTTTCGCTTCACGTCTTGGCCTTTGAACAAGACACCAAAAACCCCATTTCCTCCCATAGAATAGGAGGAACTACGAACGCTCTGATTTCCCTGTTTCGGTAAACGGGAATACATAGGCATAAGATCGAAAGAAAAGATCTTAGCGAGCACACTAAACAAAAACCCAAAATCCCATACTCTCACACATCAATCAAAAACGTCCACCCTAAACATCTCTTTGAACAAAATAACCTGAGACAATCCCCGAATCTTTGTAGCATCTGTAAACCAACAGTTTTGACTGTTTGACCTCAGTATGCAAGCAGGGTTAGTTGGAGACATTTATTTCCCTTCCTTCATCAGCTTTAATAGGATAAAAAATGAATCGAGCTGTAGTACCAGAGCAGTTGTGCCTCGCAACCACGTCCAAAAATCGCTCGCTACAACATGCTTTAAATGATGCCTTCTTTGTGTGTATGTGAAATTGAATTTGTGTTTCACTTTGGCCACTTCCTTTGATGCCATTTGTATGCCATGTTCATGATTGTTTAGGGATTAAATTAGGAAATTTTTATAGGTCATTTACCTCTGGTGTGTGAGCTTTAACATTGCCTTACCATGTCATTTCACTTGCATTACTTGAGTGACAATTTTACATACTTGTATGATAAGTTTGAATGTGATTTTGCTCATGGAATAAATTGACTTTGGAGAGAGAGTTTAATGCAAACCTTGGTGACACTTTGAGATTGATTTTAAGCATGTGTATAAGTTGTGTCACTCCTGACCTTGGTCCATCTTCATGTTTTATTTCAATTCATCTAACTTGTAATGGTTTTCTTTTGTTGGTTTACCTCTAACTTTAAAATAGATTAGTCTTGTAGCATAGTTGTAACTTGACTTGTAATTTCATAATCCTTTTAGGTCTTTCACTTTGACTAGTGTGACTCGAATGTACATAGTCATTAGACTTAGCTTTTCATATTGTGCATACCCTCCCTTGTTATTACTAATGTCTTTGGTTCACATGTGCAAGGTACATAAAGGAGACATTCCAAAGGTGGTGTGACCATTTCATTTTTTAAATAAAAACTTGGTTCTAACTTGGTTCGCTATTTGTTTATAGGTGCTTTCGTGACTTGCTTTCGTTGCGCTTTCGTTGCTTTGCTACGGATTCATATCCGTTTGGTAAGGACCTCTTATCTCTTCACTTCTCTTTAATCCTTTCAAATGCCATGAGAAGTAGGAATAGTCGATGCCATGATAAGTAGGATTGTATGGAAAGCCCTCAAGTGAGGCCATGATTGTGCTTGTTTGATATTGTGCTGAAGACCTCTAAGGAGGCAATTTACGGAAGGCAGGGTTCGCAATCGACCCCCGTTATTCTAGTTGAGTCATTCTTAGCTCTCATCACTTGATTGAAGCTCTGAACATTACCTGCTCTCGTTGTCGAGTCCGTCAGTGGAAGAAGGGTTTAGTAATCAAACCCCTACGCCTTGTCTATAGCTCGCATTGATCGATGCTGATGCTTATGTGATCTAACTCACATCTTCCCCTTTCCTACTCTGCTCTCCATGGTTCTTGATACCATTGGGCGAGCACTCTTATTTCCCATAGCTAGCTTGTTTGCCTCGGTTGATATGACCCCTTGGCTAAAGCTCCCCTTTCCCTCCCTTTGATTGTGTGACGTTATTGTTGACTTCGTTGCGTTTAGTTCATTTTGTGATTGATTTATCCTGTGTTTACTTGTCTGATGACATGATCCCGTAGGATTCCTCGCTCCACTTAATTCTTGATTAAGTCGAAGGTAGGAGAGACATTAGGATAGCAATCCATGCATGCTAACAGTAGGTAGACTTCCTTTTCTTACCTCAACCATAGGGTAATCATTGTATGATGACATTAGGACCTAGTTTCCCCTTAGATTTTCACCTTTGATCCTCTTTTGAGTCTCTTCTTCCTCATCTCAAGACAAAGATAAAAAATACTTAATAAAGGCATAACAAATATTGTATTTAGGCCTTTCATGTGGGAAGAAGGGAGTGAGGGGTCTTCCCTCTTTTCCTTAGAATTTTTAGCGTACGTCCCATCTTGGGTCGATATGCAAGGCATTCGACCCTACATGAAGGACTTAAATACAATACTTGTTACAAAACACAAAAACATTCAAAACACTTCTTTCTAAAAAACTTCAAACAAGCATTAATGTCTTTCCTTCGGGAATTCTTTTCTCATCTCACTCATTCTCAACGTACGAACGTGCTTCTCCTCATTCTCTTGCAAGACGGTAACGCCTAAGTCTCCATACAGCGAGCTGCAACACCTGAGCTAGAACATTAGTCGTTCCCTAAAAAACACAAACAATTCATCCCTAGTGAGGGGAACTACGTCGCTATGATTCTCATGTTCCCGATGAGATACGTAGGCAGTGGGGTAGGGCCCATTCGAGCACTTCTTTTATTTTCCCTACATTTGTTTCTCTTTCTCTCTCCTTTCCTTTTCCAGTTCTCCAGCTAGCAGTTCCTTTTCCAGTATCCTTTCCTTACACCCTTTGATTGAAGCAGCAAGCGTGGATCCCATCGGGTACGATGGACGCGAGGGGGTGCTAATACCTTCCTCTCGCGTAACCGACTCCCGAACCCAGTTCTCTTGGTCGCAAGACCATGCTCTATCCTTCTCCCAGGTTTATGCAGTGTTTCCTTTCCCTCTCTTGGGATAAATACACATTGCTGGCGACTCTGTTTCGTGCCACTTTCGCGTTTGTACTAGGATGAAAATCCCGGGAGCGACAGCGGTTCATCGCAATCTTTCATTTTTAGATACATGACATCTTCGTCTGGGAAGTCAAACCCGATTGATTCTCGATCGTCAATCGGTTGATAAGCCAAATGATCGGCTAAAATACTTCCCTTGATGGCTTTCTGAGCGTGGTACTCTATGTCATATTCTGATAACAACATCTGCCAACGGGCAATCCTTCCCGTGAGAGCAGGCTTTTCAAATACATACTTGATTGGATCCATCTCGGAGACCAACCAAGTAGTGTGGCGAATCATGTACTGGCGAAGACGTTTGGCTGCCCAAGCCAAAGCGCAACACGTTTTCTCGAGCATCGTGTACCGAGTCTCGCAGTCGGTGAATTTCTTGCTCAGATAGTAAATGGCAGACTCTTTCCTTTTGGTTTTGTCTTTTTGGCCAAGTACACACCCCATTGAGTCCTCTAGGACTGTGAGGTAAATGATTAGTGGTCTTTCTTCCACTGGAGGTGATAGAATCGGCGGATTCATTAGATATTCCTTAATACTGTCGAAGGCAGTTTGGCAGTCTTCTGTCCAAATGCAGTCCTGGTTCTTTTTCAGTAACCTGAAAATTGGCGCACACGTGGCGGTCATGAGGAATATGAATTTGGAGATGTAGTTCAAACGTCCCAGAAATCCTCTGACTTGTTTTTCAGTTTTCGGAGAAGGCATCTCTTGAATGGCCTTGACCTTGTCAGGATCAACCTCAATTCCTTTCTGGCTGACGATGAACCCTAAGAGTTTCCCTGAACGGACACCGAAGGTGCATTTGTTGGGATTTAAGCGGAGTTTGTACTTCCTCAAACGCTCGAATAGTTTTGATAGGTGGGTCACATGCTCCTCTTCTGTTTTAGATTTTGCAATCATATCATCGACATATACCTCGATTTCTTTGTGTATCATGTCATGAAACAGAGTAATCATGGCCCTTTGATAGGTTGCCCCGGCGTTCTTCAAGCCGAACGGCATCACCTTGTAACAAAAGGTACCCCATGGGGTAATGAACGAAGATTTCTCCATGTCCTCCGACGCCATTTTGATTTGATTATAGCCCGAGAATCCATCCATGAAGGAGAAAACCTTGAACTTTGTTGTACTGTCAACCAGCATGTCAATGTGTGGCAAAGGAAAGTCGTCCTTTGGACTTGCCTTATTCAGATCTCTGTAATCGACACACATTTTGACCTTTCCGTCCTTTTTGGGAACAGGTACGATGTTGGCTAACCATTGAGGATATTCAGATGTAGCGAGGAAACCTGCGTTAATCTGTTTCTGTACCTCCTCTTTGATTTTGATGGCCATGTCCGGGTGAGTCCGTCTTAACCTTTGTTTTACTGGCGGACATTCCGATCTCAACGGTAAGTGATGTTCCACGATGCTGGTATCCAACCCTGGCATATCCTGATAGGACCAAGCGAATACATCGGGAAATTCTTTGAGAAGCTTTGTCAAACTTTCTTTGGCAATTGGACTGAGCAGTGCCCCAATCCTGATTTCTTTTCTCTCTTTTTCCGAACCCAAGTTTACCGTTTCCAACGGCTCTTTGTGATGTTCGATGGACCTTTCCTCTTGTCTGAGTAATCGGGAGATCTCTTCTGGAATTTCGTCGTTAACTTCTTCTTCAGCCCCAAATACCGGGAACTCAAAGTCGGGAGAAGGCATCGGATCGTATGTTTCAACGGGGTTTAAAACAAGCAATCTGCATGACGTGATGATTTGTGTTTAGAAGAGATAGAGAAAAAATGCAAAAGTGTGTGCAGTGTATTTCTTTGGAAAACTGCTTGTTTTTATTATTGAATTGTTTTTTAGGATTACCATTTTCTGAGAAAAGCAAAAAGAGAAAATAGCAATTAATGCGGAAATTACAGAACGACGTTATTTTATTAATGAACAAGTCGATTCTTGAAACTACAGCCCTATAAAACAAAACTCTGTCGCTTTGGGCGAAGCGAAGAGGGAAATTCACAGAAAGCGAGCCCTATAAAATATCCGTTTCACTCGGGCAGGGTGAAAGGTTAAAACAAAGATGGCAATTACTTTGACTGATGAACGACCTTCGGAACATCGACAGCAACCCATTGGCGGCGAACTCCTCGGTGAATCACAAAGTCTGGCACCTTCCTCGATTTGTATTCAGAAATAACGCTGATTTCTGGTGGAGCAGGATCATTGGAATCTGTCTCCCAGGCAGAGTTGTCGTAGGAGGATTCCTCTGTTGTATTTTGCATAGTATTTTTACTCTCAGGTAGATCTCCCCATCCAGTTGGCTGGATGTCTTTGAGCCTGATACGAGAGCTTTCAGGAGCGGTGTACTTGACCATATAGTCAAACTTTCCACTTGGTTGTCCCAAGGTATCCCACACTTCTTTGGAACTGGAGGAGTCATCCCTCTCGATGACGTTGACCTCGGGAAAAGCATAGTTGTGAATTCCAGTCCTGCAAACGTTGCAAATTCATCGTCATGTTGAGTAATCTCTGAATGACCCGAGTGTTGATCCCATGACATGGTGGGGACACATGTATTCTGTTCAATGATGCTTAGCTGAGTTTCATTACTCGGCTGAATTTCTGGCCCCAAGTTTCCTGGGTAAGGCTGCCACATTGGCAGGCCATCCATCGGGCCATAGTAGGTAGAGTCAAAATTGTCCTTCATCGGAGTGTCTTTCTCTAATGAATTTGGTGGAGCACGGCATCCTTCCAGTTCACAATCTCCATATATCATTTCGACATCTGACCGGGGTATAAATCTCGGACTCTGTGCGGGATAGCAAAATGGCGTAGGCACTTCTTCCTGGGACATATAACCATCCTTGTTGAGGTAGGACTTCCATTTCTCCTCTATGTCAGAGGGATCCTCTTCATTGATAGTATGCCCTTCTTGAGTCACTGGGTGAAGGAAACCTCCACTGTGGAAGAAGTTCTGAATGGGATGAAGACTTTCATCGTTGACAGCTGTCTGGGTGCAGGTTGCAGAAAAACCAAGACCCTTCTTTGCTTTATTTTTAGTAGGAATGACAAGCTGCCCCCATCCTGTGGTATCGGTACTCTTGATCGCTTTGATAGCATCTTTATATGAGGAAATCGAAGTTCCTTCTTTTGATTGATTCTCATTGCTCACCGAAAGTGCTTGGAACTGAGTCCCAACAACCTACTCGGGTTCTACACAAGTAGATGATGATAAGTTACTCACGAGCAAGGCCTACTCCCCACAGACTGTGATGAGTTGGCCGTTCTGGACGAACTTTAGCTTTTGGTGGAGGGTCGAGGTGACCGCTCCAGCCTGATGTATCCAAGGTCTTCCTAATAAACAACTGTACGTTGCCCGGATATCCATGACCTGTAAAGTGACTTGGAAAGTGTGAGGACCGATAGTTATGGGAAGATCAACTTCGCCGATAACCGCTTTTCTGGATCCATCAAATGCTTTGACGACAACCTCGCTGATTCTCATCGGAGGGCCTTTGAATGATAATTGCATCAAAGTGGACTTCGGCATAACATTCAGGGCTGACCCTGTGTCTACTAGTATGCTGGCTAAAGCATCGTCCTGGCAGTTGACTGTGATATTGAGTGCCATGTTATGACGGCGACCCTCTTTAGGTAATTCCTCATCACTAAATCCCAAATTATTGCAGGAAGTGATGTTAAAGACAATACTATCAAACTGTCTGATTGTTACATCCTGTTCCATAAAGGCTTGCTCCAAGACTTTCTGTAGAGCCTCTCTGTGCGCTTCTGAACTGAGTAAAAATGACAGCACAGAGATCTTTGAAGGAGTTTGTAACAGTTGATCAACAATGTTGTATTCACTCCTTTGGATGAGCTTCAGTATCTCATTATTGTCTTTTGAAAGGTCAGTATCACTGGATTGACCGACTGGTGGATTAGGAACTTCTGCCTGAGGTTCCTTTTCTTTGTTAGGTTCTCCAACTCCTCGATTGAAGATTCGACCGCTCCGTGTTACTCGACTAATGTCTGCAATATTCACAACGGAGGGTAATGGAATTTCCTTTCCATTTTCAATTGTTGTTGCACCGTATTTGTAAGGGATCGCCTTAGCTGATTCATACGGTAGTGGTCCCGGCAGATAGATGACTATGGGAACCTTCTGGTTTTTCCGACCATCATAAGTAATCTCGATCCGTTCCCAGTTGGGAATTCTTGATTCGTCAAGTAGAGGGATGATGGCACAAACATCTCTAGTCCTCTGATGATCAGAGATGACGACAACGTCCTCAATTTAATCAGCAAGGTAATTCGGCGACCAATTGATGGGTCCGGAACCCGGATATGGGCGAATCTCTCCACGATCCACCTGACCCTGAAGAGCTGCCCTCACAAGGTAGCATCCTTGGTTACTTTCTGAACAGACTCTACAGTGGTCATAATTGTGTGGTGGCACCTAGCCCCGCCCACTTTGAATACAATGTAACCTCACTAGGTTAGTTTCCACAGATCGGACATCCTGACTCTAACGTCGAGTAGGATTCCTGTTATTGATACTAATTTGCTGAGTATCTTCATCCATATAGATTGGCATCCACCAGTGATTTAACAAGTGCTGAAGTGCCTCCTGGACAAGGGTACAACCTCGATCATTTTCGCAACCCGCTTTACAGCTTTGGTAATCATGTGATATTAGGAATCCGAGTCAGACCTGCTCAGCATGTAACTCTACTAGGTTGGTATTCATCACGCGAATATCAAAAATCTGAACCATGTTGATCTGATAAGGATTCCTATCATGGTAGTCCTGGATCCATCCAAGATCCATCTGACGCTGGAGGGCCTCTTGTACAATAGAGCATCCCTGTTTATTTACCGAGCAAGTCAGACAAGAACTGTAATCGTGCCGTGGCAGATTATGATACTGGCTTTGCCTTAAATGCATTGCCACCAGGTTGACATTCATCGCACGGATGTCATGGTTTTGAATGACATTGGAATTCGTATAGACCATGTTAACTCCACGAACTCGGTGCTCTTGGATCCATTCGAGATCCATTTGTTCCTGTAGAGCTTATTGCACCACAGAACGCCCTTGATTGCTTTTAGAGCAGACATCACACTGGTGATAATTATGAGGTGGCACATGGCCATATCCACTCTGTCTACAATGCATCTTGACCATATTGGTCCTCAACAAGAGTACATCGTGAATTTGATAGACATTGTTAGATTCTTTCTCAATCAGGTTGACTGCAGCTTTCTCATGTTGAGGCAGCGGGTTCGTGAGAACATTTGGATTCGTATCTTTGAAAGATAAGAGCCCGCTCCTAACAAGCTTTTGCACGTCGAATTTGAAATTGAGACAATTCTCTATGTTATGCCCCAATCCTCCTTGATGATAAGGGCAAGTCTGATCCGCTTTGAACCAAAAAGGCAGATTTTCCGGTACTGCAAGAGGGGACTTAGTCTGGATGTGCCCCTTAGCCAGTAGTAACAAAAATAGTTATGCGTACAACATGGGTATAGGATCAAATCCTGGTGGCCGCGTTGTACAGTTGTTATTGTATGGAGGACGAGCCTGCTGAAGAGGTTGTTGTGTCCTTTGCTGATTAGGTTGGCTCTGCACAACCTGAGGTTGATACGTAGGAATAGGCGCAGGGTTGATAGCAGGAGTTACAGCTGCTACCGGTTGGTACCGCCGCCTTTGCTTTCCGAGAGAGATATTCCCAATATCTTGCTCTTTTTTCTTAAGGAGAGAACTACCGTATCGTTTTGTACTACTCGATGATCCAGCGTCTTTTGCCAAACGTCCTGCTCGGACGGCTTCCTCAAGACGAACTCCCATGCCCACCATCTCGGTGAAGTCACTGGGTGCACTGGCAACCATTCTGTCGTAGTAAAATGAGCTCAAGGTCTTTAAGAAGATCTTTGTCATCTCTTTTTCCTCAAGAGGTGGACAAATTTGAGCGGAAATTTCACGCCATCTCTGAGCGTACTCCTTAAAGGTTTCCTTGTCCTTTTGCAACATTGATCTGAGTTGATCTCTGTCGGGTGCCATGTCCAAATTGTATTTGTACTGTTGGACAAAAGCAGTGCCAAGATATCTGAATGTGCTGATCGTAGCACGGTTTAAACCCATGTACCATTTTAAGGCGGCACCGGTTAAACTATCCTGGAAGTAGTGAATCAGTAGGTCCTGATTCTCTGTCTGAGCTGACATTCGCCGAGCGTACATCACCAGATGACTTTGAGGGCAAGAATTACCCTTGTATTTTTCAAAATCGGGCACTTGGAACTTGTGCGGAACTTTCACATTGGGGACCAGACAAAGGTCTGCGGCGTCCTTTCCAAATAAATCCTAACCGCGAATGGCTTGCAGTTCCTTCTGCATTTCCCAGAACTGTTCCTGGAATTCATCCATTCTATCGAACATAGTTTCCTTCTTGTAAGAAGGAATCGGTGGAATATGTCCGTCCGGGACAGTGTGCACCACAGGGGGTGGTACCGTGACTACGGCAGTGAATCTTGGTGTTTCTCGAAGTTTGTAACCTTCAGGAGTCTTCAATATGCCTCTGGCATCTTTGCTTTCCCGAAGTCTGTAACCTTCAGGACCAGCGGCATCTGTTGTGATTCCCTGATCTTCAGCGATCGGCGGAACATATCCTTCCGAGATATAATTAGCAGGCATGCCCCAGGGACGATCTTTCGGCATTTGATACCTAGGATCATACTTCTCCACTATGGGCGCTGAGGTGATCTCTGAGATCACAGTTCTTTGTAGCTGAGCTTCTGCCATGGCTTGCATGTCGTTACGAAGCTTTCTCATATCCTCTCTCAGAGCGTCGATCTCTTCTTTCAACTCTCTGTTCTCTTCCTCAAGATCATCCATCTTTTTCTGACGATTGGCCCGAGTATGGTACGAATGAGACAGTTTGACTCTAGAACCGAGACACAAACGTGAGATTCGTAGGTAAGAAGAATACGTGGCGTGAGAATGATGAATGCAATGATTATATTAATTGTTTTTTGGTTTAATCAAAATAAACTTCGACAATTAGATTGCAAATATCAAACAGTGGGGAAACCCCTTTTTATTGAAATTCAAAGGATTGCGGAAGCGGAAATACAGTAGATTACAAAGTGCAGAAACAGAAACCTAAGCTAATGGGTCCCGAGAGAACTCGGGTGCTGATTCTGGTACTTTCCTTTTCTTGGACCGGGGCTCTTGGGCCGTTGACGGGTTGTCATTCCTTTGCCAGATGAAAGGAGTGAGTACATTCCTTTGGTCATCCTGATTATCCACAGAATGTTGCTCTAAAATCTCGATCAGAGCATCTTTCTCTCTCAGTAGTTGTTGTATTTGGGTACACTCCACATTGAGGGTGCGGTACTTGTTCTTCCAAGACCTCCTCTTCCGCTGGACTTTGTTGAGAGTAACCTGAAGTTTTTCAGTTTCCGTCATGAAGTACATGACAGATTCCCTTGGCGGAAGAATTATGTAACGGGGATAAGGCATCTTTAGCTTGAGAGCTCTAGTTTGTACCCAGTGGAGATAAGGCTCCACTGAGACACAGTCCGGTCTTCCTAGAGACTCCCGTCCTTTCTTATGAACGTGTTTCTAAGCGTGCACTATTTCCATCTTTAGTGCTCTGTCATTTTCTCCTTCCTTGAAGAAAAGACCTTCCAGATGAGCGTTGCGCGGGACATGCCTCATTGGGTATCCAAATTGACGACGAACCAATATTGGATGATAGTTGATTCCTCCCTTAGTTCCTATAAGGGGTACGTTGGAGAAGTTTCCACAATGGTCAATGATCCTTATTCCATCATAAATCCTATTGCACCAATCAATGTCAGAGTTGGTGAGAGACATGATTTTCTGCGACCAGCGTAAGGCACTCTTATGATCCCAAAAAGCAGCAGACTTAGGCAAATAGGAGATAAACCATTTGTAAAGCAAAGGTACACAACATGTGATCTCCCCTCCGCTGTACAAATTTCCTAAGTGTACAGAATGATACGCATCCGCGAGCAAAGTCGGCACAGGGTTTCCAATGAGAAAAACCTTAATGGCGTTGATATCGACGAAGTTATTAATGTTGGGCAACAGAAATAATCCGTAGGTGAGTAAAACAAAGATGCTTTCAAAAGCAGTCCCGTTCCCTATACTAGCAAAGTACAGAGCTTTCTTTGTTAAGAACTGGGCTGGAAAACCTTGGATGCCACCCTTGGTAGTCATGTGAGTCTTGACTTCTGACTCGTCCAAATGAATTGCTCTTGCAATGGTCTGATCCTTTGGAATTTCTTCCAGTCCAGAAAATGGAGCTTGATCAGTAATGTGTAAATCAATCAGATGAGAATACTACTCCAGCGTTGGTGCTAGCTGGTAATCCGGGAATGTAAAACAGTGATAAATCGAATCGTAAAACTGAACGAGTGCATCCATGATTCCTTCAATCACATGGATTCTTAACAGAGGTAGCAGACCTCCGTACTTGGCTCTGAAGGCCTCTTGGTTTGTGATCATTCTCGCCAAACCTCTCAAATCCTCTAGTTTTGGAGCCTTGAAGGTGTACTTATGAGTTCTCCTTCTACCGAAATCCATTAGCGCAATCTTTTTCTCTGACATTTGCAATCACAGTCTTAGTTTAATTTGAAAAAACAGAGAGACTAGAAGAGAAAATTTTTCTTTGTTTTAATGTTTTTTGAATGAATGCATGAATGCAGCACACAAAAACATAGAAAAAACATGGGGTCAAAGGGTCATTGTCATGGAGTCAAGGCTCTACCCATCCCAAAGGTTTACTAATGACTTTTGTACCTGTCTCTCATCATCATTAACTCTTGTCAAGAAAACACCAGCGGGGCGGGAACCGTGCTAGGTGGTGTTTTTTGAAGAGTCCTCAGAAGAGGGTGGCATCGCATGACAACTATTTTCGATAGTCTCTGCGCCACTAAAGGGGTTTTTCCTAGGTGTATACTCAATCTTTCCACATGCGGCATCACACGCATTCCCATTAGCAGAAAAATAAACACATATATCAATTAGGAAAAGCAGTATATATATTTGTCCTAATGTCCTAGACTTTTAAAGCTATGAATCCTATGTTCCTGACAGAAAATGGCTCCCCGGCGGAAACTCCATTCTGTGGTTTCTACAAGAGACGAAAAGAAAAGAGATCAGCCCCACGGTGGGTGCCATTTTTTCAGTGGCGGCCACCGCCATGAAAAAGATTTGTCCAAGGTTTTCACCTTAAACGTTAAGAAAGAATGATGGACCCCACGGTGGGCGCCATTTTTCCTGTAGCGAGCGATTTTGGACGTGGTTCTTAAGCACTATCGCTCTCTTTTGGGGTTACTACAGGTCGATTCATTTTTTATCCTATTAAATCTGATGAAGGAAGGGAAATAGATGTCTCCAATTAACCCTGCTTGCATACCGAGTTTAAACAGCGGTCTGCTAGGTTGCGGATGCTATATGGTAGTGGGGCCTCTCTTGTGTTATTTTGACAGAATGACGGGATTATTCTATGGGCAGGAAGTTAGGACTGATGTTTTCCAATTGATATAGGATTTAGTATTTTTGTTTAGTGTGCTCGCTAAGATTTTTCTTTCAATCTTATGCCTACGTATTCCCGTTTACCGAAACAGGGAAATCAGAGCGTTCGTAGTTCCTCCTATTCTATGGGAGGAAATGGTGTTTTGGTGTCTTGTTCAAAGCCCAAGACGTGAAGCGAAAGGTTGTTTGTATCTTGTTCAAAGCCCAAGATGTGAAGCTGAAGGTGGTTTGTATCTTGTTCAAAGCCCAAGATGTGAAGCTAAAAGGTGTTGTCTTTAGAGAGAATTTTTCATCTCTAAAGAGGGTCTGTTTGTCACAACTGTTTATAAAGGAGAATTACTTTAACCGGGATATATGAATCCGGCAATGCCATAATTTCCTTTATAAGGGGGTTCCAACCTGAAGGAGAAGACTTTAACTCAGTGTAGAGCAATGCTATCTTTCCTTAGGAATTTCTCATGCTAAAAGAGGGACAGTGGCATGGATATAAATAATCCAGAGGCTTGCCGCTTACAGCGATTAGATGAAAGGGAAGGAGTTGTTGATGTTGTGTACTATGAACGAGGCACAGCTTTGATGCTAAAAGGTTGATTGGATCAACCAGTGATTTTCTTATACAAAGCCTAAGAGGAGGCTATTGGCCCAACAAGAGGGAGTTTTTATGTGTCTCGTACGAAGCCCGAGAGAGAGGCTAAAAGGGTTGACTCAATAGGAGAATCTTTTATACTCAACAAGAGAGTGATTTGGTATCTCGTACGAAGCCCGAGATGGAGGCTAAAAGGTGACTGACTCAATAAGAGAGTCTTTTATACTCAACAAGAGAGTCTTTTTGTATCTCGTACGAAGCCCGAGATGGAGGCTAAAAGTTTTGACTCAACAAGAGAGTCTTTTATACTCAACAAGAGAGTGTTTTTGTATCTCGTACGAAGCCCGAGATGGAGGCTAAAAGGTTTTGACTCAACAAAAGAGTCTTTGTATCTCGTACGAAGCCCGAGATAGAAGCTAAAAGGTGTACTGTTTCAGTTGAGTGACAGGTCCAGTATGTTGGTTAAGAGAAAATCAGTTCTTATATGAGTAACATTGTACTCATGGACTTGATCTGAGAATCGGGATTGTCTCCTGTTCTTTAAGGAAACGGGGAATCAAAAGGGTGTTTGAGACTGTCCGAGTCTACGGGTGTCTCCTTACTTGAGAATGTCTCTGAGACTCAAGGAAATTAGACTGTTCAAGTCTAGGGTTTTATCTTTTGTACTATGCTTTGGGAAACAGTAGTAGGGTCTAGACTCTTTGAAAGACTGTTCTATTAAGATGACTAATTTCTGTTCCTATACCTCTAGGAGGTCGTCGGGACAATTTGTACGAAGCCCAAGAGGAGGCTGGAAACTTTTAAGAAGCCGAGAGGTCCTTGTATGAAGCCCAAGAGGAGACTATCATTCTCGGGGGAAGAATCATTATATGAAGCCTAAGAGGAGGCTGTGAATACTTCTAAGAAGCCGACGGGTCCTTGTACTAAGCCCAAGAGGAGGCGAGGATGCTTTTACGAAGCCTGTGGGTCCTTGTACAATGTCCAAGAGGAGGCCGATGCTTTTAAGAAGCCCGTGGGTCCCCAAACCCCGAGAAATTCAAGACAAGCTATTCACAAGGAATAGATCAAGCCAGGAAAGTTCGAGAATTTGGAAGAAACTCAAGAGATGCCATTCACGGAGAAGACATTCATCTCTGGGGAGGTAGAGTTTCTTGACAATTCCTAAGGAGGACAGCCGAAGAGAAGACTGTATCTGGTGCTCCTATGGGGGATCTAGTATTGTCTATTTCTACGAATAATTGAAACGGCTTCACCTAGTGCTAGACGTAGTTGCCGGGGAAACTCTAAATATCTATACTATTATTACACAGTCGATATGAGTTTATGAAAGAAGACTTACAGCAAAACAGCCCCACAATACAGTTATATGTATATGAAATCGGTAAATGAAAGCGGGTAAACACTTACTCGGTTGTAGAGCTTCCATGCTGTTTGGTTAGTTGTTCAACAAAGAAAGATTGAAAACAACAGTATATTTCAAAATCAAAGGAGAAAGTGCTTTGAAAAAGAAAGATTTGGGGCTTACAGCTCAGGGAGAGGCCCAGGGTTTTACCAGTGATTGCACTGTTAAATTTGTACAAAGGGACTTATACAAGTGACTGAGGCCCAAGAAAGGTTTTCTGTACAAAGGGATGGGTCTTACACTCTCTCAAGAGGCCCAAAAAGTTTTAAAGAAAAAGAGTGGGGCTTATAACACGAGGGGAGACCCAAATGATTTTTCGTTTAAAATAGCGATCGCGCCGAGGTTTTCTTTTAACGCAAAGGGACTTATAAAATATCTGAGGCCCAAAATTTGTTTTGGTTAAAAGGGGATTGGGTCTTACACTCTAATAGAGGCCCAAAAGTTTTGAATGGGTCTTATAGCTCGAGGAGAGGCCCAATTGATTTTTTTTAAAAGGCGACGATCGCGCCGTTTACTTGTACAGAGGGACTTATACAATAAGTGAGGCCCAAAATTGTTTGTACAAGGGGGTTTAGGTCTTATACTCTCTCAAGAGGCCCAAAAAGTTTTGAAAATGATTTGTGAGGGTTGAATTAATCAAAAACCCTAATTTATTTCCAAAATGTATTTTAATTGAATAAAAATTCAATTAAAATGATCAAAAATTGTTTAACATGGGAAACAAATTATGATCTTGGATTAATGCTACAAAAATCATGTTTTGCCCTACAAAAGGATTAGAAGTCATTAAAATTTACAAAATCAAGAGGGAAAAAATATTTTAAATGTCAAAAACAATTAAAATATTAATTCTTTGCAAAAATATCAATTATATGGAATAAATAATATTTTTGGGATTTTTTGGTAAAATAAAATATTTTAACATTTTTGTGAATTATTGAAAAAGAATCAACTCAAAATCATTAAAACTCAGAGAGAAATTAATTTTTGAATCAATTAAATAAAATCACAAAATTCAAATATTTGAATTTGAAAGAAATGGCGCCAAGAACAGCTGAAGAACACGCGCGTTTTTTCAGTTTTGCCCAGATTTGCATTTTCTATCCAATCTCACTGAATACTTGATTATATCATGCAATCCACATATCAATATGCTCGTCTCAACCTCACGATCATGTTTATGACAATTAATTTCATTTAAATTAAGAATAAAACAAAAAATCACGATAAATCCTCAAGAACCCTAAATTCTGCATGAAGGCTGGGATTTTTGATACACGATTCAAACAAAGCAATTAATTGAGGGGAAACATTCCATGCATGATTATGAACATTTGGCAAAAGTATTGTGCGAGGAAATATGCATAGATTGAGAGATGACCAAGTTTAGGCTTACCTCTAGGTCGTGACAGCAAGTTCAAAGTGATTTCTGAGTTGGAGGTGTTACAGATGTGTTGTGATGATCTGAACAGCTTCCCTACACCCTATGGAGTGTGTTTGAATGCTTGGACTTGATGGAAATTTGCTGGATTACTTCATGGCATCTCAACTGCAACTTGGTTAAAACCTTGAGCAATCGACTGGTGATTCTGAGAAATCAGTGTTCCAGATGTTGTTTAAGTGTTTGATCAGCTCCCATATGATGTATGTGAGGTGTGTGTGTGATTGGTTTAGTTGGAAAAGCTCTCAAACTCAAAACCCGGTAGTGACTTGCCTTAGAAGGCAAAATTGGAGTGAAAGAAGAGATTTTAAGGAAAGCATCTGTTTGATGGCTTTGGTGTACTCAAACTGATCACAATTGAGCTCTATTTATAGTAGAGCAAGTTTGTTTTGCAAGGAATAGTGAATGGCAACTGCTGAGTAGGGTTGGCCAATGTTGGCAAATGAAAATCCAAGTCTCCTCTAGCCATTGACTAGAGGTTAGAGCATAGAGCTTTGGTTCCCTTGGTCTTGGATAAGTCTTGACTGAATTCAGTGGCCAATAGCTCAGTCTATGCCACCTTGGTGCTTCCATTGAATGCTCCAATCCAAAATTGGAGTCTTGTCCCTATTTTAGGCAATTCTAGGTTTGGCATGTTATTTCTTGTTCCAAGGACTTTGGAGGCTTGGCTCAGTGATTGTCCCCTTTAGATTCAATCCTTAGATGTGTCCAAAGTGATGACAAGGCTTGGAATTGGCTGATTTTGGCAAATCGACCAAAAGTGCAAAAATCTGCCTTGCCTTGGCAGATTTCAGCAAGGCATCTTGCCAATGTCATATCTCATGGCTCAAGTTGAATTTGGTGATGTTCTTGGTCATTTTGGAAAGCCCTTGTATGATAAAACAACTGTTTGATCATATTTGGTTTTGATACTTTTTGGATCCAAGTGAAAAATGTCCCTACATTTGAAAAAAAAAGTAAGGCAAATTCTGACTTAGTGAAATTTTCACTAAGTGTTGGAACAAATTGACTTTTCTTGATTTTGATCACTCCATAACTCAAAATCCATGAGGAATTTGGAAATAGGTCAGTTTTTAGCTTTTGTAGAGGGCAATGAGATCTACAAATCAAGCTTTGGATGGGAAAAAATGGTTTTGTGGTTTAGGAGTTATGATCCTCCAAAGTTGGTACCTTGGTCACTTTATTTCATAACTTCGAAAATTTTCTAAGTTTTTATGGTTACCCCTTTTACAAGTTATCCCACTTTTCTTGATTTTTCTTGATGAATGATGATTCAAATCATACATTAACATCAATTTAGGGTTAAAAATCCAATTTTGTGAAAAATCTCAAAAAGTCAAAGTTGACTTTTGTGCACAGTTGACTTTTTAGCAGATGAATTCCAAACTGTGCAATTCTTCAGGAAATCATGTCCTTGACCTAAATCAAACTTGGTGGACATGTTCCATGGGTGTTATAGGGTATTTTGAATCATATCCTAGGGTTTGGGAGCATGTCCTGGTCAAAAGTCAAAGCTACAGTTGACTTTTCTCGCAAAACCCTAACTGTGGTTCAGATGAAATTGAAACTTGTTGCTCAAGCTTCTTGGATCAATCCATTGTTACAAATGGATCAATATGGTATATTAGAGACCCTCAAATCATGTTTTGAGGTCTTGGCTCCTGATTTGTCCCAAAAGTCAACTTAGGGGTGAATTAGGTCAAGAAACCCTAATTCCTGATTTTTTATGAATGCATCCCTTGAGGCAAAATTGACTTGATGATTGGGTCCATGAGGTTCCATGGAGTATATTAGGTTATGTTTTGGATCATTGGCTTGTTCCCAGAGGAAAATTTCCATCTAGAGGCCCTGGTCGACCAAAACCCTAATTTGGTGACACTGTCGATCTTGAAGCTTGATCCACCTAAAAGGGAGTAACCTTGTGCTTAATCCTTGAATTGGGAGTCCTCTTGATCCATTGTGGATGTTTGAGAGGTTAGACAAGTTGAAGATCATGTCATTCCTTGATTGATCCTTTGTCTAAGCACTCAGAGAGGGCTTGAAACCCTAATTTTGATTGTGGTGAATGCTCAACAATTCCTTGAGGCACTTGGTGAGGCATAAAGGTCCATCCACATTGTGATGATGATTTTAACAATGATGGGAATCTAAGTGGTCAAAATTTGGGGTATGACACCAGATACCATATCTTGAGTAATCAGCTGGTTGAGTGATCGAAAGTTCAAATGTCCAAACCTCAAATGCCACAACCAACTATCCTTGTGGTCGACAACAGTTTTTAGACATTGTACTTCAGTCGAACTGATCATGGTCTTAAACGTCCTGTTCTTCGACAACGGAGATTTCAAGACCAAATTGTTCTGGGTGTCGAACAATTTCAATACTCCATCTTTCATGACAACTGAGAAGCCTTTTTTGACCAGTTGTCCAACACTTAACAGGTTGCACTTCATTCCAGGTACATAGAACACATCTTTGATCATAGCTTTCGCTCCATTACTCAGTTGAAAAACTATGTTGCCAGTGCCTTCTGCTTACAACGAACTGTTATCAGCAAGTTTTATCTTGCTCTTCTTCGACTCATCAAAATCTGCCTACCACTCCTTTCGACCAGTCATGTGATTTGAGCAGCCTGAGTCGAGAAACCAGATCTTGGATTCGACATGGTTATCTGCTACTGCAGCCATAACCACCATACCACCTTCAGAATCATCTGAATCTTTGCGTGCAAGGTTCGCTCATTCGTCCTTTCCTTTTTCCGATCCATTGTCTTTCCTGTACCAACAATGTTTGGCCAAATGACCCCTCTTTTCACAGTTATAACACTGTATACCTTTCTTATCTTCTTTGTCCTTTCGATAGTTTCCTCCTCCTCTTTTCGAGGATTCAGAAGCTCTATCTTCGACCTGATTCTTGTGAGGGTTCGACCAAGACTTCTTTCCTCGAGTCTTGTCGGCTTTGCCTTTGAATTTGTTGGAACCACCATTCTTTTCCCATGACTGAGCCTGCAGTGCTTGTATCGAATCCTGAACTCCCTTTCTTTCGACAATCCTCATCTCATGCGCCTCCAACGAACCAACCAAATCTTCCACTTTTAGGGTTTCAATATTGTTGGATTCTTGAATAGCTACGATAACGTGATCAAAGTGAGAGGTCAACGTTCTCATTACCTTCTCAACTATCATCTTATCAGTTATGGTTTCACCACAACCCTTCATGAGATGGACTAGTTTCTGAACCTTCGACACATATTCTGCAACTTTTTCGTCTTCTCCCATCGATAACAAATCAAATTATCGACGCAAGGTTTGTAACTTGACAACCTTGACTTTCTCACCTCCTTCATAATACTTCACCAGAATATCCTATGCCTCCTTCGCCGTTTCAGCATGAGAGATTCTGTCGAAGTTAGCAGCATCGACCGCTGTCTAAATGCAATAAGCAGCCTTGCAATCTTTCTTCTTGACTTCGTTGTGCGTTTTTTTCTATTCTTCGGTTGCATTTTCAGCCAACACAGGAACACCGCCGGTAACCTCTTCTAGGGTATCATGGAAGCCAAATAAGGATTGCATCTGTTTTTTCCAACGAATCCAATTCTTGTCGTCAAGCATTGGAAGGGAACTCGAAATGCTCTTATCACCAGTCATCTTTGCAGCGGTTGATTCACTTGCCTTGGAAACACGATCTCTGACGTGAAGTTCTTGAAAATTCGATCAAGAACAATAACCGGAAGCTCTGGATACCAATTTGTTAGTGCGTAAGGCACTTTTAGTGAGGAGAGAAAGAGAGAATAAGGAAATAAGGATTTGTATTATTTAATTGTGTAAATAATGATACAAGTTAGGTCTATTTATATACAACCCTAATTGGGCTTGGGCTAACACAACTTGGATTATATCTAAATATTAAATCTAATCAAATCTAATCATATCAAATCAAATCTAATTTAATATTTCAACACGCAACAGAGGCGCAGCTGACAGCAACAACAAAAATTTTGCATTGTTTTATTTGTAACTTCCGAACCGTAACTCCGTTTGACGCACGGTTTGAAGCGTTGGAAAGCTTATTCAATGCTCTATCTAACAATGGAAAGATATCCTTGATTGGATACCTGCAAAAATAAATTTAAATCAATTAAACTCAATGATATTTACACTATACGTAATATATACACTAAAATGTAAAGTAAACGTATTTATAAACAAATCGGAGTTTATTCGTATGATATTTAACAAAAAGCATTGATAAGTGCAACAAAACATATATACAAAAATAGGTACGTTTTGCACTTATCAACTCTCCCCAACTTACATACTTGTTTGTCCACAAACAAGAATCAAACGAACTTGAAAACACAAAAGCGATATCCAAAGAAAGACGAATCAACCGGTTTTGAAAAACGGAAACGAATGAATGGTTCAAATGAAAACGGTACACACAAAAAGTAAATATTTACCACTAAACTACGACGACAACATAATCACGAAACAAATGCAAAATACAAAAATCATTCCAAAAATTCTAAAACAACACAAGTTCCAAAGTGAATCACACCTAGCAAAAATAATCATCGGTAGATGAAAAACACACAATAAGGTACCTTACACTCACACAACACTCATGCAAACAAAAGACTAAATTATGCATACATCCATAAATTCATATTGAACATACAAAGGCAAGAATCACAAGGACTTTCAAGGTTGTAACGTGGTCGGGTAAACAAACAAGGGGCAATTTCTAAAGGTAATTGAAACAAAAACTTGCCTAAACCTAAGGGAGTCAAAACCCACAAAGATTCACACACAAAATTTTAACCAACTTCTTCCAAAATTCCAAGTGCTACACAAAACACAGTACTTATTTAGCACAATTATTGAAACTCTTTTTGTTTCCTTTTTCAAGGATTTTTCTTTTGTCTTTCTTTTTCACTTTTTTATTTTCTTTTCTTTGTCATATTTTTCTCTTTTTTTCTTTTCTTTTTCAATCCTCATAGAATCCAACCAATGAGTATACAATCATCCTCTCCCCAACTTGAATTCAACCGCACCATCATGTGAATACTCCCTACTTTCTAAGGCAGGGAAAAATCCATACAACAACACAAAATTGAGGTCTAAGAAAAAACAAAATCCATTCAAAAATAAGTGAACTAAATACTCATAGACAAGCATTAAGTTCAAATAGAAACATGGATCAAAAAGCTCAAAGGGGTTACAAATTCTCACACACTCACAAGGTGAATTGACTATTTGGCTAAGGTGGTTGTGCTCAAAATGAAACAATTGCCTTGATCCTTTTCATGCATTCATATAATCAACACAAACAACAGATTCAACATAATAAAATCCAGTTAGAACAAGAATGTTGGTTCTCCGTGCATATATGAACAATAGAAGGCTTCCTCACAAAAAGGGTGGGAACTAAAGTGATTCACAACAAGAACAAGTATACAAAAGAATGAATGGCATAGAAGTTTGTAAAATGCCTAAGTATCATGAATATGCTAAAGTCAAGAAAGCGATAAACACATACCTCGGACGTGTACAAAACTTAACAAAATCATTACCAAACATCTGCAAGTTGAAACGAACCAACTTGGAAAATCACAAAAGCATCCTCAAATAAGTCAATCAAAATCTGTGAGCAAACAACAACCAAAAACATTCGAAAAGAAAAACTATAAAACATGCTTGTTTTACGTCGTAAGCTCGACGCCTTTACGGTGCTTAATTAGAAACTTCCTTCATTCATGCCATGGTGATGTCTCACCGCGCAACCAAAAGCAAGTGCCTTAACCAAACACTTAAACAAACGTTAATCTACAAGTATCAGTATAACAAGTGAAAATATACAATATATACGATATCTACAAAACTCAAAAACAAAGAAACTATCGCAATGCGATTCAATATCAAAATCGATCCCCGGCAACGGCGCCATTTTGTTGGATGCAGAATAGGGCAAGCAGCAAAAATATTTATTTTCGGAAAGAATTCCCTCCGGGATTTATGTCGTGTCCACAGAGATCGGTTCGAGGGAAAGAATTTCGTTCGACAGTCTCTCGCGTTTATGAGTTTGGATTAAAATAGTTTCAAACAAAAAAACATAAAAGTAAACATTAAAACAAAAAGAAATCATTCTTCAGAGAGAAAAACTCGTCCGGCAATGCATATAAATCACTCCTCACAAACTTAAACTTACCGACTAGTTATACTCCACCTACAATACTCCTCAATATCACCCAGCATCGCTCACAACATGGGTTATGTCTAACGCAAAGTTGAGATAACAACCGTGTCACTCTCTTCGCCACTCTCGCGAACGAAGCCTCGAAACACGGAAGGCATTAAGCTTCGACGCCTATTGAAGATTGTTAGCTCTTAAATCTATCTCTAGAATCCAAAAACTAACAGATAATCATCCCTAATCGAAGTTTGCGAGGATTATCTCTAACGCAACTCAAACCCCGCGCATAAAGCAAAAATCAGAGACAATCACCAATAAAGATTTGTAAAGCAAGTATCATATAACGCCATAGGCGACAAATATACATGAGTTTACATCAAATACATATACACAACCCAACCATAAAGAAAAACACAAAGAAAAAGAGAAATGAACCGAACATCTCGCGGTTTGTCAACGCCGATCGACGATCAATCCACCCCAGTTCATCCGTGTGCAAGCTCCATAGTTGTTTTCTAAGCTAATCTAATCAAAGAATGAGGTTGATGAAGTTTGGAGACAAAAATCACCTCCAAAACAACATAACCATCAAAAATGAAGTAAAATGAACTAATATACAAAATTCAGTTTCAAACCCACCGCCCGGCGCTAGAAAGCACCGCCCGGCGGCGCCCACTTTTCCTCTCACATCAGATGCGTACATAAACCGCCTAGTAACAAATATCTAGCACCGCCCGGCGCTGGAAATACCGCCCGGCGCTAGCCCAAAATTATGGCACGCTCCTGTAAGTCTCTTATTTCAATTCTCTTATTTCCTCTGCCGCAGCACCGCCTGGCGCTCAAAACACACCGCCCGGCGCTGCAAAATGTACCGTCCAGTGCAGCAGAGGCGCAGGTGACAGCAACAGCAAAAATTCTGCACTGTTTTATTTGTAACTTCCGAACCGTAACTCCGTTTGACGCACGGTTTGAAGCGTTGGAAAGCTTATTCAATGCTCTATCTAACAATGACAAGATATCCTTGATTGGATACTGGCAAAAATAAATGTAAATCAATTAAACTCAATGATATTTACACTATACGTAATATATACACTAAAATGTAAAGTAAACGTATTTATAAACAAATCGGGGTTTATTCGTATGATATTTAACAAAAAACATTGATAAGTGCAACAAAACATATATACAAAAATAGGTACATTTTGCACTTATCAACTACTGAAAAGAATATTCATCTTGTTGGTATATGTAGTATGGGTGTTCGTGGTTCATGAACTGAATTGAACCGAACCATATTAATGGTTCAGTGCAGTTCTTAAAAACCACTTTATCAAAAAGTGGTTAATCTATTAAACCAATTAAATTCGGTTCAAAATCAGTTCAGAACTAGATTATAATTTAGAACCAGTTTAGAACCAGTTCACCATTTTAAACCAGTTTAATTTAATTTAAACAGATTAAAACCAATTTTTTAGAAGAACTGGATTATTTTTTTCACCAAATTTCAAACTGGTTTTCTTAAATATTAAAAAAACCGTTTTTTTTGTGATTTTTTAAAATAAAATTGGATTCAAATCTAGATTTTTTTTAAACTTTTTGGTTTAAATAACAATTTTTAAACTTTTTGGTTTAAATAAAATTGGATTCAAATCTGGATTTTTTTTTAACTTTTTTATTTAAATAGCAAGTTTGGTTTAAACTTTTCAAATCTGTGATTGTTAGTGTGCAATTGGAAACACTAAAAATAGAATCCATAGTTCATATTATCCCTTCATATGAATCTATCTAATCCATTTTTGGTTCTCATGAATGAATTAAAAGTTATAACAATAATTGGATATTATTGAACTAGAATCCAGTTACAGCCACACAACAGAAATAACAAAATTGGATGCCACATAAGGTCAAAAACCAACATTCCAAATTCAAAATCAAAACTTACCATAACCAGATCATATCAGAAATAAAATTAGAACTTGATACAAATCTTAAATTGATATTACCATCAAATCAAGCTCAACCAAATTTTCAACAAAATTGAGAAAATTTCCTTCAATCCCACAAATCAAAATTTAAACTTTCTCAAAACAGAATTGTTCCATTAACTGTAAACTTAATCAAATCTTCCCAAAATCCAAATCTATTTTTCTGAATCCAAACTTCAAACCACAAGTTCATGTCCTTAAGAGCATATAAACAGCATGATCAAACTTTCTTTCAACCACATTTCTTATTCATCTTCATCTCCAATTCTTCAACCTTCAAAAACTTCCAATCACCTTTAATTTGAATCTGCAACAATTCAACGAACCAATTCAACTTCAAACAACAACCACAAAACAGAATTGTTCCATTAACTGTAAACTCAAGGCATACAATGATCAATATTCCTGCTAAAAGAATTCCGCAGGAACTACCGAACAAACAGACACAGCAGCAGAACCAAGCCCCAACACCAATAACACCCTTTCACTAAAATATAAAAAAATGTGTGGAAATATTAAAAAAGTTAAGAAAGACAATTTCATAGCAGGCATTAAAAAGTTGCTTTCAAAATGTCAGGGATCCAAAAAAAGTGGGACACTTGGCAGATATTTTGGGGAACACACATGTTGAAGACTATATAGAAAATTTGGAAAGTGTTAGGATTATAGAGACACCTCATGAGAACCCCACCAGGAAGGATATGATTGTGGAAAAAATTGGGGAACCAAGCAACACAAAGTACCCCAATAACATGCATGACAACGTGACAGTGGAGAAACATAATATACCAAGGCCTCTAGATTAAAAGTAGATAGTTAGAGAGTCAGGCCAAGCAAAAATGAAACATTTTCTTGAGCCGAGCCAAGCCAAGCATTACAAACTATTGGCACACAAATCAAAATCAAAGAAAAGCCATGCCAAGCATTACAAACAATAGGCACACAAATCCTTAAAACGGTAAAAGGCAACACAAACACAAATCCTAAAACTAAACATAAAATGAACGACAACAACAGAAAATAAATAATGAGAAACATAAACATTGTACTCAACAACAGCAATCCCATTTTTAGGATCATACAAATAAGTACTAATTTGAGCATAGCCTCTAGCAAATCTGAAAAGTCCAGTCCCACCAACAACAGGCATCTCTCTAACCTTATCATAAATAAGATTCCTCCCCAAGATAGTAATAGTACTTCCATTATACTTTCCTTCAATGAAAGCTAAATGCATAGCCATGAGAAAACCATAATCATCCTGTGATGTAGAAGCATACAAACCTTGACATTTTCCAACAAGTTTTGAACTCAGTTCGGGTCCTAAAGTCAAAGGGTCGTCCATCATGAAGACTGAACCAAAATAAGAGGTCGAGTTTAACTTCGATGGTGATGGAACAACTGCAGCTGAAGTTGGGTTTTTTCCACTTAAGTAGTTAGATACCAACGTGACAGTAGTGTGGACATGAGTGTTAACATGGTGCCGAAAAATTTATGGTTCATTCATCTTAAGGTGCAACCTAGGTATGGTTCAACTTGGTTCTTCACCCCTATCTATACCAGCCTTTCACTAAAATATAAAAGATGATACTACAAAGATGATACTACAAGCAGAAAAGCTGAAAGCAGACAAAAACAAAGAACCACAACACTACGCAACTGGACGCATATTTCAAACAGGTTGCTGACTTAAAACCTCCTCTGGAAATTTATTAAAGCAAAACACACCGAGCTAATATCACATGTGGAGCCTTTTCTAATTTACAGAACTTAATTGCACAAGAATTTTTGTATCAGAAATATCCCCATGACTTACCCTCAATCATCAACAACTGACACAGAGACCGAGCAACTGCCAGCATCTGGCGTAGAATATAATTCTGCAAAAGAAAGGAAAAAATTAATATGTATCAATAAAGTAATAAGACACTATTTTTTATTGACATCTTACCATCCTCAATTCGATCAATATTATCGAGATCCTCAATACTAAGAAAAGACAGAACTACTCCTTTGAGCCAATCTTCAGTACAAATAAGTGCTTCCACACTAGCCGATGTTAAAGAACTATGATATGTGTCAAGGATCCTTCCTCCATTACTGAACGCTGATTCAGAGGCTACATTGGATATTGGTATGGCTAAAACCTCTCTTGCAATGCTTGCAAGTATTGGATATCGGCTTAAAATGATTCCATGCTTCTGATCAATTTTTACGCTTTTGAGGCAACAAATCAGCATTATTAAAAACTGGAGGTGCAGAACCGATATGTTCTTCTGTCTTAAAGTCTGTAACGCTGTCATGACTATCCATATCGAAGTTGCTACAATTTCGCTAAAAAGTTTTAAGCACCAGCCAGATCTATAAGAAGAAGCTAGATGCAAAAGCCATAAGATATTTACACACTAAAAACACTTGTAGATATTTACTCAGAGCAATATTTACTTTTAGGCAAGTCCATATCAGGTTTATGCCCACAAATTTTAAGCAAGTCCATGTTGATATACATGGCAAGTCTAAGTTCAAGCATGCCTAAAAAATCATCATATGTTTGCACCCGATGCGTCCTAATTGACAGTAGGATAACAAATCAAACTGCATCAATTCACGACTAACAAGTTCACGCATAAGATAATTAACTCAATTACACGGCATTTTCAACATAATAAGTTCAATAATAGAAACAGCGAGTAACACTACCAGGATGCGACAAGTCGAATTTCAAATAGAAACAAATATTAACAGAGCTATGAAATTGAATAAACAGCTACAATACAACACTACAACACGTAAACACTCATGCTTGTGCTCAAAACAAGTGTAGCAATATCATTATAACTCATGAATCCACGAATCCAAAATCGAACATACACTCCATTCAATTTCAACACTCACATTCGACCAAGCTTCTGAGATCACATTTATCTAAAATATTTAATGAGTTTCTTTGTTTTGAAGATTTAGTAAAATAGAAAATGAGGAATGAAACTTAAAAGGAAAAAGCAGTGACCAAAGCTCAACGACTAAAGAGCATGTTCAAGACAAACATATAGCAGCAGTGGCAATAATTTTTACAAAATGGCATCAATCCAAAGTTATCATAATATTCCCAAACTGAAATGCGGAAAAAAAACAGAATCGAAACTCACATATAATAACCATAACTAGCAGCATGAGATTAGTTTTGAGTGTTACCGAAACGATAGCGTAGTGAAAGCTAATTCAATCCTCTCAATTCACTTCGTAATATTCAAAACTTCACTGATTCGAACAAAAACACGGAATGTCTCCTGCTGCTATATGTCAACTTGCTTCAACATCTCTCATGGTGCTCGATCGTGTTGATGAGAAGCAGATATATGGTGAAGTTGAAGATGAATTTGAATTGGAGCGAAACGTGAGATTTATGGTGAAATTGAAGATGAATTGAATGAGAATCTAGGGTTCAAGTTTGGGGAAGAACAATATAGAGTGAAATTTGAGAATCTAGGGTTCAAGTTTGGGAAAGAACATCATAGAGTGAGAATGTGAATAAAAAAATATAATATGTAGTCACTAATTAGAAATATTAAAAAATGGTAATTAAAGTATTTGTTAAATAATAGTATTTATATTTTTGATAAATTTATGGAAAGAGTTTATAACAATTTAAACTAGTTTTTAAATGCAATTAGATTAATTGAATTGCTTAAAATAAACAATTCAGTTTATTAACCATTTAAATGGTTCAAGTTTATTATGGTTTAATTCAATTCAGATTAGGTATTTAGACCAGTTAACCAAATTTTTGAACACCCCTAATATGTAGTACCAGTCAATCCTTATAAGCCTTCCTTTAACCATGCAGTCACATACCTACAGAGCCTTAGAATCCTCTCATTCTGATGTGAATTCAGGTGACCACTCCCCGCCATCTTCGGTCTCGGGTGTAACAACCACTCCCCGCCCTCTTCGGCCTCGGGTGTTACATGCACACCAACTTCGCTTAGTTCGTACCTGAACCACATCGTACTTGGAGAGGTATGCTCTGATATCATTTGTGTAACAACCCGTATAATATATATCTAGAATAATATCATACAAGTGTTAATTCTTGATAATGTCACAACATAAGTGTCTAACGGCATCTTTATATACATGTCCATAAAATAAAATACAACATATGGCACATGTCATACAATAGTGCCTAAATAAAAATCTAAGAACTAAGTACAATATCTATAATTGTACAAAATCCACAATGAAAGATCACAATGAAAGCTTCCCTTGAAACATCAATGCACAACTCCTCTTGTATAATATAACCTGCTAACAATACCTGAAAAGCAACAACAATATTGGGGTGAGATAGTAATCTCAGTGAGTTCCCCTATCCTATGGGTTCACTCGGCTCTAAAGGGTTTCTAATCGATTCTTAACTTAAGTCTTCATCTTGTTACTTGTGCATCACTCACACCATGTAACTAAGACTTGAGTATCTAAGGGATATATGCAATATATGGAAACATGTCACTCGAGTTCTCATAACTCATTCAATCACTATTCGAGAATGCAAACTATAACGCAAGGGTGATTAGCCCAAACCGACCACAAGGGTCTAAACAATCTTCCGTCAGCTATGGTCAATGGAAAAACCAGACCTCCACTGCACGAATAATACTATCTACCAGATATGGTCAATTGATACCAGACATCCACTACATGGACTTCACCATCAGATATTGTCAATGAAATCTAGACCTCAATTGCGTAGAACACACTCCCAAATCAGATATGGTCAATGGACACCAAACCTCCACTGAAAGGAATGCGTCAAACCCTTTCCACTTGATATGGTAAATGGATAACGAACTTCCACTATATAGATTTCATCTTCCAATAGATATTTTCAACAGAGTCCAGACCTCCACTGTGTGGAATACGCTTAACAAAGTTACAATTATTCACCAAATACCAGGTGATCATAACAACCCATTCACATGTTATTCCACATGTTACATACAATGCATATTGATTCATAAGCAGGAGAATACTCGCCCACGATACACACCGAGGTACCTTTGCATCCAAGCATCATCACATGATTCATTTTCCATAACCTAGGTTATCTTTCAAAGTCATTCACATAGTTACAAACCTAGGTTTCACCTCACTTATTATCACATGTTTTAATCAATTATTGCTCATTTAATGCAAACATATAACAACATACATATACTTTCCAATTCAATGAATTCACATCATAATTTTATACATAAAGCATATAATATACTATGATTCATAAACATTTCCAACCAATTCATAACATGCACATTAACCCTAGGCAAATCCATCTCACAACTCCCTCAACATTAGCTTCGGTCATTCAAGTTATTATGCACAATAAGTCAAACATAATCATTACTATCATATACCAAGCATCCTTGGTTATTTCATGGTCTGTAATCACCATGTAATATCCCATTGGATTATATTTCCAATGCATCAAGTCTCATATCAATCGGATTCTCGGTTTTCGAATTATGGTTGAAACAAGAAACAATGTATTTACATTCACTTCAATTCATCACTATCCTATCACTCAATGGCATAAATCTATGTTTCTACTTTACTATCAATTATAGAATTGAAATATCTTCCCAATGCTTCCGACCGTGCCTCATTTCGAGTTACAGTCCTCGAGTTATAGTGGAAACAAGACGCACAATATTTTTCTCAGTACATGGAAGTTCGCTGAGCAAAAAATACTTCACTAAGCGAGCAAAGTCAGTAGCAGACTTCCCCTGACTTTGCTTAGTGAACGGCAGCGAGCTGTAGCGAACCAGAACAGTTTTTGGCAACCTTTTTTAATCTTTTTTCGAAATTTACCAACCACATGCGCGAATCCCAAATTCTCTAGGGCGATACCAGAAATTTCATTTCGTCTACCAACAATTTCAAAATCTATTTGTTTTTACTGTAAATTACGAAATTTGCGTGAATTTGTACCGTAAATTTCAAAATTTCTGGTATTTGTAAAAATATTTTCCCTAAAAATTTCAAAATTTTCGGTGCAATTGATCTGCAATTCCCCAGAAACTTCATAATTTTTGGTAGTTATAGAAATTTGTTTTTCCACATAAATTTCAAAAAAATTAGTGAAATTAGGAAAATTTCAAATTTCCAGAATTAATCTTTTTCCCCCTATTTTTTGCAATGAAATACAGGGGTAGGGACGACATTATTGCAGGAAGAGCAAAAAATAGAGCGGAAGCTCAGACTAAGGTTGTTGAGGCAGAGTCTTCCCAAATACAGGCTGGACGAGTGGTTCCAACTGGTTCACACCAGAAACGGTTGGTTGAGCAAGGGCGATTCCACGCACCCTGTAGCACCCGACGACGAGCGGTAAGATCAGTCGAGCAACCCAGAGATGATGTTGAGGCTATTCATGCTCAGGATGCGCTGGTTCAGGATGATCATGACCCAGCAGTCAAGACAGATGCGACACATATTTCTGTTGAGGTTGCTGATGAGGTGACAAATGAGGTGGTATAGCCAGATGCCCATGTTGCAGATGACGTGGTCCATCTAGATGTCGTTGTTGCTGATGAGGTGGTTGTCACAAATCTAGTCCCATATGCTACTACAGACATTGATGTTATCGCTCCTTCAATGGAGCCGTCTGTGCACATTAATGAAGCATTCCGAGGAGGACTCATTGACTGGTCGGTGCTTACTTAGTATGCTAACCATGGGGCATTTCGACTATGGTATAGAGAGGTATATATACTTTATGTTTAACTTTAATTTATTAAATATTGTTCCATGAAAGCTAACTGCTAATGTTTTTATATTTGTTTGTCACATAATCGTCTCACACTGATGGTGACATTGCACGGGTCAAAGCTGAAGAACTTCCCAAAGACTCTGATGCCTGAGCAGGTCAGGCGTATTATACGTGATTTTGAGCTCCTTGAATTTGTCGACTACTCACTTACCATGCTCGACGCTTCACTTCTTATTGCTTTTGTTGAGCGATGGCACAAGGAGACGTCTTCCTTTCATTTGTTGTTTGGGAGATAACTATCACTCTGGACGATGTCTCCTCATTGTTCCATATCTCTGTCGCCAGCAAGTTCTTCACGCGTCCTGTTATTAACCCGTCGCTTGTATGTTTGACTATTGTGCGAGATTTGGGAGATTTTGAGGAGGTCGTACTGAAGGAGTTTGACTTTAACAGGGGTGTTCGCCTTCGTATATCTTGGCTTCAGGATAGGTACGAGGAGCTTGTTGTGGCACATATATATGAAGTTACCGCTAGGGTGTACGTGCTACATCTGGTAGCATGTACTCTCTTTGCGGACAAGCCAGGTGTTTATATTGACGCCTGCTGCATGTGGCTGTTCAGTAGCCTTGAAGATACCAGTTGGGCTTGGGGTGCGTTGTGTTAACCATCCTATATTCAGCACTTGGAGTTGCGACAGTCTTTGAGACCAGACAACTTGCTGGTTATTTGAGTCTATTATAGGTATAATTATTATTATTTGTTGTTTGATTCTCATTTAATTGTTACGAATAACATTTATTAATTATTATTTGTTGTGTATGTGTTCTGATATCAATATTGGATATACGAACATTTCCCTCACCATCTGTGATAGGAGGATGTACCATTCCCATATGGGGTCCCACGGGCGAGGAAATGGAGGTCCAGGCAGGCACATCCTGGTGGCATTGTGGAGTACAGGAGAATGCTTGATGCGTTGACTGTAGATGGTGTCATCTGGACACCATAGACTAATCACAGAGTCCACCGTTAGTTTGATGGGTCTTCTTTATATTCAGGTTATATGCGGTGGGTACCTTGGTCGCTAAACACTTGCTTGAGAGATGTATGCGCAAATATGGTTATGTGACCAGTTTTGAATATTCCATTTGTGGGCATTGACATGTGGTTTCAGAGTAACATCATCAGCTCTAGTCGTGCCATTAGAGATCACGCAGTTACGGTTCAGCATACCTTGCAGCATGGGGGTGGTTACTTGGAGTGGTACCTCACTATATCGCGCCCTCGCATCATCCCACCTATTGAGCATACAGATGATGTTGCGTCTTCCGATGCTGGGGTACTTGTCGATGACGTACCTCCACCGCCTCCTTCAGCTGTTGCAGATGACTAGCAACGCCTCTAGATGATTGCAATTATTATGGATAACCTCATGGGTTTGGTAAACCTAGATGGAGAAATTTTTACTGAATTATCCCAGGCTGCACACATAGCTCGTGGGAGACCTTTTTAGACATTATTGTTATCTTTATGTATTATTTGTATATTACATGTAACATTACTCAGACATATTCATCTGAAATTTTAATTAGATAGTATTTTTGACCTTCCATTGATACAACATGAACATAAATTAACATTTGACAATGGATTACATAACTTAAACATAACTTAAGAAATCGACAATAAATAAGAAAACCTAGACACTACCAGATGATTCTGTACGTTTCATCATCTTAATTATGTCGTCGAAAGACCTTGAAATCTTCGCATCTAACTCGATCGGCCCCTTTGTTAACCTACTGTTTACTGGTAAAAATGGTAAACAACCGCTGGTCTATCAATTTCACGTAAAACTGAGTAACTTGCAGGATCGGCCACACAAATCCTAAGACATGTGCTAAATTGATTTCTTACGTAAATTTCTATGTTTCGACTAAGTAAAGAAGTGAAAAAGGATTTCTTCAAGAAACTTAAAGTAACTGAAAAGTAAAAGACTTTGAGAAAGGTTTAAATCGAAGAGACTGGTAAATGCAGGAATTTAACTTGCGTGAAATTAAAAGAGGCTTTTAATAAAGGAAACTTAGTAAATTGCATTGAATCATAAAAAATGGTGTTACTCCAACATACATTTTCACACGCTCATTTCTCTACGCTGGTACTTTGAGCACACTGAATTTTGTATACAAATGGAACACCCCAAAATTATTCTTAAAACTTGCTATTTATAATGGTAGAAAATAACTACCCACTAACGGGTCATCAAGCAGGACGAAACACTTGGCGTCGTGCATGCTTTAGGCCCTTGGATGAACGCCACATGTCCCACTTCAGAATTGGATAGGAATAACTGTTCCCTCTTGTTTTTGAATTCAAAACCTTCGCGTCGAAGGACCTATTCTTGAACTTTGGTCGAAAATTCTCCTAAACTCTTAGAAATATTTCTAAGTCCTTGAAACCTTCTTTCTTCTGCAAAAAGCTAACTTTCGACCAGCTTTCCTCACAGCCACACTTCTGTCGAAGCTTCACAAAACTCCACCTATTCTTTCTCTTGGGAGAGATTTTTATCCTAATGTCAGGCGTCGAAATTAGGAGCTAACAAATTGCCCCCCAAAAAATGTCTTTTTCGACATTACTGAAGAAAATGTCATTTTTTGATAGCAGCATTCGACGCCTTATTTCCAACTTTCATGGATCTTGATGCAATTAGAACTCCCACGTTCTAATCGTCCAGTTTCTTCTGAACCACTCCATGACGTCATGGTCATCATGACAATTTCTGAAAACTATCCCTTCAAAGCACATCAAATCACTAGCCATCATCATACCTCCTAAAACATAGGAGATAGTGGGGTATAGGCAGTAACTGCCACCGTCTCATCCATCATCCCCAACGAGACATGTGTCCCACTACAGCATTAGTCACTTAATGGTGATTTGAGGTCTGTTGATATTCCACAGCCTTTAAATAGTTTTTTCCAAATCATTTCTCTTTTTCACGCTTACAAAACTCTTTGCTTTCTTCTCAGCTTCCTAACTCCACAGAAAACAAACCCTAAACTCCTTGTTCTTCAGTCATGGCATCTTCAACCTCAAACGTTCAAGACTCCAGGAGAACCCAGAAACCCAAAGGGCCCAAGACCCAATCTCTACTTCCGCCTTTCGCCATACTTATTGGGCCTAAGATAGTGAAAAACTTGCATTGCATCCCAGAATCACTTGAGAAGGAGAAGAGGGCCATCTATGAATCTCAGGTATTAATTCCTATCCTTGTTTATGGAAAATCGCATGCATTATCTGGTCCTTTATCCGCTCCAGATACTGACCCTGCGATAATCAATGATTATTTTCCCTCATACCATAAGACAAAGCCAATAGGGCAAGCTGACAAAGCTAAGGTAGAAACTGACGCCCCTGATGTTGTAGCTCTTAACAGCATTGACTTGCAGTACATGAACGACGGATCTAGAATTTTTAGGGCAACTCCGTCATTCAAAGATTCTGATCTCTATTTAAGTTGGTTGACAAAAATAGAAAAGGTTAAGGCTCAATCTTGGAAAGACTTAGGAATTTATGATCTGATCATGCTGTCGAAAATAGGACCCACATATTGTTCAACCATGCTGGTCTCATCTCTTTACTTCTGGGACAACACCCATTATACCTTCCATCTCCCTTGTGGGATGATGACCCCAACTTTATTCGACATAACTGCTATCACTGGGCTGAAACCAACTGGAAAACCCTATGACCCAGAGTTAGATTCTGAGGGCCAGATAGGTTTTGCATCTGCCAAACCTACTTACACAAATTTTATCAAGCATTACTATGACTCCAAAACAACTACTGTTACTGATCGAAACACATAGCTTTCTTTACTGTCTGGCTGTCGCACTGTGTTTTTTGCTCGAAGTCCTTGCAAGTGGCCAGAAAATTTCTCACCCTTGCCGCCCAAATCGATCATGGTCGAGACGTTTGTCTGAGTGAGATGATTTTAGGGCACCACTATGAGTCCTTGAGTAAAGGTGTCACTCAACTCAAAGGACTAGCTGCAGGAGGGAAACTGTTACTGTCAGGACCATTCTGGCTTCTTCAACTTTGGTTGAATGCTTCTTTCGAAGCTAGCCTTCCTAACAAGGGTCTTGTCGAAGACGAGTCTCAGGAGATCAAATAAAGGCGCGTCGAATGGAGCCGCTTAGTTCATTTAACCCCTACTGAAGAAGGTCAGCTGCTCAGGCAATCATTCCTCAGCTTCGTCAAAATGTTCGCCAGGCGCCATGAGTTTACTTTGAACATGGCCCCTTTTGCCCAAAGGAAATATGGTCCTGAATGGTTCACCAGACCCTTCGCCCCATCTGAAAAAACCCAGGAAGAAGAATCAAAATCAATCTGGAAGGCTTTTTTGATGCCTCGACTTCTGTCCCTTCGACTTAACTTGGGAAGAGGTCTAGTCTCTTTGATTCCCTACCAACCTAATCTGGTTTATCGCCAGTTTGGTTTGATTTAAACCCTCCCCAAATGTTTGTATGAGAAGAAAGGACACATCCTTCTCCATCACACCTGCTATACTAAAGAGTTGGCATCAATACAAATGGCGCATTATGCACACAAAGCATTCCTCACTCCAGTTGCTTTTGAACCTCTGCACCTCTGCACCTCAGAATTTTACCAGTGGTGGTCGAAGTACTACACTGAGAAGTTCTTTGACGTTGCTTCCTTCACACAGCTGATTGACAAAGCTCTTCTCTCTCTGCAGGAGAAAACCAAGAAAGGTAATTCTACCCATGTCAAGGAAATCCAATCATTCCAGAAGTACTTTGAAACTATTTATCTCCCGGCTGATCTTAGTCGAACCGTCCGAGAAGCCGCTGTTACTTTGAAGGAAATTTTTTTAAAGAAAATGGATAACTTAAAGATCCCTTCGTACGCTCCTCCTGAGAAACTCTACGAAACAGCTTTCAATATGTTTCCTCCTAAATTTCCTCGACTGCCATCTGCTGATTTTAGAGTGGCCCTTGCCCCTCCATTTCCAGACTGGTTTATCTGTGGGGATTCTATAAAGATCCTTCGTCAGCAGTCGAAACCAAACGCTCAGCGGGTGGTTCCTACTAAGTACACTCTAGATAGTTTCAAAGGACCACTTCATATCGGTATCGAAGATGTTCACATCGAATCCGAAATCTATGAAGGTGTGGAATACAGATTGTCGAACTTTATGTTTTCCTTTCTTTAACTGTTCTTACTAACGCGTTACTATTTTGTTTATCTGCAGCTGTAAAAATAAAAAGACATGCAGCAAAAAGACCCGTCGAAGAAGAAACTGGGCAATCCACAAGAGTAACCTTCATTCCTTAACGTTTATTGTGTCGTATATGATTATGCCTTCTTATACTTTGATCTTTCTCAGGGTTCCCGAAGACCACCTCTGACCCCTCAAAAGAAAAAATCCAGAAGGGCTACCCCTTAAATTATGCTTGAGTCAGATGATAAGGATTAATCTTCTCCCGATGATCAACTAACCAAGAAGAGAAAGAAGCAACTCCAGATTCCTGAGACTTCAAACCAACCTAAAGTAAAGGTAGCAAAGGTCTCTGAGGCATCCATTGCTCGCAGGATCTTGGAGGTTTCTCCTCAAGGCAGCTCAAAGGCAACCTCCACTCAACCCGAAAGTGATAACTCTAGTCCTGGAGTCGAAGAGCTTAAGGTAATTGTAATTTCTCTTAAACTGTTTACTTTCACTGACATCTTTTATTTCACTCCTAACCTCAATTACTTATCATTTTAGTGTACAAGTACTTCGACCCGACCAACAACCAACTCTCCTCCTCCAACTACTACTCTTCCTGCCCCAGCCAACAAGCCTGCTTCAAAAGAAGTCCCAACTTCCTCTGTACAGCAATCTGAAAGGAGTGACTCTGAGTAGGAAAATTAAAAGCAAGACAATCCTGAAGCAATGAGTAAAGAGACAATGGCTATGGATGAAGGTCACACTCTGGGTGAGAACTCTTTTGACAGTGGTTCCCCAGTGGTCGAACTCACGGGTGACCAAGACCTAACCAACGCTGATCCAGATGCTGCTGTCCAAGAGGAGGAAATAGAAGAAGAAGAAGAGGAGGAACACTCATTGTTCCAGAATGAGGCTGGCGGAAATGATAATAATGATGAAGGTAATCACAATGATGATGATGACGGTGACCAAGAAGGTGATGGTAAGGACGTCGAAGATAAAGCCAACAGTGATCCTGCCAAGGAGCAAGTCCAAAAAGAACATACTGCTGCCCCCAAAGTTATTATGACTGCAGAGAGTGCCAAACTTTCGACAGAAACACTTTTTGCTTATTCTGAGGAAGATCTTAAAAGCCTCAAGGTCACTAACCCTCGTGAGTACCTAAAAATTTTTCTCAGCAAACGGGGCAGTTCCTCTGATAGCAGTGTGAGCGCTTCGACGGCTTCTGGGGGTCATCCTTCGAGCAAGCCTCCAAATGAGGTCCTTTTAAAGATTAAAGAAACAATCTTCAAACGTAACCTCTTCAATCTTTTGGAATCTGAGGCCACTGAATCACTTGAATTGAAGACCCTTCTTAAGCAAGTCAATCTTCAAACTGTTTCTCCTGAAATCGCCACCATCATTTTGAAACTTGGTACTATGATTGATCAAATTGCCACCTACCTAAAACAACTGCCTCAAATTAATGATACACTGGAAACCAAGTCTGGTAGTGAGGCTGCTACATGGACGGCGGCTGCTGAGTCAGAAGCTAGGGTAGGGGAATTGGAGCAGATAAAAGAGCAACATGCTAAGGAGATCGAGGGCAATAAAGCAGATATTGCTAAATGGAAGAAACAAATTGAAGAACTGCAAACCAAAATCTCCAAGGCTGAACAACGCAACACTGAACTGTGAGACTCTAATGAATCTGAAATAGTCAAAGAACTAAAGTTCGCTCTAGAATTTCTTGACAAGGCTCGACAGTTGGAGCGAGAGGTTGCAGCACTAAAGCTTGATAAAACTTCATGCGAGAGACGCCTTGAGCTCCAAAAGGCGGAGTACCTTGATATGAAGAAAAAACTCCCCTTTTAATTTGCAGTTTCAATCTATTTATTGCTAGCACAATGTTTCTCTGCCCTTTGAGGCGTTTATGTAATGAATTGAGCCATTCTGGCAATGTTATACCATGTTGGCTTTGACTCATTTTTCTGCGATTACTCATAGATAATTTTTAGTTCTTGAAGTATAGGTTTATATTTTTTCAAATACTTACCATTAACTTTCAAGACTCTCTTATCTTCGCCTAACTCTTCAACCTCATAAACACCATTTGAAAATACTTGTATGATCTGAAAAGGCCCTTCCCACTTAGGGGACCATTTCCCTAAGGACCTAACCTTTCGATCCATAGGCAAAATCACTTTCCACACCAATTCTCCAGGAGAGAAAGTCTTAACTTTAACCGTCTTATTATAAGACTTTTCTACCCTTTTCTTCTGCCTTTTTAACAACTCCAAGGCATTAAGTCTTTCTTCATCCAAATCTACTAACTCATCCAACATCATATTCCAATAAGATTCCGAAGGGATCTCATGATGCCTTTTAATCCTTGTTGATTGTAAGTAGATTTCTACAGGTAAAACTGCATCATGGCCAAAAGTCAGACGAAAAGGAGTAGTGTTAGTTGCATCTTTGGGGGAGGTTCGACATGCCCAGAGAACCTGGTCTAATGTCTTATGCCAATTTCTCGGTGTCATACCCCAAATTTTGACCACTTAGATTCCCATCATTGTGCAAATCATCATCACAATATGGATGGATCTTTATACCTCATCAGTCTCCCCAAAGATGGGTGAGCATTCACTACTATCAAAGATTAGGGTTTCAAGCCCTCTCTGAGCCTTAGACAAAGGATCAATCAAGAAATGACTTGATCTTCAACTTGTATAACCTCCCAAGAATCTACAATGGATCAAGAGGACTCCCACTTCAAGGATTAAGCACAAGGCTGCTCCCTTTTAGGTGGATCAAGCTTCAAGATCGACAGTGTCACCAAATTAGGGTTTTAGTCGACCAGGGCCTCCAGTTGGAAATTTTCCTCTGGGCATGAGCCAATAATCCAAAACATAACCTAATATACTCCATGGAGCCTCATGGACCCCAAGCATCAAGTCAATTTGACCTCAGGGGATGCATACATCAAAAATCAGGAATTAGGGTTTCTTGACCTAATTCACCCCTAAGCTGACTTTTGGGACAAATCATGAACCAAGACCTCAAGACATGATTTGAGGGTCTCTAATATACCATAGTGATCCATTTGGAACAATGGATTGATCCAAGAAGCTTGAGCAACAAGTTTCAATTTCATCTGGACCACAGTTAGGGTTTTGCGAGAAAAGTCAACTGTAACTTTGACTTTTGACCAGGGCATGCTCCCAAACCCTAAGACATGATTCAATACACCCTATGACACCCATGGAACATGTCCATCAAGTTTGATTTAGGTCAAGGACATGATTTCCTGAAGATTTGCACAGTTTGGAATTCATCTGATAAAAAGTCAACTGTGCACAAAAGTCAACTTTGACTTTTTGAGATTTTTCACTAAAATGGATTTTTAACCCTAAAATGATGTTAATGTATGATTTGAATCATCATTCATCAAGAAAAATCAAGAAAAGTGGGATAACTTGTAAAAGGGGTAACCATAAAACTTAGAAATTTTTCTAAGTTATGGAAAAAGTACCACTAATGCACCAACTTTGGAGGACCATAACTCCTAAACCACAAGGCCATTGTGCCCCATTCAAAGCTTGATTTGAAGATCTCATTAACCTCTACAAAAGCTTCATACTGACCTATATCCAAATTCCTCATGGATTTTGAGTTATGGAGTGATCAAAATCAAGAAATCACACTTTGTTCCAACACTTAGTGAAAATTTCACTAAGTCAGATTTTGCCTCACTTTTTGCCAAATGTAGGGAGATTTTTCACTTGGATTCAAAAGAGATCAAAACCAAATATGTTCAAACAGTTGTTGTATCATGTAAGGGCTTTCCAAAATGGCCAAGAACATTACCAAATTCAACTTACACCATGAGATATGACATTGTCAAGTTGCCTTGCTGAAATCTGTCAAAGGCAAGGCAGATTTTGCATTTTGGCTCGATTTGCCAAAATCAGCCAAATTCAAATGCTCCTATCCACTTGGACACATCTGAGGATTGATTCTAAAGGGAACAATCACTGAGCCAAGCCTCCAAAGTCCATGGAACAAGAAATAGCATGTTGAACCTAGAATGGCCAAAATAGGGACAAGACTTCAAATTTGGATTGAAGCATTCAATGGAAGCATCAAGGTGGCATGGACTGAGCCATTCTCATCTGAAATCAGTCAAGACTTATCCAAGACCAAGGGAACCAAAGCTCTAAGCCCTAACCTCTAGTCAATGGCTAGAGGAGACTTGGATTTTCATTTGCCAACATGGAACAAACACCTGCTGCAGTTGTCATTCACTATTCCTTGCAAAACAAACTTGCTCTACTATAAATAGAGCTCAATTGTGATCAGTTTGAGTACACCAAAGCCATCAAATAGATGCTTTCCTCAAAATCTCTTCTTTCACTCCAATTTTGCCTTCTAAGGCAAGTCACTATCGGGTTTTGAGCTAGAGAGCAATTCCACCCAAACCAATCACTCACACACCTCACATACATCATATAGAAGTGATCCAAACACTCACATAACATCTGGAACACAGATTTCACAAAATCACCAGCTGGTTGCTCAAACTTTCAATCAAGTTGCAGCTGAGGTACCACAAATCGTTCCAGCCATTTTCAATCAAGTCCAAGCATTCAAACACATTCCATAGGGTGTAAGGAAGTTGTGTAGATCATCACCACTCATCTGTAACACCTCCAAATCAAAAATCACCTTGCACTTGCTGTCACGGTCTAGAGGTAAGCATACACTTGGTCATCTCTCAATCTATACATATTTCCTCGCACAATAATTTGGCCATATGTTCATAATCATGCATGGAATGTTTTCCCTCAATTAATTGCATTGTTTGAATCGTGTATCAAAAATCCTAGACTTCATGCAGAAATTAGGGTTCTTGAGGTTTCTTCGTGATTTCATGTTTTATGTTTAATTTAAATGAGATTAAGTGTTATAGACATGATCTTGAGGTTGAGACGAGCATAATGATATGTGGATTACATGATATGATTAAGTATTCAGTGAGATTGGATGGAAAACACAAATCAGCCAAACCCAGAACATGCGCGTGTTCTTCAGCTTGTTCTTGGCGCCTTTTTCCCAAATTCAAATATTTGAATTTTGTGATTTTTGTTTAATTGATTCAAAAATTAATTTCTCTCTGAGTTTTAATGATTTTGAGTTGATTCTTTTTTTGATAATTCACAAAAATGTTGAAATATTTTATTTTATCAAAAAATCCCAAAAATATTATTTATTGCATATGATTGATATTTTTGCAAAGAATTAATGTTTTAATTGTTTTTAACATTTAAAATATTTTTTCCATCTTGATTTTGCAACTTTTAATGCTTTCTAATTATTTTGTAGGTGAATACTTAATTTTTGAAGCATTAATCCAAGATCACAATTTGTTTTCCATATGTTAAACAATTTTGATCATTTTAATTGAATTTTTATTCAATTAAACACATTTTGAAAACAAATTAGGGTTTTGGATTACTTCAACCCTCATAAATCATTTTCAAAACACTTTGGGCCTCTTGAGAGAGTGTAAGACCCACCCCCTTGTACAAAAAGCTTTTGGGCCTCACCTATTGTATAAGTCCCTCTGTACAAGTAAACGGTACGACCGTCGTCCGTTTAAAACTTTCTGGGCCTACCCTCGAGTAGTAAGACCCATTTCTTTTCTTTAAGACACTTTGGGCCTCTTTTAGAGTGTAAGACTCAATCCCCCTTTTAACCAAAACAATTTTGGGCCTCACTTATTGTATAAGTCCCTCTGCGTTAAAAGAAAACCTCGGCGCGATCGCCATTTTAAACGAAAAAACCATCTGGGCCTACCCTCGTGTTATAAGCCCCACTCTTTTTCTTTAAAACTTTTTGGGCCTCTAATAGAGTGTAAGACCCATCCCTTTGTACAGAAAACCTTTTTGGGCCACATTCACTTGTCTAAGTCCCTCTGTACAAATTCAAAACCCTGGGCCTCTCCTTGAGATGTAAGCCCCAAATCTTTCTTTTCAAAGCACTTTCTCCTTTGATTTTGAATATACTGTTGTTTTCAATCTTTCTTTGTTGGACAACTAACCAAACAGCATGGAAGCTCTACAACCGAGTAAGTGTTTATACGCTTTCATTTACTGCTTTCTTATACATATAACTCTATTGTGGGGCTGTTTCGCTGTAAGTCTCCTTTCATAAACTCATATCAACTGTGTAATAATAGTATAGATATTTAGAGTTTTCCCGGCAACTACATCTAGAACTAGGAAAAGCCGTTTCGTTTATTCGTAGAAATAGACAGCTAGATCCCCAATAGGATCACCAGATACAGTCTTCTCTTCGGTTGTCCTCATTAGGAATTGTCAAGAAACTCTACTCCCAAAGATGAATGTATTCTCCGTGAATGGCATCTTTGAGTTTCTTCCAAATTCTCGAACTTTCCTGACTTGATCTATTCCTTGTGAATAGCTTGCCTTGAATTTCTCGGGGTTTGGGGACCCACGGGCTTCTTAAAAGCATCGGCCTCCTCTTGGGCATCGTACAAGGACCCTCAGGCTTCCTAAAAGCATCCCCGCCTCCTCTTGGGCTTATTACAAGGACTCGTCGGCTTCTTAGAAGTATTCACCGCCTCCTCTTAGGCTTCGTATAATGATTTCTTCCTCCGGGAATGATAGCCTCCTCTTGGGCTTCGTACAAGGACCGATCGGCTTCTTAAAAGTTTCCAGCCTCCTCTTGGGCTTCGTACATATTGTCCCGACGACCTCCTAGAGGTATAGGAACAGAAATTAATCATCTTCATAGAACAGTCCTTTCAAAGAGTCTACTACTGTTTCTCAAAGCATAGTACAAAAGACAAAACTCTAGACTTGGACAGTCTAATTTTCTTGAGTCTCAAAGACATTCTCAAGCCCCTTTCGTTAAATAGGAAGAAACCGTAGACTCTGACAGTCTCAATACCCTTCGGATTTCCCCGTTTCCTTAAAGAACAGGAAACAATCCCGATTCTCAGATCAAACCCGTGAGTACAGTGTTGCTCATATAAGAACTGATTTTCTCTTAAAATCAGTATACTGGACTTGTCACTAAACTAAAACAGTTACCGGCAGATAGCCTCCTCTTGGGCTTTGTACAAACGATTCTCCCCAGCGGAGCAAACCTTTAGCCTTCATCTCGGGCTTCGTACGAGATACAAAAGACTCCCTCGTTGAGTTAAAAACTTTTAGCCTCTCTCTCAGGCTTTGTATGAGACACACAAAAGACCCCCTCGTTGAGTCAATCACCCTTTCGCCTCTATCTTGGGCTTCGTACGAGATACAAATTCCCCCTAAGCAGAGTCAAACTCTTTTTTAGCCTCCATCTCGGGCTTCATACGAGCTATAAAAGATTCTCCAGCTGAGTCAAACCCTTTTAGCCTCTCTCTCGGGCTTTGTACGAGATACAAAAACTCCCTCTTGTTGGACTAATAGCCTCCTCTTAGGCTTTGTATAATGAAATCCCTGGCTGAGTCAATCAACCTTTTAGCATCAAAATTGTGCCTCGTTCACAGTACACAAACATCAACAACTCCTTCCCTTTCATCTAATCGCTGTAAGCGGCAAGCCTCTGGATCATCTATATCCATGCCACTGTCCCTCTTTTAGCATGAGAAATTCCTAAGGAAAGATGGCATTGCTCTACACTGAGTTAAAGTCTTCTCCTCCAAGTTAAAACCCCTTCTTAGGAAATTATGGCATTGCTAGGATCCGCGTATCCCGGTTAAAGTAATTCTCCTTTACCCTTCTTTAGAGATGACAAACTCTCTCTAAAGTTGAGACCTTTCAGCTTCACATCTTGGGCTTTGAACAAGATACAAACAACCTTTCGCTTCACGTCTTGGGCTTTGAACAAGACACCAAAAACCCATTTCCTCCCATAGAACAGGATGAACTACGATCGCTCTGATTTCCCTGTTTTGTTAAACGGGAATACGTAGGCATAAGATCGAAAGAAAAGATCTTAGCGAGCACACTAAACAAAAACCAAAATCCCATACTTTCACACATCAACCAAAAACGTCCGTCCTAACATCTCAAAACACCCCTTTGAACAAAATAACCTGAGACAATCCCCGAATCTTTGTAGCATCTGTAAACCAACAGTTTTGACTGTTTAAACTCAGTATGCAAGCAGGGTTAGTTGGAGACATCTATTTCCCTTCCTTATTCAGCTCACAATAGGATAAAAAATGAATCGAGTTGTAGTACCAGAGCGGTCGTGCTTCGCAACCACATCCAAAAATTGCTCGCTACACTCGGCTTCTTTCCCACATGTTTCTTAATCAACCCAATCACTACCTTATTCACTGCTTCTACTTGACCATTAGCCTGAGCATAATAGGGTGTAGAGGTTAACAATTTGAAACTCATTTCCTTAGCAAATTCCTGGATCTTTCGACCAGTAAAAACAGATCCCTGATCCGTTGTAATAGTTTCTGGAATTCCAAATCTATAGATAATGTGCTTCTTAATAAATTCGATTACATCCTCTTGGTTGACATTTGGCAAAGGTATAGCCTCAATCCATTTTGTAAAATAATCAATACCTACCAAAATGTATCTTTGACTCTTAGATGATGCTGGTCGAATCTCGCAAACCAAATCCAAAGCCCAACCTCTAAAGGGCAATGGCTTGACTATAGAGTGTAATTCACTTGCTGGGACATGTTGTATGCCTGCATGCACTTGACACTCTTCACAACCTTTAGCAAATTTGATACAGTCTTTTAACATGGTAGGCCAGTACATGCCTTATCGAAACAAAAGCCATTTCATCTTATGGCCTACCATGGACAATCGAAAAGGCTAAATATGCTTCTGATTCACTAAGGAACTTAAGCAAGACTCCTTCAGGAGTCTTTTTAAACAATTCATTACCCAAAAGAACATAGCTCAAAGCACGATACCTTGTTATTCGCTCTATGGATGATGTTGGATTTTGCAAGTATTCCACTATTGGCTTCCTCCAATCTTCGTTCGTCAAATTATCCACAGCCAGGATTTCAAAATTTTCCTTATCAGCGTATCCTAACTTTGTAGCTTCCAAGTCTGATGGGGATAATCTGGTCGATACAACTTTACCTCTAACCTCGATTACATCTTGCAACTTTTCCTTCGAAATTTTGTACCCAGATGCAATTTGAGCCAAGTCATTGGCCACATGGTTCTCCAGTCGAGGTATATGTCGTATGCTCACCATCTCAAATTGTTTCAGTAGTCTATTGACTATAACAAAGTACATGATGAGATTCTCTTTTACACACTTGTATTCCCTTGTAATCTGTTTGATGACTAACTCTGAATCTCCCATTATTTCGACTCGGGTTGCCCCCAATTCCAACAAAAATTCAAGTCCGGCTATTAAGGCTTCATATTAAGCCTCGTTGTTTGAACATACGCCTTCAACTTTATATTTGAATTTTGTTGGGATTTTATTAGGAAAAATAATCAAAACTCCTACACCTGTGCCATCTTTATGACTTGAACCATCAAAATATAATTTCCAAGGTTCAAGTTCAAGGTAATTCGACACATTCTCATTTATAGAGTGGTCGACAATAAAGTCTGCTACCACCTGTCCCTTAACGGCCTTTAAAGGTCTGGACGTTAGGGAGTATTCAGTTAATGCCAATGCCTATTTACTAATTCGACTATGCAAAATAGGTTTGGATAACATATGTTTAATAATGTCGAAATGAGACGAAACATAAACATCAACTGGCTTTATATATTGCTTTAACTTTGTACAAGAGAAATACAAGCATAAACATAATTTCTCAACCATGCTATACCTAGTTTCTGCATCGTTCAAAACCCGACTAAGGTAATAAATGGCTCTTTCGACGCCATTTTCATCCTCTTGAGCCAACATGCTCCCTAAGATTTTGTCCGACGCAGCTATGTACAATCTCATACTCCTATCTCTACAAGGTGGTGCCAATATTGGAGGATGACTCAAATATTCTTTGATTTTATCGAAGGCCTCTTGTTGGGCTTGCCCCCAGTCGAATCTTTCCTTGTTCAACCGGAGTAGAGGTGAAAAGGCTTGAGTCTTCCCGCTGAGATTTGATATAAACCTTCTCAAGAAGTTAATCTTTCCCAACAGCGACCGTAGTTCCTTTTTTGTTGATGGCGCTTTCGCTTCCATGATGGCTTTGTTCTTATTTTGATTGACTTTGATCCCCTTCTTGTGGACCACAAAGCCTAAAAAGTCTCCCGCCTGCACACAAAAAGCGCATTTGAGAGGATTCATTTTAAGACCATGTCTTCGCATCCTTTCGAATGACTGTCGAAGATGGTCAATATGGATCTCCCCTGAAACAGACTTCACAACAATATCGTCAATGTAAATTTGCATAAAAGTTTCTATGAAGTCATGGAATATTGTATTCATTGCTCTTTGATATGTTGCTACAGCATTTTTTAGGCCAAAAAGCATAACCACCCATTCGTAGGTGCCTAAGGCCCCAGGGCATCGAAACGCCGTTTTAGGGACATAATCTTCAACAATAAATATTTGGTTATACCCAGAATACCCGTCGAGCATACTTAGGTATTCGTGGCCAGCGGCAGAATCGACTAACATTTCCGCCACAGGCATTGAGTATTCATCCTTTGGGGTCGCAGCATTCAGATCTCTGAAGTCTATACAAACCCTCAAAGTCTCAATCCTTTTTATAACAGGTACTATGTTTGCAAGCCATTCGACATACCTGGCCGTTTGAATAAATCTGCAACGAAGAAGCCTTTCGACTTCCTCTTTTATCTTCGAAAGGATCACTGGTGCAAACCTTCTGGGATTTTGTTTGACCGGCTTTTTCCCAGACTTGATTGGTAGCTTCAGTTTGACCAACTCCCTGCTTAGACCAGGCATCTCATCATAATCTCACGCGAAACAGTCTCTGAACTCTTTCAACAGTTGGATTACTTCGACTCTGAGTTGTGGAGTAATGTTGGCACTGATGTAAGTAGGCCTTTTCACTGCCCCCTCTCCCAAGTCGATTTCTTCAAGAGGATCTTGCGTTAGTATTTAAACATTGTTTGCCAACGGATCCTTCTCAAAACCCAAAGGATCATCATCATAAATAGCATCGAGCCTCTGTTCTTCATCCTGAACCTGATCAGGTGGTTCTGGGTCAAAGTCCTTGTCAGGACCTCCTTTGCTTGAATCAATGATGGCCTTATCGTCCATGTTTTTAACTTCAGGCTCTAAGTCCGCTTGTAACTTGTTCTCGGCTATATAAGCTGAAATCTTTCTCATTACTTCGAGCTCAGACATCATCACTGAACTCACTTCCCTAACCTGTTGGGGTTATTCCAGATACAGGCGCAGGATATACGAAATCCTCCTCACCTACTACTTCCCTATCCCATCGAAATCCATTGACAGGGTGCAGATGTAATGAGCAATATGCCTCATCATCAGGGGTAAAAGCAAACTCGGCAGGACTACATGGAGCAATATTTGCCAAGTGCTTATCAAACTGGCGCCTGTCGAGATGATTGATTGGGGCCTTAAAATACCCTTGATCAGCTTTGATATTTTCGACAATGCCATCTGGCCTCCATATGGTGATCCTTTGGTGCATGGAGGAAGGTACAGCCCCAATTCCATGTATTCATTCCCTCCCCAAAAGTAGATTATAATTCGCCTTGGTCTCGACCACCATGAAAACGGTAGGCCTTGTAACCGTTCCCACGGTTAGATCAACCTGTATGACACCAAGGGTTGTGCCAACTTTGCCTTCGTAATTTGACAGCACCATGTTGTGTGGCTTGGTGTCTGTGTCATATTTGCCTATCTTCCTTAGCATAAAGTGCGGCATTAAATTTACTATAGCGCTGCAGTCGACCAAAATCTTGTTCACTGGGACATTCTCAACTTTCTCAGTTATAAATAAAGGCTTTAAATGGTATTTCATAGCCTCATCAGGCCGCTCAAAAAATGCATTATGCTCTTCGACGCAACCATTGTTCATTATATAGTAACACACTGGTTTGTGTGCTGCCATTTTTGTCTCTGTGTATGCATCAATCTCTTTGACCACTGTAATCTGGTCAAACTCCCTAGGCAGGACTGAGACCACATTCACGATAATGTCTAACGAAGCATCCAAATCTGAGTCGAAATTATCAGTCATCATCTCATCCTCTGATATGGTTTGATCATGTTTTTCTTTGGCCATTTCGACTTCAGTTTTGGGTAATTTTCGCCCAATGGGCAACTTCTCGACAGTTCCTCCCCTTCCGTTGTTTCCAACAGGTAGGTTTGTGCTTGATTCAGCCTTATCCTTCGACTCGACCTCCCTCTGGGCTTTCCTCCTTCGCTGCTCCCTCCTCCACTGTGACCTTGACATAGGATTTTTCCCTTTGTAGTTCTCAGAAATGTGGGCAGTTTTGTTGGAGGATTGAAACTCCTTGCGATAGGTGATCGAAGAGCCCCTGTTGACATCGAAGTTTTTCCACTTCTGCTGACCTTTCTGCCTGTTCTCATTTGATTTTACCCATTTGCAGTTAGAAAGTTCACTAAATGGTTTGAAGGTAACAGGCCTTGCTCCTGGTGCTCTAGCCTTCGACTCAGACCTTCTTGGGTCGAAACTTCTAGGGCCATGATTGGCCTTCACCCACTTTTGCTTAGCCTTTCGTACCCCTTCAAGATTCTGCGCCACTTTTTTGTCGAACACAGCGCTGCACCTAGGGCAAAGCATTACTTCAGATCCCTTTCGTTGACATCTGTATATGAAGTCAACCAAATTTTCTTCCTCTTTTGGGAAGGCCAGCTTATTGTATTCTTCCTGTCGGTGTTCCTCGCCGACTTCCATTGGTGCCTCTTCAGAAATTTCCACCATATTAACTTCCATTTCGACATCCTCAGTGATGTCAAGCTTACATAATTTCATCTGTAGGCTCTCAGTAGCCTTATCCATCTGGATGAAACCATCAGCGGTTTCCTTGGTTACCAGCATCTTCTGGGAATCAGCGCCTTCAATAATCTCAACACCATCAGTAGTGTTGTTGGTGAATCCTTTGACAGTACCAATAACCAAGCTCCTTAGGAATTTCTGGTCAAGATTTTCAGTAACCTTGGCCATGACTATTTCATTGTTAAAATCATCAACGATCTCAATCACATTGACATCATTGTTGAGGCCTTCAGCAACCTCAAGCATATGAACCTTCGTTGGCTCAATATAATGAGCATCAGCTACTGGCAGGGGGTCTGAATCGATCTTCATTTGACTTTTGGACTTCTCTCCAAACTTCAGCCTTCCTTCCTGAATTGCGTTCTGAACAAGATCCCTGAAAAGAAAATATTGAGAAGTCTTATAGCCCAAGAAATTATGATATTTACAAAACCCTCTTTTTTTTCCTTTGTTCTAAAGGAGGCAATTTAGCACCAGGTGGCACTATCATCTGACCATCCTTAACTAACAAATCAAAAATTTTGTCACATTTAGTAACGTCAAAAGTATAAGTTTTTTTGGGGAATTTGTCACTTTTCTCAGTTTCGACAGGATTTTTCCCATTCGAAGGTGCCAGCAACCTACAAGAGTAAGGTGGACCTTGTTTCAACTCAGCAAGATCGATCTCGCCTTCGTCAAAACTAACTGGCTCATCATGATATTTTTCGTCGTCGTTATTAACTTCGACGTAAGACACGCTCTTGTTCTTATTTGCCCTAGTCTTTTCCTCCTTCAGGCGTTCTAACTGTCGAACCCTATCGGCTAGTTGGGCCATATCTCTAAGATACTGCGTATCCAACTTCTTTCTAATAGAATAATCTAGGCCTCCAGCGGCCATTTGAACTAACTCGTGCTCTGGTACTTGTGTAAAGCATCTAGCTTTGAGCAATCGGAACCTATTTAGGTAGTCATCAATTGGCTATGTGAATTTACGTTTAATACTAGCCAACTCTTTCAAACTAATCTTAGTTTGTCCCATATAGAACTGTTCGTGAAACAACCGTTCTAATTGGGTCCAATTGTGGATCGAATTAGGTGGCAAAGTTGTGAACCACGTGAAGGCATTCTTCGTCAGAGAACTTGGAAAGTATTTTATCCTAAGGTTCTCATTATTTGTGATTTCCCCAGCCTCTATCACGTATCGAGCCACGTGTTCGACGGTGGATTCAGTGGTATCCCCAGAGAACTTAGTAAACTTAGGGACTTTTGTTCTAGGGGGTAAATCCGACTTGAGAATGTATTCTGACAATGGGGATGTGTAGTTTGGCCTTCGCAGGCCCACATTTACCCCATTTTGGACCATTATCCTTTCGATCATAGCTGCCATATTGTTATCTGCCGACATGTCGTTACGTCGAACTTGTTGTACGACATCATCAGCATCCTGATTTCTATTCACCAAAACCACTCTTGGTTAATCTCCTACAGGCACTGGCTGTTGAATCCTAGGGGGTTCAACTGCTACCTGATTTGGTACGTTTACCTGAGGAATATTCCCTGGATTTTGTTGATTTTGGTTAATAGTGGGATCCTCTTCGAATAGCACCCCTTGGTTCGCTGCAATATACTCTCTTTGAGGGTGTCGAGGAGGGTTAGGAACACCAAAGAAATTTGCAAGGCGCGTCATCTGCGCAGCCATTTGCTTATTGGTCTGGGTAGTATTTTGGATTAGAGGCTGAAACATTTCCCAAATGGTTTGAGACATCATTTGGACCATTTGGTGGTTACTTTCATCCATTTGCTGCCTTAAATAGGCTGCGGTGGTATTCGTCAAGCCTGGCACTTGGGTTGAATATCCTACTCCTAAGGATTGGTTTCGACCCATATTTACTCCAGACCCCGACCTTTGTAAAGGTGATGTCATTACGGGTTCAGAATACAGTGGGGGTGCGTTTTGTAAATTCATCATCATGGAAGTTGGCATCCCATAAGGCTGCTCTCGACCATTTAAGGGCATTGAAAAACCTGGTGGTGGAAACTGTTGATAAGTAGACGTTCCGATCGGAGGAGGAGTTACTAGGGGTCCCCTTGGCCCCACATATGTCAAGACTGACTCAGTATGGGGAATGGAATGTGTTGGTGTCGAACTAGCCATAGAAGGCATAGTTTCAGATGCAAACGGAAGAACGGTGGGTCCTCTAGTCGAAGACCCAGGGGTTAGTTCTACATTGACACCGGATGTAGTTTGAGGATTTGAACTATTTGGCTGGTTAGTACTTTCCATTTTTCTCGTATATTTTCTTTTTGGTCTCTCTTCGTTTGTGGTGGCTACCTTTCCACTCCTTAATAACATACAACAAAGTACTTGACACAAAAAAAGGATATTCAAATCACAAAATTCTAAATGTTATTCAGCACAGGTCCCACTGGGCGTGCCAATTTGTTTACTGGTAAAAATGATAAACAACCGTTGGTCTATCAATTTCACGTAAAATTGAGTAACTTGCAGGATCGACCACACAAATCCTAAGACATGTGCTAAATTGATTTCTTACGTAAACTTCTATGTTTCGACTAAGTAAAGAAGTGAAAAAGGATTTCTTCAAGAAACTTAAAGTAACTGAAAAGTAAAAGACTGAGAAAGGTTTAAATCGAAGAGACTGGTAAATGCAGGAATTTAACTTGCGTGAAATTAAAAGAGGCTTTTAATAAAGGAAACTTAGTAAATTACATTGAATCATAAAAAATGGTGTTACTCCAACATATATTTTCACACGCTCGTTTCTCTACGCTGGCACTTTGAGCACACTGAATTTTGTATACAAATGGAACACCCCAAAATTATTCTTAAAACTTGCTATTTATAATGGTAGAAAATAACTACCCACTAACGGGTCATCAAGCAGGACGAAACACTTGGCGTCGTGCATGCTTTCGAAAAATTTTCGGAGATGCATTTTTTAAATAAATTTATATATAAAATTGATTTGTGACTAAAAAACGAATGAAATGTGTGTATCAGGGTATATTCGGAGATGCATCTCCGAAAATTATGGATATTTTTAAAATTTCGCGAGATGCCTAAAAAACATCTAAGGTGCATTAAAAAATGGCAGCGGTTGAATTATAAAAGAGGTTGAAATTTATATTTATTTTTTTTTAATTTTACATAATTTTTCACTTTGAGAATAAGGTGTTAGTTAAGAAGTTGTTACTTGTTAGTTAAGTAGTTAGTTATTACTCCCACTTATCACAATAAGTACTTATTTAGAATAAAAAATGTCTTAAAATGAATGATTTATTTCAATTTTTAATGCATATTTTTCAATTCTATTATCTAATTAATATTACTTTTATTATTTTTAATATTTGATAAAGAGTACTTTAGTAAAAATATTATTTTTTTTTTCTCTTTTTTTAATTTGTTTTTTAATTTATATAAAATGATCAAACAGATCATTCAGAAATTCTGAGTGAGAGGAAGTGATTAATTAATTAATGAGAATAGTTAATAGTTGCGTTGAGAGCAATAGGGGCTTAAAGCATTAGGAGGTAGGCAGACCCTTAAAGTGTTATCATTATTAATCAAAGGGGATTCTTCCCCATTTTTAGTATAATATACTAGTTTGTTCTACCATCTTACTAATAAATAACCATAATAACTAGCAACAATTTTGGTTTTGAAACTTTTAATTGCAAGTGGATTTGGTGATTCTGCACTTGGAAATCAGAGAGGTCATGGAGGTGTTGATCGAGGCGGGATTGAAGGTCGAAGAAATGTATGTGAATTGAGCTTAGAGAACTTGGCAAAGAAATGAGAGATATAGAGTTGAGAGGTTATACTTGATGTGTATTATTTATGGACCTATACATCAATTGATCCAAGCTATACGGAGAGAAAAGCAAAAGAGCAGGAATATAGGAAGGAATTTACTTAAGTACAACCACTAATCAAATTAGCCACAAGAACGCAAGGTTTTAAACATTATGCCATCCTACTACTTATTACAAAGGAACATCATCTAATCAAAACCAAAGACCAGTGGAGGATTCAGAAAATTTGTATAGCGGGAGCAAAATATAATTAATAATATATTCTTAAAAAATAATATTTTAATAATATATTCTTAAAAAATAATATTTTAAGGTTTTCATACAATACATACAATTTTATGAAGAAATTTTTTAAAAATAATTTATAATATATAAGACTATGTTTTCATTTTTAAATATAATTATTTTATATTATTATGAATTTTCATTGTAAAATATAATTATTTTATATTGTAATTGGTACTAATTTATTATAGTAGATTAGTTATATAACCTTTTACATTTAGTTTTTTATTAAATTGATTTATCTTAGAAAAACAACTATTTTATTATGGAGGCAAATTGAAAAATATAACATGATCTTTATACAAAATAGTTTTTTTTGTGGGGGCTTGAGCCCCCTTAATGATATGCATACATCCGCCCCCTGCCAAAGATGTAGTAAATATGAAATTTGCACCAAATTGTGATATTTCTATGGGGAACAATTGAGAATCAAATAGTGCTCTATAAATAATTAAATACGACACTAGTTTGCAGAAGTACACGATGTTCTTAAAATTGTTTCTTTGTTATTTGTATCAGATATGTTGAATAGAAACAAAACAAAACCAAAAAAAAAAAAGCAGCACCATTCCCCTCATCATGGAAAACACCCACTCCCACTCACAATCATGTGAAGCTGAGCTACACAATTATGAGACCTTTGAAATGCATTTAAAGCCACAAGACAACATTTATTCAATTTTGGCAAAACCAAACCAGTACTATTTTATTCAAATGGCACAAAATCATACCAGTACTATTTTATTTTTCCTTGAAACTAACTCAGTCAGGTAAAAGTAAACAGTTGACTACAAAAAAAGCAGCAGATATTACGTAGTTTAAATTTAGATAAAAAGAAAAGAAATATAGAAGCCATTAAGGCAAAAACCTTAAAACTCCTACAAATCCTAATGCGAGGATGAAACAAATCCAGACAATGTCAACCGCTAGTTCAGAAGCTTCAAGCAGATCCAACTGACTTCCAGAGCTTGACCCACTCTTCCATAGCATCAGCGGCTTGCGAAAACATAGGATCCACCTTCCCAAGTTGTTCCTTCACTGATTTGGCCATCTCGACCACGCAGTCCTCTGCAGTGACAGCTGATTGTGGCAACCTTACAGACTGAAAGAAAGGAACAACATCCTCCATCAATTTCACCCCTTCCCATTCTTTCTTCAAGCTGTCTATGGCATTGCCTCTTTCGGATCTCCAAACATATGGCAACCCACTTTTCACACCAAGGGCTAGGTGGTCACATATAGCTTTCACACACAATCCACACCAAATATCTTCCACAGTTTCCCACCTCAGTTTTCCTTCTCCTGCCAAAACCAAAGCCGGGACTAATGCCGGACCAATTGCTTCTCGGTTAAAGGCAATGTTGATTCCACTCACTGGCAACATGGCTCTCACAGGAACAGTCAGAACTGCATCCACATAACGTGAATTCCTCTGTGTTGGCTTGAGAGCTTGTGTTGGTGCATCAAGGTCCGCCAGATTGAGCCAAAGTCCACACGACAGAGCACAATCAACCCCACTCCGCAGACTAAATGGATAGCCGCGAACAAAATCCGCACCCTTACGGAATGGATCATACAGTGTATTGAAGAAGAAAGGAGTGGCAGGAGTCTTGAGGTTCACAATATGCTGGGCCACAGCATCTACTAAGTTACCCGCATCATCTTTTGCTGGGACACAATCATCGTCAATACAGACAACATACTTCTTCTTTGAAACTAGAAAGCCAAAATATCTACAAGCGTAGCCAGAGAAGCGAACAGAAGTGGTGGAACCCACCACTTGCTCAATTTCAGATTTTGTATAGACATCTGCGCTAAATCCATCAGGAATTTGGAGTTCTCCATTGAGGTCTGGATCTTTGACTATTATCAGGTGGAAACGGGAGAAAACTGGCTTCCATTCATTCATAAAAGTTGTTAGGTCAGAGTGCAATGCACCGATCACAATGTCAACTTCGTTGTCGTTGATAATTACTTGAGACATCTTTTCAGGTATACAATACAGATGATTTCACAAACCGAAAGCCTAGATTGGTTCAAACTTCTGACTATACTTACAATCTTATCTTAGAATTTCTCAGAACATCCTGTATGATGATTTATTTCCAAAGGTCAGAAAAGAATGTTTGTCACAATAGGAATAACTACCATTAATAAAGAGTAAATAGACATTTTAGTCATTGATATTGAAAATGCCTGTCAATTTAGCCCCTCAAATATGAGAAATAGTGACTTAATCCCTCAAATTGAAAAATATCAATCAATTTAGTCATTTTCTCAAATTCCATACTACAATGTTAAAGGTTCTACGATTGTTATGATGCAGCAAAAGACTATTTAAGTCTATGTTTGGATATTTCAAAACGAACGGAGCGGATCAGAATGAAAATCCCATTCTATTGTTTGGATATTTTACGACAGAAAGTAACAAAAATGTTATGCCCAAATCACAAAAATGAGGGTAAGTAATGGAATTGGATAGAATGCATTCGATCATGTTCCACTCCATTTCATCCTCATTTTACCAATCCAAACAAAGGAAAATAACCTTATTCCGTTCCGCTCCATTTCAACGCATTCCATGAATCCAAACATATCTTAAGCCAATATGTACGTCTTTTATTAGTTTTGATTAGTTTTGATGAATGTTTAGCAAAGAAATATTTTGATGGAGGTACTAAATTGATCAATATTTTTAATTGAAGAGACTAAACCGACATACTCATGCAATTTCAAGGACTAAAATGACAATTTACTCCATAAACACAATCAAAAATTATAAAACAACTCACTGGTAGGAAGCACAGGGGTGATGATATGTCTAATATTCAATGCCTGAACAAGTGAGATTACTTCGTCCTTACCGGTTGCTATAAACAGTCTGAGAACTTTTTCAGTCAGTTTTCCTGCTTTCAATATTCTCTGCACAAGAAAAATCAAGAAATGACAAAAAGAACAAACAAAAGATAAAGATCGAAACCAGATCAACAATATATCATCTCCAAATCATGGATTAGGCAGCATGAAAATGAATTACAATGATAACGATACTAGAAAGTAATTGAAATGGATCATTAACCCTAACCGTAACCCTAAATCTGAGAAAGCATTAACTACCTATGAAGTTAGATAGAGAGAGAGAGAGAGGGAGGGGGAGAAGATAAGAATAAGAATAGGTACGAACGAGGAAGAGATCGAGGAGGATGTGATCAGGGATGGGAGAGAGATCGGAGATGTCGGAGAGATTGTGAACGGCCGAGTCAATGGTGAGAGAAAGCAATGATGGCGGTGTTATCATTCATTCATTAGATTATAAAATGATAAGCTATTTTTTCTCTCTCTGAAAATGGTGATTAAAGAATGGGTCGAGATCCTTGAAACACTCTGTGACTGTGTTGTTTCCGTCCTCTCCTTGTTATGTCAAATTAAGCTAACTGTTTATCAAAGCTAAATCAATTTATGAGTCGTATAAAATAAAATAAATTTTCTTTTTGGTCAAAGATAATGATAGAGGAAAGGATAAAGATTTTTCATTTTTGAGTTTTTACCAAAAAAAGTTGTTAAAAATAATTGTTTTTGAGCTTCTCCGGCTCTGGCCTGCTTTCAAGGTTGGACTCGGATTTTAAATATAAGGGCTTTTATTATTTTATTGAGCTACTATTAGCACCCCCTTTTGATTAAATAGGTTAATGTTTTTTATACTAATAACATTCATACCGAGTTTGCTTTAATTTTTAATGGTTAGAAATAGTTAAATGTTTGAATTCTCCTAGGTGCTAACAATTTTTATGTTAAAACAGTGCATACAAATTTTTTTGGCTTTAAATAGGGTCTTCGCTAGCGGACGGGAGAATTGATCCTTTTAGATTAGTCGGTCACAAGATCGGATACCAAGATTTCAAAAAAAATTAGTTAGGAGTCACAACTTTGATAATGTGGTTTACTATTATGATTTTCTAATTTTATGTTCACTATCAACTTTGTTGTCAAAAATGATATTCAGTTGCACAATTATGCGACCATAATTTTATCTATCATAAGACTTATTAAAATTTAATTGGAATGTTGTAATAACTCACACTTTAAAATCTAATAATAATGATGATATCTTGTTAGTTGAATTAGGATTGTTTGACTAAATTTTTTATCTTTAACAATATCCTTCTTTAAAGTTTGGTACTGCTTAGTAGTGGAATCAGAATTGTTTAGTGAACGGGAAAGTAGTGCTTGCCGCAGTGGATTTGAGCTTTCGATACGTTAGAGAAAGGGCTAACCTGCGACATTAGCACTCTAACTTCCAAGAAGGTGAAAGAATCAAGATGATGTGAGAGCGATAATGGATTTGAATATGTAATAATGATTTGTTTTCCCTCATAAATAGTGGGAACATTTTAAAACATAAAGCGTGAAGTGAAGCGCGGATCACGATCATCCATTTGATTCATCTGGATGTTTAGTAGTGCTCCTGATGGCAGAATTACCTGCTTCAGGGAAAATAGTGGTCTACGTGTTCTTCGCGCTTACTACATTTACTCTACCGTTGTGATTTCCATCTTAGATGAGAGTTTGTTATATATGTTCTAGCTCAACTACTTGGTTTGAGAGGCGAAATCCATCAACAGGATGTTATTGTCATTGAGAATAGGTGCATTTAATTCCTTTCTTATAATATATAATGTTTCACTATGAATTACTAATGCATGTCCCTACGCTAGCCAGCACATGGACCTGCCTTGACTCTCCATCACCAGTTGTTAAGACTTATTGAAGAAAATAGTTCACCAGTTTAGAGGAAGTAGGTAGAGAAAGATGGTTGCCACCAACCTTTTTAACTTTCGCCAGGGCCCTTATAAATTTTTTATGAAGTACCTCACATGCTTAGATGAGGGAACAATCAAGGTTATCCACCCCAATTAGATAATGTTTACTAGAGCATTTCAAAATGAGCTCAGGGCGGGATATTTTAACAAATCCTCGCCCAGAGGCCTACTTCTTCCTTGACTGAGGTGGTGACACGTGTATAATGTTATATGAAGGGCAAGGAAACGAATGTTAAAAAGAAGATCACATATGTCAAAGAGCGTACCTCAGTAATCCTGACAACTCACAACAGTCGCGGAAGAATCACTACACCACACCTAATAGAGATATGATGGGGTTCAAGCGAAGTGGAAAACCTGTAGGGAGTTTCACACCCCTAAAAATTCATTGTGAACAAATATGGCGATAAGTCATCCACATGTACGACATTCCGCAGTCGTTGAATCCAAAGTCAGATGTCATAGGACCTAAGCCTAACAGATGGTTCAAGTTCCACAAAGTCAATAAGTATAACACTAAAAATTGATATCAACTCAAGAAACAAATAGGGAACATGATCTAAGAAGGTCACCTAAAGAAATATGTCAAGGGTGACTCCGCACAAAGGCCATGCAGATCCAGGTCTTAGAGACGAGACACTTCTGGGAGTCTCAAGTCCAAAAAGGATAAAGAACCAAGCAAGAGGGCGAGGATAGAACCGTACGCCACACCATTAATACCATCACACGAGGATTCATTGGGGAGGAGAAACCAGTTTCACCCATATATGATACGCTCGCTAAGTTTTAACCATCGAGGGCTCGAACACAAATATTGACTTGGGTGAGACAAAAACCCTAAAATGTGAGATTGCCTATTTTAGGAAGGATGATGCATGCATTCATTTGCATGGTGACGACTCCATGGTCATAATGTAAGGTATGATGATTGGGAAAATAAGAGGATACTGATTGATCAAAGAAACTCTACAGATATCATCTATTTGGACATTTTTGCAAGGCTTCACATGGACCTAGACGATCTCAAAGCTTCCAAGGATCATTGGTAGGGTTCTCAATAGAGCGAGTGCATATGAAGGGTTATATCACCCTAAAGACCACATTTGGAATAAATGAGAACTCCGGGAAGATCAAGATGATATACTTGGTTATAGATGCACCTTACTCATTTAACATGATTATAGAGCGTCCTGCTTGGAGCCACCCTATTTACATTGTACCTCTACATGAAATACTCACTCCGATATGGGTGGTAGAGGTTATCCAGAGATATCAAGATATCATAAGGGAGTGTTACGTAGATATCCTAAAGCTAAAAAGATTGGGATTGTAAGAGTGAGCATTGTAGACATAAAGTTGGGAGCCTAGCCACAACAAGTAAGTCCCGAGGATAAGGGTATGATTGCTCTACTCCAGAAAAGTACAAAGGCGACACGAGATGATCTTTGTTGAAAGGTTTTAATTGTTTAGGCGTTAACCTATGTTTATCTTAGTTTCATTCACTTTTTGGTTTATTTAGGCGAGTTGCAATCTCTGGCGCTTGTATGGTTAAATTTGTGACATTCTTTATTAGATGATGATCACTCTTTTCTCGTGCATTTTCAACGAGGCGTGAAGGTTTTTAATAAGGCACTCACATTATAATATAAATTGGAAATATTGTTGCTTTATTTGCATGAAACTAAAGAATGAATGAAACCTTATCGAAAATGGCCTTGGAGGCGGCCATATATGTTGAATCCTCACTAATAAATCCTTGTCTCCCTTTGAGGCAATTTCATATGCAAAATCTTCATGAAGGAATCCTTGTCACCCCTCTAGGAGATCACACATGCTGGATCTTCTTGTCAAGATCCTTGTCGCCCCTGTGGCAACATTATCATTCCTCACTAAGGAATCCTTGCCATCACAAATCCACAATGGTGCCAAGACCTGTTGAGGATAATGTAACGTAATTCACGTAAATATGACAAGGGTGTACAAGCCCACAATTTAATTAGTCCCCAAGAGGAAAAAGGTACAAAAGAACCTCTAAGGACATTAGAGAGAAAAACAATAGTTACAAAAATCCTTTGAGCACCACTACAAAGATCAGCTAAAGGTGTGAATATGTAAGCCTTAAGCTCATTGATCAATTGAGGCCCATTGTTCCTCTAAAGCATTCTCTTAGTAAATAGTGCTCAATTGGATAACATTTTTTATCTCCTTATGGCCCTCATGCTCATTTCAAGCAACCTCACCAGAGATTAGACCTTCTTGTCATCCACCATCTGGCCATCACGGACCACCTTGAACAAATCCATTTAGCTTAAGTTTAACCCAGGATATAGGAAAGTTATCTACTCCTTCGTCCGCTCAAAATCATGGCTTGAGGTTTCCATTAGTTCGTCTTTGAGTACGGACAACCTCCCTCGAGTTTTTTGAAAAAATTAAAAGGACATTCGAGAGACCCGTTTAGACTATTTTCTGAGGTAGCAAGTGTTTATGCCTCTAGCACCACATTTTTTAGCAGGGACTTTAAATCCTTTTTTTCTTTCATCAAGGTCTTTACTTTTCTCGGTGCATGGTGATGCTTCCTTGGGTCATTACAAGCTTAGATTTCAACTCACCAGCAAATTGGATATATTATCTCATCGGCCCTCTCCATCTAAAAAACCCCTAGCATGTGGATTTCTGCCTTGTTCGATAGTTGGAGGGGCGACATGATGTAAATCCCCCAGTAGTCAATGAGGAAATACTCAGAAAAGGGATGCGAGCCTCAGTGAATTTAATGGAATTAAACAATAGGTCGCTCCATAAATAAGGCTAAGGGCGAGAACCATCCTTTACTAGAAAGGGCTCCCTCTACTCCTTACCTTCCTTAGTGATTAACATCTGACCATCCTTTGGAATCTAGGAAGGACCATCTCCTTGTTTTTCGATTTTAAAGGGGCAGACAACGTCTAGGGCATAGTCATCGACATGTCTTTTGCCATCTCCAACAATTAGGCTACCTGGGCGGCACTTAGGGTTGTCTATCAATTAGCGTTTAACCTTCTTCTTAGCCAGACCCTCCTTTCGTTCTGCTAAAGGAACTTTATACATTTTCAATACAAGAACGGCGTGAGGAAAATGTTAAGTAGTGTAATGAATAAACAATATCAAAACAAGGGTTATTATTGACCATAAACTAACCCAAGTATTCGTATATTCCACTATTATCTCCCTAATCTAAAGCGATCATGGCACGAGAGCTCATGCATTCGAAGTTATTCAATTCTTGAACCACCTCTTAGTTAATTGAGAAAATGTAGTCAAAGTCAAAGCCAATGACGATCTTCGGTTCTCTTGTCCATGAAAGAGGAAAGCAAGAGGCACGAGTCGCCCCATTCGTGACCATTAAGGCACAATCTTGCCTTCTAACCCTCGCGAACTTATTCTTCCTGTCTTTGTTTGAGTGGGACTTCAACAACTTTCTTCCTAGTATGCCGCATAATGTGATCCAATTTTAGTACAAGAAATTTTTAATAACCTAAACACGTGATAATACTTATTGTGAATGGGTTTTAATCACTCGCGCACTATTAAAAAAACAAGAACACAACTTATAAGTTTCACTCCATTATTTTTTTTTGCTAGTTTTTATTTCATACGATAAATCATTCTTAATCAAAAGTTCATTTAAAAAGACTACACACAATATATAACAGAATATGTACTTAACATAAAGACTCATAAGAAAACTCATGTATGCTATAATATATATTTTATATTAAACAGAATAATAAAAAAGAAAAACATATTTTAGGAATATTTTAAAAGCATTCTAAAATTATTCCAAACACTCTAATCATATTAAATCAAATCATAAAAATAATTTAATGAAAATAGGTCAAATAGTTGTAAGATAAAGTTACATAAAATCACTCTAAAAACCTACCAAATTTAAAAAAAAAAAAACCTTAAAGTTCGTTCATCTTCTTCCTCTGTATCCTCTGCATTCACAAACCCTATCATTTCCTTCCCCAAATCCTCCATGGCTTCCGATGAAGAATTCAGTGACAAATCATCCACCAAAGAAACTACAAAGAATAACACCACAAACAACGATCTTTATGATCCTATCTTAAATCCCAAGAATCCATTATATTTGTATCCTGGAGAAAACCTTGGCGCTACCATTGTTGCACCTCCCTTAGATGATAACAATTATCACAACTGGAGCAAGTTTATGTGCACGCTCTTACCTCCAAGAACAAGCTCAACTTTATAAACGGTACTTTTCCCAAACCCTTATTCTCCAACTCGAATGTTGAGCTATAAGATTGTGTGAATAACATAGTGCTTTCATGGATTAACAAAACTTTCTCTCCTCACATCGCACAAAGAACTATTTACTTTGACTCAACATTTGATCTTTGAGAAGATCTTCATGAAAGATTCACCAAAGGTAATCATTTTCGCTTCTCTCATCTTCTACGTAAATTGCATTCCATCCAACAAGGTGACAGATCTTTATCTACCTACTTCACTAATCTCAAGATACGTTGGGATGAATTAGAGGAGTTGTGTCTTACCCTTTCTTGCACTTGTGATACACCATGTACCTGTGATTTGGCCAAAGTTGTGCGCAACTACAAGCACATGGAATATGTTACCTGTTTCTTGAAGGGTTTGAATGATAATTACCATAACATTCACACACATATATTACTTCTTGATCCACTCTCTAGCATTAGTCATAACTATTCATTCATCGCTCAACAACAAGTGGTTCCTGCATCTGCTTCTATCCCTAACTTAACCATTATGTATGCTAACAACAACAACACTCGGGGCAAAGGAAAGGGCAACTCAAAATCTTACATGGTATGCATTAACTGCAGCAAGACAAATCGCACTGTGGAAACCTTCTACTTCAAGCATGGATTTCCCCCTAGCTATCGTAACAAGAATCCCAAGAACACTTCAGATTCCAAGACCACACAAACTCGAGACAAATAGGGTGTTATTTCCAAAGAAGATTATCAATTCAGTCTCTTCTAATTATTTTGATTTAGTGCATATGGACATATGAGGCCCTCTCTATATTCCCTCTTTAGATAGCTTTCATTATTTTCTAACTGTTATTGATGACTTTACAAGATATACATGGATTTTTCTCATGAATAACAAATCTGAAACAAGGCAGCATATTAAGAACTTTATCACTTATTGTCAAACTCAATTTTCATGCGAAATTAAAACCATTATAAGTGATAATGGAAATGAGTTTATTATACCTTCTTACTATGCATCTCTAGGTATTTTGTACCAAAGAGGTTGTGTTGAAACACCTTAACAAAACTCAATTGTTGAGAGAAAAAATAGACACCTTCTTAATGTCACGAGATCTCTTTTGTTCCATGCCAGGCTACCAAATGTTTTTGGTCCTTTTCCCTCTGTCATGTTACCTATTTGATCAATAGACTATGCAGCGCTACCATTCAAAATAACACTTCATACGAGCTTCTTTTCAAAACACCACCATCATACACAAACCTCAAAACTTTTGGTTGTCTCGCCTATGCTTCTACACTCACAAGACAAAGAGATAAGTTAGTTCATCGTGCTATAAAATGCCTTTTTCTAGATTTTTCTATGGGACTCAAAGGCTTTCTTCTTTTTGACCTTAACATACGATCTACTTTCACCTCAAGAAATTATGTTTTCCATGAAAACATCTTTCCATACACACCACCCTTAACTCATAATAGTATTTCTGCCAATATCCCTGATACATAACATACAACTATTCCATTCCTTTTTGATGTCCCTCATCCTACATCCCTTCATATCAGCAATGATAATACACCGGACCATGCTCCCATTCAGCGGCCTTCACAAACTTCTAATGCTTCCCCTACCACTCATTAACCCTCCTCTCATACTCCTATGCATCCCTACCAACTTTTTTATTCAAACAATCCTATTCCTATCACAACTATCAGGAAATCCACTAGGCTTAAATCCACACCAACATTTTTTAAAGATTTCATTTGCAATGCTTCTAATAGTAATATTCCTTATGATATTTCCAAATATGTTTCATATAATTCTCTTTCTTCTGAATATCATTCATTCATTGCTGCTATTACTGCTACTTGTGATCCCCAAACGTGTAGACAAGCTAGCTCTCATCCTTATTGGGTCAAGGCAATGAATGATAAAATCCAAGTATTAACAGACAATCACACTTGGCAATTCACAACATTGCCACCAAGTAAGAAACCTATAGGCTGCAAATGGGTTTATAAGTCTAAATTTCATTCAGATGGCACATTAGAAAGACACAAGGCAAGGTTAGTTGCCCAAGGTCTAAGCCAAATTCAAGGTATATATTTTTTTGATACTTATTCTCCTGTTGCAAAGCTTACCACCGTAAGGCTCATTCTTGCCCTTGCTTCTTCCTTAAATCTATATCTTCAACAACTTGATGTGCATAATGCTTTTCTTCATGGAGATTTGGATGAGGAAGTGTACGTGTCACTTCCCAAAGGTATTGCACCCTCATTTCCAAATCAAGCGTGTAAGCTCCTCAAATCCATTTATGGCCTCAAACAGTCAAGTAGGCAATGGTTTGAGAAGTTATTCACTATTTTACTAAAAAATAATTTTAAATAATGTTCCTCAGATGAATTCCATATTTATTCATCATTTTAAGGAGCATTTTACTTGTATTCTCATTTATGATGATGACATTCTAATTGCAGACAACAATCTAGACATTCTCAATACCACAAAGCAGATGTTGCAACATAACTTTCACATCAAGGATCTTGGTACTATGAAATACTTCTTAGGGTTGGAAGTGGCAAGAAGCAAATTCGGTATCAACATTAGCCAACGCAAGTGCACTCTTGATTTACTCTCCAACATAAGATTACTTGGATGAAAACCTGCATCAACTCCTATGGCTCGTGACACTAGATTACAGTTTACCGATGGCATTCCCCTTTAGGATCCTACCAAATACTGAAGGCTCATTGGTCAACTCATTTACTTGCTCAACACACAACCTGATATATCATACTTAGTCCAACAACATAGCCAACATATGAGCAAACCAACTGATGTACATTATAATGCAGTCATTCATGTCCTTCGATACCTCAAATCTTCTCCAGGTCAAGGCTTATTCTATCCCACCTCTTCTTGTCTGCAACTCAAAGCCTTTTCTGACTCGGACTGGGCAACATGTCCTGAAACTCGTAAATCAGTTACCAGATTTTGTATTTACCTTGGAGATTCTTTGGTTTCGTGGAAATCTAAGAAGCAACCAACCATTTCTCGCAACTCCACTGAAGATGAATATCGTTCCATGGCTTTTATTATTTGTGAACTACAATGGTTAACAAATATTCTCAACGAACTTTGCCTCAGTTTTAAACAACCTGCTCTGCTTTACTATGACAATGCCTCTGCAATCCACATTGTCAACAATTCATCCTTCCATGAACGAACAATGCATCTTGACCTGGACTGTCATATCGTGCGGGAGAAGCTCCAACAAAACCTTTTTAATCTTCTACCTGTCACTTCTTCACAACAGCTAGTTGATATTTTCACCAAACCATTGAATCTTACACCATTTCAATCAAACATAACTAAGCTTGGACTCCACTCTATTTACCCTCGAGCTTTTTTTTTTTTTTGGGGGGGGGGGGGGGGGGGGGGTATTGGATAGATAGGCCTTATTGTTTCATTGTTTGTACCAGCCCATTACTATCCTTGTATATATTCTATTCCTCTTAATACTTGATGATTAAGTGGAAATTATCTGAATTCAAAATCAATGGCGCCAAACTATTTTCCCATTTCTTTTCATGTTCAATACATGTAATATTACACATCCTTCTTCAAACTAACATATTTTTATCCTCCTTCAAAATTTAAATTTAAATTTTAATGAAATTTCAACTCGCAGAAATAGATTCAGAATTATAACACATACCATATTTAAATTTAAATTTAATTACCTTTATAAAATCAAGTATATTTCATCTTCTTCCTTCATTTTTTAATGTTTTTACTCTTTCTCTCCTTTATTTTTTTTTTATGGTCAAAAATACATAACACTTAATCGAAAAAAAGAGAAAACATTTTGTTGTGATGCTTAGGATTCAAAAGTGGTCTAACATGTGAAACCGGCTCAACCTCTGATTTTGCCTAGTTTCGATGGTTTTAGATCAATTGTCGAGTTTACTCTCCAGTTTTCTAGTAGAACAATTTTTATAGTTCATTGGACTAGACAGACGTCCGATTTAATCGGTTAAACTATACGGTATAGACCAAATTTTATTACATTGATTAATACACAATTAAAATTTATTTTAGGCTCTTTTCAATATATGTCAAGCTAAGCGCACAAACATGTCACATCTTAAAATTTTAGTTTTTTTCCTTCCACCTCAAGCATTGGCAAAAACAACATCATTATTTCGTTTTCTTAATTAAAAAATAGTTTATTTGCAAAAAGTCAAACTAACTTTTCTTCTAAAACCGACCATCATCAATATAACAGAGAAGAAAACAAATGGATTCCAACTATAATCAATCTAAATTTTGAATACTTCTTCTCTATTCCAAATTTAAATCCCCCTTTCATTTCACAATTTTATAGATATTATAATCCAATTGGAGTAAAATATAAAGGAGTTTTAGGATTGTGCAAATCACTGCAACAACATCTTTGATCATTCGGTACCTTTTTTATCTTTAATTTTGAAGGTTTTTTAAAATGGCAAACACATTGTTATTAAATATGCACTCCTTTGTTCCTTGTTTATTTATTCACATATACAAATATCTCCAACACCAAAATTTCCATTTTTTTTTTCATTTCAATTTTTTTTCTTTATTTTATAGTTGTTATTGTTGTTTATTAATTTGTTTAGTTTAAGGGTTTTGTGACATAGTTATTTCATATATGAGAGCAAGACATTGTTGAATATTTTTTGGTTAAGAGTTAATTAACCTTATCTATTTATTTTGTTAGGAAATTTCAATTTCAAAATATATGATTCACTCTTTTCTTGATCCCGTGATTCTCCCTCTCCCCACTAAAAAATTTCATTTCCCTCTTCATATTGTGATTTTCATTTATTTCTATAACACCCAACAAATACACGTCTAGAATTGCATTAATTAAAGCGCTAAAATTTGGTACTAAGTATAATAACCGTCTAATTACCATTCAAAAGTGTATTGATTCAAATCCATAGCATGTCACATAAGAAATGATACATGATAAGGCGCGACTTTGTCATTTAGGATTCTCAAGTGAACTCAAGTGCCCTTGCGATTTCGAGGCAAATTCATCCATTTATTTTTGTTTGCCTACATTCCTTTAGTGTAGACTGAAAATTTGCCTACCTTCCTTGACTATATAAAGGTTGTTTCCCCTTTCAAGTTACGCTTTCACTCTTTGCTTAAACCATCTACCTCTTTCTCCATTTTTATTCTATTTCCCTGAGCTCCGACGACACTTTGTCATATTCATTTGTTTTTCTTCCCGGTTTTGTAACACATTTTGGTTTTTTGCTTTTCTGGGTGGCTCATTCATCATTGCTTTGACTTCACCTCTTAAATTTTTCCAGGTACGAGATTTATGTCTCTCGTTTATTGTTGTTGTTTTATGTTATTTCCTCATAGAAATGGCTGACTTAGGAGATGGGCCCACAAACTTTATTGATATATCTAGCGGTGATGACATAAGTGAAGCATTGTCACGTACATAAGTAGACCCAAAGGTGTTAAATATTTCTCCTTTGGCAGTTATTCATCCCCTTGCAAATCTTATACTTATTAGTGATAATTCTGAGTCTATGAGTTCACTCAAAAGCGATAGCGCGCCCACGAATCCCTTTTCTGATAGAAGTGCAAATAGCCCTGTAGGAGGAAATGAAGGGGTTAACTTGGTTTGTCCTGACTCTGACTTCCCCTTTCTTGAATCGTCCACGGTGGATCCGAAGTTTGTAAATCTTCATATAACTGCGACAAAACAAAATGAATACCTCAAATAAAGTTTGTATGAGTGGTTAATGAGTTTATTGGAGAGGAGAGAATCAAGAGAGGAACAGGTGAATCTTAAAGCTCTTTTGTCTTCGTCTTTGTATCTTCTTCGCGTTCTCTGAACTAAGGTTTCTCTTCGTGTTCTCTTTTTCTCCTTTCTATCTTTCAACTTTGTTAAACACAATTAAATGACACTCAAAAGTTTTGACACAACTAAAAAATTTCAACACAAAAACAAACAAATTCATAAGAATTAGGTCTGGTAACACAATATTACTCAGACAACTTCATATGATAAAATTAATGTTTTTCTCCAATATTAAAAAAATAAATAAATTGACTAACTAAACTATTTTAAAAAATCAATACTTAATTTATTTAATACTAAAATCTTAAATTAAGTTAAGAAATGAGATTAAAATTAAATTAATTTAAGGAATAAAATAAAAAATGAAAACCAAGAGGATGATAAAAGAAGAAAAAAAACGCCGTTAACCTCCTAAAATGACGACTTTTCTAGAAAAAATAAAACAGAAAACCTACCGTAGAAATAAAAGCGTAACTAAAAAAGACGAAAAGTGAAAAAACTCGCCCGAACTTAACTACAAGCTAGCCAAGTTAATCAGCTTCCTCCCGCCGTCAATGGCAACTGCGGCGGTGATCCGTTCCCTTCTTCGCCGTTCGCGTCCTTCGTCACTCCTCTATCTGCCACGAGTCCTCACTTCTCATCCCCCTCACCCACTTCCCTCTCCAACCCCCGCCTCTCTCGACGCGTTCCGCACGCGCGCTTTCTCTACTCGCTCTTTCAATGACCGCGAATTAGAGACAGAATCGTTCGGTCTCGACTCGCCGGTTCACTCCGAGATTCTGAAAGCAGTCGCAGACAGCGCCGGTGCCAGCGGCGAAGATAACCCTGCTTTCCCCATCCGTGCGGTGATTTCAATACTTGATTCATACCACGATCTTACTGGATTTCCATGGTAAGCTTCAGTGTTTCGTTTTCTTATTGATAACGCTACTATATTTACTGTTGTATCTCTCTGATTCTGAATTGAATGTTCGTGTTAATTCAGTGTTTGAATCTTCAGGTGGATAACTATAGCTTCGTCTACTTTGGCTCTCAGAATTGTAATGCTTTTTCCTCTTGTTTTTACACTTCACAAGCTTAAAAGGATTGCAGAGCTTGCCCCCAAATGTAAGTATCATATGCTCAACTCAGAATTAGTTCATTGTTTCATTCTCATGGTAGCATAGTAGTTATTAAATTTAATTAGGAGTAAAGATAAATTCATAAATTTGCTTTGCAAGTTCATGATGTAGCTGAAGGTGATTTCTTGTGTGTATAGATATTTATCTATACACACAAATATAAAAGGAGAGGGTTGTGTTAGGCAGATGACACCAATGTAAAACTTTGTCGAATCTCTATGACATGGATCAACTACGAAACCTATAATAGAAAAGATGGTGGAAAATAGACTTAGGTGGTAGAGAAGAGTATGTGATAAGGAGAGTCAATCAGATGGAGAGAAGTCAAACAACTAGATAAAGAGGAATACCTAGAAAGACTATAAGAGAATTTATTAATAAAGATCTTGAAATTAACGATTTGGATAGAAGTATGGTCCTGAATAGAACATTATGGCGAAAGTTGATCCATGTACCCGACCCCAATTAGTGGGTTAAGGCATAATTGTTGTTGTTGTTGTATAGGTATATATCCTTTTCATTCTAAAGTGCTGATTAGGGCTTCAATTTTTTGTTTATAATAAAGTAATAATAATTGGGTTATTGTCACTTTCGTTTAATATTTATGATTGTTCTCATTACATATGACTGCTCACTCATTTGCTTGATTAACTTATGAAAGGTATGCCTTGTTTTCTATTCTTGCTCTTGTTGAGGTTATTCAATTTTGTTTTCGTCACCCATGTTGCATTGTCATTTGTCACTCTTTTCATTGGATCCGGCTCCTCTAAAGTGAGCAATTCACTTTAGAGTGTAAAGTGAGTAATATCAACCATTAATTAAAAAATCAAAGGAAGATATTGTAAATACATCATAACAAATCATGAATTTGTTAAAATAACAGCCTTTGATTTTCTCAATTTACACTTTAGTCACTTTGGAGGATCCAAATCCCTTTTCATCCTAGTTTTACTTCCATTATGTGTGACCATCATGTATCAATCATGGAGATTTTGTTCTTGTTTGCTTGTATACACAATTTGGCTTTGGTTCGTTTTGAGGTGCATCTGACTGTTCTTTTTGCCTTTAATGTGTATTTTGTTTCTTTTTATGGGTAGAAAATAAGAGTGAATGCTTGCTTATCACATTTCTTATAGTACTCTGTACAAGATTTTTTTTCTCTTTTCCATATGTAGTTCATCTACTTAAATTATTATTAATTTTTGTTTGATTCCTTCACTTCTTAAAGTGCCCCCTCCATTCCCACCACCTTTCTCAGGAAAGAGTTATATGCGTCAGATGTCATTCTTCGAGGAGAAGAGAAAAGCAATTGGATGCCCTTCATATGCATGGCCACTAGTACCATTTATGGTTCAGGTGATTTATCTAAATTCATTAGATACATTTTTGATGAACCCTATAGCAACAAATTTGTCTTTTACTCCTCCTGAGTCACACCTTTGCTAAAAACATTACAGCCAAAATCAACTGCCAATAAGAGATGTATACTGTAGTTGTGATGTGGACGAAAGAAATTCCCAGTTTCAGATTATGCAAAATATAAGTAAAGAGGAAAAGCAAAATCATGGTTAAATTGTAGTACTTGCAAATGGAAATTAAATAATGTCTAAAATCTGAAAGGACAATACAGAAGCCTATCGATCATAATATAATATGTTTTTGAATAAGCTTAAGTGTTCAATTGAAAGTTTCTTTCTTTGCAATTTCAACAGAGCTTACATTGCTGCATTGCCTTCACCTGAAAAAGAGGAGTGATAAGATGTTAGACTATCATTTCTAGAGACCATACATTGCCTCATTGCTTACCTTGACAGCTTAAACCGGAAGAATTCTTGCATCATTGAATTCAGGATTTCCAACAAGCTTTTGATGGTTTTTTATTCAAATTTTAACTTGTTCCTTACTCTTCTGAATATCAGAGGAAGCATCCATGAGCTGGTTAGAAGCTGAAACCTCTGTCAAAGGTGTCCATTTGATCTAAACAGGGCATCTATGGCAATTAATACAATAACCAAAATGTTTGATCATTAGTTTTTTGTTGTGGTGAAAAGAAAGTTTAGGTGGAGGGAAAATGCCTCATTCCAAGGTTAGGTCTTACAGATTGCCAACCAGAAATTCAACATCTTTTAATAGATGCATTTTGTTCCTACCAGTTGAGCCAACTGCATTTACAACATCAGTTGAACTTTTGCATCCAAGGAGACCATTTTCCTTTCATTTGACAAAAAGGATAATGGGAACTGTCGGAAAGAAAAATTGAGAATGCAGCAGCAGAGCTCCCTATTGTCTGCACAACTGAGATGGAAAGACCTTTTAAAACAACTGTAAACTGAGCATAAGAGAATTGATAAAAACACAACATTGCCTGAAAGATTAAAATAGGAGACAACATTAAAAGTGCGTGCTTTGCTCCAGCCAAGTGCACCAAATAGTTGCATAAACTACACAGTGACCAAGTTCTAGCCAAATTCCTATTAGTAGAAAATTTGTAATTGGGAAATGAAAGTTAAAAAATTGTACAATACTTTGATTTTTATCATTCAGGAGAAACCAATATATTGATTAACAAAGTTACATGATCACATAGTTGTTTCACAAAATTTTCATCACGGTTGTGTTTTTAATTTAACTACAGATTCCCTGCTTTTTCTTGTGGATGATTAGCATAAGGAGGATGTCACTGGATGGTCACCCTGGTTTTGATTGTGTAAGGCTCTAACTAAAATGCTGTTTCTTATTACATCTATGCCAATGTAGTCAAATATCTGCCGTTGTGGCTCCAGGGCAGATTGTGTTGGCAGATTTTTTTTTTACTATTGCTATGGCCAGTTTGTGAAGGATGGCGGCTCCATGGTGTTTTAAGGTGAGTATGATGGCTCAAAATGACGAATTTTTAGCTTTCCACCATGGTGCGCTGTCTAACATGGTCTGTGCTTTTCTAAACTACCTATTTTGCAAACATAATTTACAAGGTTGTAGTTCCATGAATGAATAAAGCCACCTTATAAGATATCAAACATGAAGATCCAACTCAATTTGATTAGATGGATTAGAATGATAACTGTAAGTTTTAATGATGGCATGCAAATTATGGACTTACAAAATTTGGGAATTTTATTGCTGTAGAGAGGCTGTATCAATGTTGATTGTTGAGTATTAAGTTTTATAGATATTTGTACCATATTAACACAGACACCCATGGTTGCCGAATGATTTAAACATGCTAAATATTGCAGGGCGGTGCTTTATGGTTTCAGAATTTAACTGAATTCTCTCACGGTTATTCAGGGTTCACCTTTCCTTTTCTGATGGCTGGTTTGCACTACATTATTGTTCAGGTAATGAAGTACTGAGTCCATAACCACGAGGGGTTAAATCATCTCTATTTACCTTTTGTTGCTTTACCCCCATCTCCATGCCCATGTGGGTTAAGGCATTCATTTAACATGAAATAGTTTAATTTTATTCTACTAAATTTTTTGAATCATAATATATCAGTGTCTTTTTGGTGACCCCTGTGATAAAGTTGGGATGTAGTTGAGTTGTTAAGAGTCAACTACTTAACAGGATATTTGGGGCAGCTGATGTAATATAATAAAAGGTTTACCGAGCCAAAATAGCTGGCAAACTTGATGGACATAAAGGAAATTGATCAATGGCCTGTGATTACTGAAGTTAGGCAATCCAATACATGGTGTATGCTTACTGCCTCTGTTATTCTGTTTATAATGATGAAATCAAGTTTTGTTGGTTTTTTCCCCTTTATTAAACAAGCTACATTGCTGTCTCACTAGTAGCTCAGTCAACAATAAAATAGTATACAGATATAGTACAATAACTAATATTCTATATGCTTTAAAATAATAATCAGTTTCTAGTTTAATGCATAATAGTGTTTTTTTACTTTCTGTCTGGGATGTGTTTGGCATGTGCAATTGCACTTTAAGTTAATTCTCTCACAGTCTTATTAGTAACTTGTTTAATAAAGGGGAAAAAACCAACAAAACTTGATTTCATCATTATAAACAGAATAACAGAGGCAACAATAAAATAGTATACAGATATAGTACAATAACTAATATTCTATATGCTTTAAAATAATAATCAGTTTCTAGTGTAATGCATAATAGTGTTTTTTTGCTTTCTGTCTGGGATGTGTTTGGCATGTGCAATTGCACTTTAAGTTAATTCTCTCACAGTTTTATTGGTTTCCTAAGGGCGTGGATGGGTCATTCATAGACAGATACTGTGTACTGATTATGTTCTTGGTTTATCAGGTATCCTTTAAGAAACCTTTGGTTGAAGAAACAAAGGACATTTTTGGCTTGTTATCCACTGTGAGTATAACAGTTTTAATGTGTTACTTCATATTAATTTTCCTCGGCAAAAACAAAGTTGATATAAAAACGGAGAACATTTCTGTGTATTATTTTGTATCAAATATGTTTCTTTATCTTGCATTTTCTGTGATATAAATATCTTTATTTCATTTTACAAATAGTGTTTAAGCATGTTGTGTCTGCTTCTGTTCACTGATTTAAAAGCAGTAATTCAACAATTAAATGAGAAATATTTTTGTTAATGCAGTACTACAAGCGATACTTGGACTTTCTAACGGTGCCTATAGCTTTCATTGGCTTTTGTATTCCTCAGGTAATTTTAATCCTTAAATATTTTGCATTGTTAGGATTTAGTTGGATAAATGACATCTCTGCCTTGCATTCTGAGAATTTATGGTAGTATACCATATACAATATGATAGATGGCCAGATGGTTACTACTAGATTTCAAAGACTGCATGGTTTTCATATTAAAAACTCAGAATTGACTTCACATTTTACGAATAATCAATGAAGCACGGACACGATACGGGTATCAGATACGATACGTATCCGATACGGAGATACGTTAGTCATTGAAAAATTTAGGATACGATACGTTTAAAATACGTATATAAAAAAATTAAAATTAAACATTAGTTAAATGGTTCTCTAACAAAAACCAATTGAGTTTGGAAAATTTGATAATAATTGGTCAAGGAATTATGATAAAAAGAAAAAATTATTAAAGTTAAGAAAAAAGCAATTAAAGGAAAAGTTTGATTCTTGTAATAGAAAAAATGAAAGTGATGAGGTAATTAAAGTTGAGGTATCGGCGGTGTATCGGCGTATCGGATACGTATCGCATACGATACGGCATAGATTTTAGAGTATCGGTGCTTCATTGCGAATAATCCTACATTTGGAGCTTACTGTGCAAGATATCTGTAGGCACTGCTCACTGGGGAATTGGGATGCATGGTTGCTGAAGATTAAGGAAACCTATAATTTTTTTGAAATAAGCTACTATTTCCTTATAATCCATTAGAGTCTATTTTCATTTGTTACTCAATCTGATTAAGAAGGTATCTTAATACCCTGACTGCAGTAGTTGATACTAGATAGAGTTATAATTTCTGCAACGTTTCAGTCTAACGGTACATTCTCCTATTCTGAACTTACATTGATAGGTTTCCCTTGTCCATTTGATTTGACCTTGTATCTTATTACAAAATAATAGGTTAACTTTCCTAGATTACAATTTTGCTCAGATTCTGAGAGTGCATCTCCTAATGCCAAAAGGCCCCAACTCTATCAAAACGACAAGCTACCTTCTCTCTCACTCTTTCCTCTTTATTTACAGGCAAGGTGCCATATTATTTCTCCTAACCATATTTCTACTTACTAACTAACTAGGTTTAAGATTACTCATCAATACCTATCAAAAACAAAATCAGTAGCTTGCGTATGTGCCCTTTTTCATTCTATTTGGCAGTTGCTTTATTTTATGGTAAACTCATGTCTCATTCCATCTCTTGCCATATTCTGAACGTTTTAGTCTTATGTTACTGAAATTTATTCTTGCAGGGAAGCCAACTCTATTGGATTACCAATAGTTCATTAACACTCGTTCAGGTTAGTAAGGAAACTTTGTGCATTGTAAGTTTTTTAAAGTTTGAACTACTATGTACAACAAATCTTAAATAAACTTTGCAGCACTTTGCTCTTAGAAATCCTACTATCCTTGCAAAATTGGGGTTACTTGACAAGAATCGTCAAAAAGCAGCTACCGAGGAAATTGGTGCTTCTGAAACGCCCCGTTTACAAGACAATAGTACAATAGCAGCTACCAAGGAAAATGTTTCTCCTGAAAAGAACCCTCTGGATTCACCTGAAAAGTGGCAGAAAATACCTATAGAGAACATGTCCCCTGTAGAACTAACCACAGTGAGTGAATAAGAACATGAACATGCATCATGTATGAGATGTCATTAAAACGTTATTGGCTCCAAGAATTTGTCACCAATTAATGGGTTGGTTTTTGTTTACAGCTTGCAGTCCCATTTCTATCCAGTAATGATAAAGAAAGTGCAATACCTTTACTAAAGTAAGTTATCCTTTCTAGTTACTAAGTTGAGTTATCCTTTTTAATTTCTTCAGAGTAGGAGAAGAATTAATAGAAATGGAAATTCAGTGTTATTCTAATTTTAAGCCTTATATATGATTGACGGTGAAATGTTTTATTAACTCCCATATACAGACTAGCACTTGATAAGGACCCTGAATATTTGCGGGCTTTGGTTTTAATGGGACGGGTTCTCTTGCTGAAGCAAATAAATGATGAAGCTGTTGAATACTTTGAGCGTGCAATATCAAAGGTGTGAATTCATATTTGCTGCCATTTTCTTTTTAACTTGCTATTCTGTTATTTATTTATTTATTATGTTTGGTCTGGTATTTGTTCCTGTGAAGTGTGAACTATACTTTTGAATTGCTATTTTTCTTTTTTACTTAGACTAGAAATTTTGTCTCATTTCACTTTATTTGCAACATTAATGCCTAATTGTTTACTGATTTTTCATTAGCTTTCATTGGCTGGCCTCCCAACTGATCCAGAAGAGGTTGATTTTTTGATTCTTTCATCCCAATGGGCTGGAATTGCCTGTGAACGACAGGTGAAATGCATACTCCATTTTTTTTAATTATCAAATGTCTGTCTGAAAAAGTATTTTGATATATGGCTATATAATAACACTTGAATGTGCATTTGAAGGAGAGAACTATAAGATAGTTTGTTCATCAAATGTATTTTAAATGCGTAATACTGATTATCTTGTTGCATTGATGAAAATTGCACCTTTATTCCTCCTAAAAACAGATTTTGGAACTTGGTTTGGGTTTAAGTAGCAATTGTTATCTGATTTTCAGTTTAACACCTAACTATTTGGCATATGAAGTCAAGATACTTAAAAAATGAAAAAGAATCGTTGTCCGAGTCTTATATGATATCGATATGTATTTTTATCTTGATAATTATTTTAAAACTTTTTACACCCATACTTAAATACATATATATTTTGACACTTCTTACCAACTAAAGACAATTTTTTTATTTATTATATGACACATTTATAGTAGAAAGAATATATTTTAATATATTATGATCACAAGTATTTTTTTAAATCAAAATTGTGATCATATATGGACTAATGACTACTGATGTATTTATGTATTATTGAGCAATTACCAATGTTAATGTCTCCTTTACAAACATCATGCTTCTAGTTCTTTCTTAGGATTGACATCGATTTTCATTTTTCTTCATGCTTCTAGTTCTTTCTTAGGATTGACATTGATTTTCATTTTTTTTCAATTTTCTGTATGGGCAGGGAAAGAAGGACGAAGGGCGTGTACACTTTGAAAGAGTTGCAAATATGGAAGAGCCCGAAGATCCTACTAGCAAAGGCTATTATTTTGATGGGTTACTGCTGCTTGCCAGGTACAGCTTGGTTAAATACCTTAATTAGTGTTTAAACTTTCATTTTCTTATTTCCATTTTGCTAATAAGACTGGATTTGATTGTGTTTACAGCACTTTATATGATGCTGGTCAAAAGGCTGAAGCTGCAAAGTATCTGCGTCTTCTTGTTGCTTATAATCCTGGTTATAGGAAATTCTTGGAACAATGTGAGCAACATGAAGATTTAGCAAGTGATCTTGCACGTAGTAGGAGAGAATTTTGAGTTCTTTTATTTTACTTGTCCATATTTTGTGTTGCATATCTAATAAAAAAGTTTTCATATTCATTCATGCTTGCTCTGCAATTTTTAATTATATTTTGACGAATAATCAGCTTAGATGCCAGCTGCATGACATAATTATTTATAGAAAGTGTCTATATATTGAAGTAAAAGTGATGGTATCATTTTATTCTCTACCGTTAAAAAGAGATGGGCTAGTTACACGCTATCGCACATTTCAATTGATTAAAAATTATATGGAATCCACTTAAATTTATACGAAATTGTTATGAATTTAACCAATAAAAAATAGAGTTGAGTTGAGTGTTTCTAAGATTATTCTTATAAAGACACATCTCATTAAGAAACCGATGCGAATTATATTTAATTTATAAAAAAATGTTTTTATTTTGTAAGGGAATTAGAATTGTTAGATGAATCGGCAAGGACTTCTGATGCAGTACCCCAAGCTTTTTGGTGCGGAGGCGCCTTAGTGTACCTACAAGATTAGTATTTCAATGTCTAAGTCAGTAAGAGAATGGGAAATGGTGAATAATGGAGATGAATTTGAAATTATTTGTAAAATGATGCACTCTTTAAAAAGTGTGAATATAATCGCTTTGTGTGGAATGCGACGTGTCATGCTAGGGACCATTCGATTGATCTTAACAGCGTGTGATGAGTTAGGAATTGGGATTGTCCGTATTTAAGAGAACGAATGTCCTATTTTCTTGTGTGTGGTCCCCAATAGCGTTTTGCTCTTGGGCTGCTCATACAGGGCTTTCTGGTAGGCCTAAAACAACCCCCTAAGCCTTTTCTGTAGCCTTGCAGGGTAAGGATTCTGCCGTGCATGCTCCAAGATCAATTGACGTTTAGGTCAAGTGAAGGGTATTGATGGAACACAATTGACATTGAAAACATACACATTAAATCCGTTTTTTGTGTCAAGTGTCTTTTTGTTGAAATAAGTCAACTTACATCCTCATCAACACATTTTCCTATACATTACCTACACAGTGAAGAATAACCATCACTAATAATGAACCTTTCATTCCAACCGAGGAAGTCAATAATGATGATGTAGTTTGATATGTTGATTTATTTGGTGACGATGACGATGATGACCCCAAAAGTGAGAACACTCAGGCTTTAAACTCCCAATTGCTTAATATGTACAATCCACCAGTCCATATGCAAAATATATGCTTGGAAGTTGTCGAGAACTACTTCAGGCACCTAAGAGGCGAAAATTTAGATATTGGAATGAAGTTTGGAAACAAGGAAGAATATGTTCTTGCCTTTCAACATTGACACATAAAAAAATACTATTGATTACTAGATTTCTAAATCATATAATGAACGATATGTGATTAAATGTAAAAACTCAATGCAAATTCAAATGTAGAGCTTCATTAAGAACGAAGAATTCAAAATGGGTGATTGACACTGTCATTGGACCTCACACTTGCACTTTGTCATCAATTTCGCAAGATCATCAAAAGCTCGACTCAGATATGCTTTCTCACAACATAAAGGAGCTTGTTAACTGTGGTGCTTCAATTAAAGTGAAGCTTATTATCACCCATAGTTTTGAGAAATACAAGTACATAATCTCGTACAAAAAAATGTGGATTGCAAAGAACAAGACAATAAAATATATCTACAGAAACTAGGAGACATTTACAACGATTTTCCATAATGGTTGTTGGTCATGCAAACTATTTTAGAACTACAAACATTGTCTGCATTTTCAAACGAGGAAACATAACTCGGTGACAGACGAATCTTCCATAATCTGTTATGGGTTTTACAACCATATATTAAAGGTTTTGCATATTGCAAAACTATTGTGCAAGTTGACAGAAAATGGTTGTACGGTAAGCATAAAGGGGCATTGTTAATGGCTGTTGCACAAGATAGGAACGAAAATACATTTTCAATAGGTTTTGCATTAGTAGAATGCGATACAAGAAGTGCTTGGAGTTTTTTCCTAAAGGATTTGTAAATGCCATCACCCCCAAGCCAACCTTTGTTGCATTATATAAAGAGTGTATATAATGGTCAAGAAAATGGATGACAATATACTTCATCTTCACATGTGCACTGCACCAGACACATTGCACAAAACTTCATGCATGAGATTAAAGACAAAGAACTTCGCAAAAAAGTTGTTAACATGGATAACAATATATATTTATCCTTACTACTACAACTTAAACCACTATATTTTACTGATCGTACCTGGATCAGACAGTTAGACGGTGGCCAATAGCGTCTTGAAACCTTCAGCTCCGGTGATGGTGAGACGACCGGGGGGGGGGGGTGTACCTGCAAGGTACTCCGACGCTCAAGTCAGGTAATGGTCAGAGAAAGGCAAGTACAAAGAAGCAGGTGTGAGTTTAGAATGTGAAGTAACCTGACCCTCTCAAGTGAGAGGGTATTTATAGAGAGCCCCCAGCGCGGGGCCAACGGTTACTTGCACTGGGCTGGATCGTGAGGCCTAATCCAAGTAACTGTCAGGGCTTACGTGGCGTAGCGAAGACCAACACGTGGTCTTCTCCCTGGGGTAACCGTCCGATATCCCCGGAGTTAGGGCAGACCGATTCCTTCGGGAGCGGGAGGTTACAGGAGAACGTGTCCTCGCGGGGAGGAGTCTTGCGTGTCGGGGAGAGATGTGTTCCATAGGGCTGGACGTGTCCTCGGGGGAAGGAGTGCATGGACGTCGAGGATAACTGAGCCCGTAGAGGCTTAGTACCTCTACTCGACGGACTCTGTTGCGCGTGCCCGACGCTGATGAAGTGTCCATGTGCCCGACACAGGCATTGCCAACGAGCCTTGCTGGGCCATTCCTGATCGTTTGGGTTGGGCCTGCCCGCTCTGGCCCAGTCCAGAACATGAGCCACCCAAGTCGTTGCTCCGAGGTGTCGGAGTAATGACTTAAGGGCCAGTAAACATGTCGTGGTTGCCCGCTGCCAGGGAGCAAGTGGTCAGTCGAGCAGAAGTAAATAGAGAGGCCTGAGCTTGGGAGTCCGCGGATGGTCGACACAGCGGGGATACGAGAAGTTTGAATTGAGAATCAGAGCAAATGAAGGGACGCATATGGGGGAGCGAAAGGACGCACGTGGGGAAGCGTGTGCCATGTGTCACGCGCCATCATTGCCTAGGGCGGCTAGGCTAGGTTTAGTGCACTTGAGTGCCTAGAGGCGTCTCGAGTCTAGCGAGGGCCTTATAAATAGGAGCCAGCGCGCCTTATTTGCACGTTTTCATTTTCTCTACTCTGACTCTTCTTCTTCCTCTCTCCTTGTTTCCTCCGCCACTCGCTGCCGTTCACCGCCGCAAACTGCCGCATTGAATTTCTCCAACAACCTGTATTAAGTAAGTCTTCCGATCTTTCTCTTTTCATTTGCATTTTGTACGATTGTTCTATGTTGAACTGATGAAGTTCCCATGGAAACCGTGAAATCCTCGACGAATACGGCGGAGTTTCTTTATGTTTTTGTTGAATCTTGCGGGGAGAAGGGATGAATACCCCGGGGACAAGAAGAATGTCCCGAGGACACGAGATGAAAATCTCGGGGTCCTTAACAATATCTCCTCTGTGGGAGGGATCCCTACCAAAGCGGCATACCGGTGACCTAAGGATGGTTACGGGGACGTTCGTCGGTTGTCACGGGGGCGTTCGTAGGTTGTCCCGGGGACGTGGGCGAGTACGATTGTCTCGGGATCCCGACGCTCCTTCTTCGCCCTTTCACTTGAACAGCGGTGGAGGGGTGAATTTGATATGGATCATCGAATTCACCGTTTTCTTCTGTTTTTCAGGTACATGGAAGCTTTGTCCGTGTCTGTGGTCGTGGGATCGTTAGACGTTGAGGACCAGCCCGACTCTCCGATGGCGCCGATCACCAGCGCCGAGGAACGTCCCCTCGCAGAGTGGGTTAGCGACGAGCCGCTAAACATGATCTCCCAGTTCGTCGACGGAGACGAAGATGGTATCTTTTATACAGTCGAGCACCGGCTGGTGGGCTCCCCGAAGACGTGGAAGGTGTTCCGGCCTCTGGCGCACCATCGCATCTGTTCGACATATCGAGGGATGAGGTTTCCCCTTTATGAATTCATGTTCGACGAGGCGGGGTGGCGTTTGCCCTTTACGGATTTCCAACAAGCAGTGTTCGTTTGACTGTGCCTGGCGCCCTCGCAGCTCCATCCTAACTCCCTTGCTTTTATCCGGGCCTTCGAGCTCGTTTGTAAATATCTCCGGATCGGGGCAACCGTGCCTCTTTTATTTCGTATCTTCCATGTAACACCCTTCTACCCCACAACATTTTCAGGCAATAATTTAAAATAAATAATCAGAGTATCTTCACAAGGAAAGGGTGTCACACTTCATTCCATAAAATCACATCATAAATATATTCCTGCTCCGTAACACGGGTTCTAAAAAATTATCATAATTATCCTTCTCCACGAAAATTCAGCATTTGAATTGCATTTAAATTAAACTTCACAGCGGAAAATTTAGTCTCAAAATTCTTTACTAAAATACTTCATCAATAATAACTCATCAAACGATAATTCAAAATTCAACATTTAAATAAGAGCCATAGAAATAATACATAAATCTCCAACAACAACCAAACAGAAGGAAAATAATGCAGATGTTCCGATCAGACGATCCCAATCCCGATGTTACATGTATCAGAGCAAGACACCTTCTAATCCACTGAAATAAAATAAATGACTCCGAAGCTAAATCTTCAGTGCGTCTAAAGCTACTCCGAATTACCCGCGCGTTGCCCAGATAGGGAAAACATTCAATAGGCAGGGTGAGTAAATCATAATTATTATAAGAGATGTAAGTAAAAGACATAGCAGTATTAATAATTTGTACAACAACAACATCACAGCAAGTACTCATAGCATCATATTACTTCAATAATATAACTCAACAGTAACTTCACACCTTTCTTGTTTTTGTCCTGACATCATGTAAATCATACAACAAGTAATTTACAAACAAATTACAACAGTGAATCCACATTTCTGTCATAACCTCACTGATCAGAAATCAATTAAAATCCTCAAGGATCAACAACATTATCCAATGCCACCAATCATGAAAATGCAATATGCATGCGGTACCGAAACTTCACTGATGACTTAGTCATCTTCAAACTTCACTGGACTATAAGTCCTACAACTTCACTGGACATTCCGTCCTACAACTTCACTGGACAATCCGTCCTACAAATTATGCTATGAATGCATGATGCGTAATAATTCACAAAACACGACCACGGCTAGTCAAACGCATCATCATCCATATAATAAATCACCAAAAGTCATCACACCAGCAGAACATCATCATCAAGGTCAGCTCAATATCATCATCATCATAACTATCACATGCTTTTTACATATATCATCACACGCATAACATAATCACCAGTAGCATGTTAATATAATCTACACCAAAATCACTTTCAGGCATAAATGAGGGATTCCACACACAACACACACACTGACAATTTCATCACAGAACATCAATAAATTATAATAGCATACTTAAATCTCATTAATCTCTCCATCATCATCATAATATTGTCGTTTCACTATCATTAATCTCAACTAAATCACCCCTAGGTACAATTCTGCAAATTTTCAAAACAGACATGCAACTTACAGTACATCAATACCATTACTCATTGTTTTAACCTACAATTTTACATTAGAAGATTACACTTTATAATTTATTTTATTTTGCCATGTTATAGATTATTTCACCACCTTTCCATAGCTTTAAACGGCATCAAAAACGGATTTGTAAAACAAAAGATATGATTTTTGTAAGAAATTGGAAGGAGAAAAGAAAATGACACTCTCCTATTTAATGGGTGGCTTGCGCCACCCCCTACCCCACAATATAGTGGCTTGCGCCACTCTCTCTTCATGTGGCTGGCGCCACCTAACATGGTGGCTTGCGCCACCCCTTTAATTCCTTTTTTTTTTCTTACTATTCCTTTTTCTTCTTCTTTTTCCACCCGTCAATAATAATTTTTCTCAGACAGTACCCACCAACCCCTCCATACACTTGATTCATCTAGCATCCAGGATCACTAATTTTCTCATAATATTTCAATAACTCCTACCATCAGCCATTATCGTTTCTCTCAAAATTGTATACTCATCAAACATGGTTTTTCGTTTAATCTACTTAAAACCCTCGTCACAGTCCTCATCAATTAATCAGTCAATCACTATAACTATCTAATACTTAAAATCAATTATAAGAACATAATCTTACTCCCCACACCTGAGTAAATTCTTAGCCTTGAATCTTCTTCTTCGTGTTCTCTCCAAGTCTAATCGCTTTTCTCCTCTTTCTGCCTCTTCTTCAAACGCAATGCAACAGTGTAATTTTTCCAAAACCCTACTCCTCCGTATAACCCTTTAACCTCTTTTTTTTTTATTTTCCTCTATTGACCTCACTAAAACTCCACCTTTTACTAAAGTACCCTTACACACCTCCAACACTAATTCTATTCTATTTTCTAATTAAACAAGTCTAATTTAATTAATCTAGCTTGTTCCCAAAAGTCTCAAAATAATTCCAACTTTACTTAAATCATAACTTTTAATCAAGACCACCCAAAACCATAATATTTCACACAATTCTATAATAAAAATCAATTAAATAAACATTTTAATTAATTCGGGGCGTTACAACTCTCCCCCACTTAAAAGAATTTTTGCCCTCGAAAATTACCTGATGCAAACAAGAACGGGTAGGATTCCTTCATCTGATCCTCGCGTTCCCAAGTCAAACTGTCTCCAGTTGGTCCACCCCACAGTACCTTCACTAAGGCAATATCCTTACCCCGCAATTGCTTCATTTCCCGACCTTCAATTCGCACTGGCGATGCCTCGACAGTTAAGTTATCTCGCACCTGTACGTCATGCATTTGAATCACATGCGAAGGATCCGGAATGTATTTCCTCAATTGAGACACATGAAACACATCGTTCAGATTTGCAAGTGACGGTGGCAAAGTAATCCGATACGCCACTTCACCGATCTTCTCTGAAATTTGATATGGACCAATAAATCGCGGTGTAAGTTTTCTCGACTTCAAAGCTCTACCGACACCAGTTATCGGCGTAACTCTCAGAAATACATGATCACCCACTTGAAATTCTAGTTCCTTTCTTCGCTTATCATGATAACTCTTCTGACGGCTTTGCCAAGCGTTCATTCTCTCTTGAATCATCTTAATCATATCAGTCGTCTCTCGCACAATTTCGGGTCCGAGCACAGCACTTTCGCCCGACTCATACCAACACAACGGTGTCCTACACCTTCGCCCATACAACGCCTCATACGGTGCCATACCGATACTCGCATGAAAACTATTGTTGTAAGTAAATTCAATCAAAGACAAATGGTCGTCCCAAGCTCCTCCTTGGTCTAACACGCAAGCTCTCAACAAATCTTCCAAAGATTGGATAGTCCTCTCAGTCTGTCCATCTGTCTGCGGATGATAAGAAGAACTTAACCTCAACTTAGTACCCAAGGCATCTTGCAAACCCTTCCAAAATTTTGACGTAAAACGCGGGTCTCTATCTGATACGATACTCGACGGTATTCCATGCAACCTCACAATTTCATCGATATACAGCTCAGCCAACCTCTTAATAGGATGATTAATCTTCATCGGCAAGAAATGAGCCGACTTAGTCAACCTATCTACTATCACCTAAATAGAATCATTACCCTTCGCAGTCCTTGGCAAACCCGTCACAAAATCCATCGAAATGCTATCCCACTTCCACTCGGGAATGCTCAGTGGTTGCATCAAACCCGAAGGCTTCTGATGTTCAATTTTTGACTTCTGACAAGTCAAGCAAGCATAAACAAATTCTGCAACGTCCTTTTTCATTCCAGGCCACCAAAACAACTTCTTCAAGTCTTGATACATTTTTGTAGCATCGGGATGAATACTCAACCCACTTCTATGTCCTTCTTCAAGAATAATCTTCTTAAGTTCAGGAATATGCGGAATACACACTCTATCTCCGAATCTCATTACACCATTTTCGTCAATTTTGAACTCCCCACCATTACCTTGATTAATCAACGTCAACTGATCCACCAGCTTCAAATCGGATTTCTGACCTACTCGAATTTCTTCCAGAATATTACTAGTAAGCTTCAACATTCCCAATTTTACACTATCAGAATTGGCCTCACACACTAGACTCATGTCTCTAAACTGCTCAATCAATTCCAACTCACGCACCATAAGCATCGACATATGCATCGACTTCCTACTCAACGCATCAGCCACTACATTTGCTTTTCCAGGATGGTAATTCAAATCGAAATCATAATCCTTCAATAATTCAAGCCACCTCCTCTGTCTCATATTCAACTCCTTTTGATCAAACAAGTACTTTAAGCTTTTATGATCACTGAACACTTCGAACCTCGAACCGAAAAGATAGTGTCGCCAAATTTTCAGCACGAACACTACAGCTGCCAACTCTAGATCATGTGTAGGATAATTTCTTTCATGGACTCTTAGTTGTCTCGACGCATAAGCAACAACCTGCCCATTCCGCATTAGCACTCCACCAAGACCCATCTTCGATGCATCGCAATATACCACAAAGGACTCATTTGGATTAGGCAAAATCAATACTGGAGCGGTCGTCAACTTCTTCTTTAGTTCCACAAAACTCTCCTCACAAGCCACATCCCACACATATGCTTGACCCTTCCGCGTCAGTTGCGTTAAAGGTAAAGCCAACTTAGAAAAGCCTTCAATAAACTTGCGATAATAACCTGCCAACCCAAGAAAACTTCGGATTTCAGTAGCAGATTTCGGAGTCTCCCATTGCAACACAGCATCAATCTTCGCGGGATCCACAGCAATCCCACCACTTGAAATCACATGGCCAAGGAAACTTACTTCCTTCAACCAGAACTCACATTTCGACAGTTTCGCATATAACTTCTTCTCTCTTAACACTTGCAGCACAATCTTCAAATGCTCTGCGTGCTCTTCTTCTGATTTGGAGTATATCAAAATATCATCGATGAAAACCACCACAAACTTATCCAAATACTCATGAAAAATTCTATTCATATACTCCATGAACACCCCAGGTGCATTGGACACACCGAATGGCATCACAGTGTACTCATAGTGACCATACCTCGTCCTAAAAGCCGTCTTCGGAATGTCATCTAGTTTAACACGAATCTGATGATAACCAGATCTCAAATCAATCTTGCTGAATACACAAGCTCCCACTAGCTGATCCATCAAGTCGTCGATCCTCGGAAGTGGATACTTATTCTTAATAGTTACTTTATTCAGTTGTCTGTAGTCGACACACAATCTCATACTACCATCTTTCTTCTTAACCAACAACACCGGAGCAGCCCACGGAGAAACGCTTGGTCGAATAAACTTCTTCTCTAATAACTCTTCTAGTTGCTTCTTCAATTCACTTAACTCAGAGGCTGGCATCCGATACGGAGCCATCGACACCGGACTTGTGCCTGGTATCAAATCCACTGCAAACTCTACTTCCCGCTCTGGAGGCAAATCACTTATGTCATCCGGGAATACATCAAAAAATTCACGAAAGACTGGTAGTTCAACATTTGTGACATCGCGATCAACTTGCAGTGATGCAAACATTGCGAACATCAAGGCTTCATCTTCTAGAAGTTCACCCACTTGCTTAGCAGACAAAAACATTGACTCACCGCTATCACCAAACACAGGAAACTCCATTGTCTTAGCATAACAATTAATATGAACGTAGTTGAATTCCAACCAGTTCATTCCAAGGATGACATCAATTTGGTGTAAAGGCAAGCACACCAAATCCATCCAGAAACTCCTCCCATAAATGGTCAGAGGGCACTTCAAACACACACGGTTAGTAGTAACATAACCATTAGCAGGCGTCTCTATCACATACTACCATTCATATCAGATAAATTCAAACCCAGCCTATTAGCACACTCAAGCGAAATAAACGAATGAGTAGCACCAGTATCAATAATAGCAATCAGCTCAACATCATTAATAAAACAAGTACCTCGAATCAAGTTGTCCTTCTTGGAGTTCTCTGTCCCACTCAGAGCAAACACTCTACCATTGGTCTTAGCAGCAGCCTCCTTCTTTGGCTTCTGACACTGGGTACTGATATGACCCTGTTCACCACAATTGAAACAAGTTGGACCATCATTCTTGCATTCAGGAGCACGATGACCAGTTCTGCCACACTTGTAGTACCTCAACACTTTGTTCTCATATTCATTAGAGCGGTGACCTCGTTCACCACACCTGTAGCACGTGATAGAAGCGGGAGCTCCTCCCCCACTTGTTCTTTTCTCCTCATGTGCTTTCTTCTTTCCCTTATCAGCATCGTAAGGCTTCCTACGATCTTGATGTTGCTTTCCTCTTTTCTCATTCAAACTCTTGTAGTGAGCCGAATGAGCCTTGCTATCTTCTTCATAGATTCTACAGCTATCCACCAAGTATGCAAACCTACGAATCTTCTGATACCCAATTGCCCGTTTGATTTCCGGACGCAAACCACTCTCAAACTTGATGCACTTCGAAAATTCAGCAGTTGCCTCACTGTAATGTGGATAATACTTTGCCAGTTCCACAAACCTCACAGCATATTCAGTCACAGTTAAATTCCCTTGCTTCAGCTCTAGGAATTCGATTTCCTTCTTTCCCCGCACATCCTCAGGAAAATATTTCCTCAGAAATTCCCTACTGAACACAGCCCAAGTAATAGCCTCACCTGCTGCCGTCAACCTATGATGAGTCTCAACCCACCAGTCATCAGCTTCTTTCACTAGCATATGCGTCCCAAAACGCACTTTCTGCGCCTCAGAACAATCTATGAGTCGAAAGATCCTCTCAATCTCCTTGAGCCAATCCTGTGCTCGATCGGGATCGTATCGACCTTCAAAAGTAGGCGGCTTATTTCTCTGAAACGTCTCCAACATACGGGACCCATCATTCTCACCAGCACGGGGTTGTTGCACAGCCTGAGCAACAGCCTGCAGAGTAGCAGCAAGTGCAACATCATTCCTTCCAGCCATTGTTCTGCTCAACACAAGAACAGTCACAATGGTTAGAATTAATTCTATAATACTTCTACTGTTAGACACTAAAGACTCAACAACCTGGCCGGACAGACCGACCTGCTCTGATACCACTAATGTAACACCCTTCTACCCCACGACATTTTCAGGCAATAATTTAAAATAAATAATCAGAGTATCTTCACAAGGAAAGGGTGTCACACTCAATTCCATAAAATAACATCATAAATATATTCCTGCTCCGTAACACAGGTTCTCAAAAATTATCATAATTATCCTTCTCCACGAAAATTCAGCATTTGAATTGCATTTAAATTAAACTTCACAGCGGAAAATTTAATCTCAAAATTCTTTAATAAAATACTTCATCAATAACTCATCAAACGATAATTCAAAATTCAACATTTAAATAAGAGCCATAGAAATAATACATAAATCTCCAACAACAACCAAACAGAAGGAAAATAATGCAGATGTTCCGATCAGACGATCTCAACCCCGATGTTACATATATCAGAGCAAGACACCTTCTAATCCACTGAAATAAAATAAATGACTCCGAAGCTAAATCTTCAGTGCGTCTAAAGCTACTCCGAATTACCTGCGCGTTGCCCAGATAGGGGAAACATTCAACAGGCAGGGTGAGTAAATCATAATTATTATAAGAGATGTAAGTAAAAGACATAGCAGTATTAATAATTTGTACAACAACAACATCACAGCAAGTACTCATAGCATCATATTACTTCAATAATATAACTCAACAGTAACTTCACACCTTTCTTGTTTTTGTCCTGACATCTTGTAAATCATACAACAAGTAATTTACAAACAAATTACAACAGTGAATCCACATTTCTGTCATAACCTCACTGATCAGAAATCAATTAAAATCCTCAAGGATCAACAACATTATGCAATGCCACCAATCATGAAAATGCAATATGCATGCGGTACCGAAACTTCACTGATGACTTAGTCATCTTCAAACTTCACTGGACTATAAGTCCTACAACTTCACTGGACATTCCGTCCTACAACTTCACTGGACAATCCGTCCTACAAATTATGCTATGAATGCATGATGCGTAATAATTCACAAAACACGACCACAGCTAGTCAAACGCATCATCATCAATATAATAAATCACCAAAAGTCATCACACCAGCAGAACATCATCATCAAGGTCAGCTCAATATCATCATCATCAGAATTATCACATGCTTTTTACATATATCATCACACGCATAACATAATCACCAGTAGCATGTTAATATAATCTACACCAAAATCACTTTCAGGCATAAATGAGGGATTCCACACACAACACACACACTGGCAATTTCATCACAGAACTTCAATAAATTATAATAGCATACTTAAATCTCATTAATCTCTCCATCATCATCATAATATTGTCGTTTCACTATCACTAATCTCAACTAAATCACCCCTAGGTACAATTCTGCAAATTTTCAAAACAGACATGCAACTTACAGTACATCAATACCATTACTCATTGTTTTAACCTACAATTTTCCATTAGAAGATTACACTTTATAATTTATTTTATTTTTCCATGTTATAGATTATTTCACCACCTTTCCATAGCTTCAAACGGCATCAAAAACGGATTTGTAAAACAAAAGATATGATTTTTGTAAGAAATTGGAAGGAGAAAAGAAAATGACACTCTCCTATTTAATGGGTGGCTTGCGCCACCCCCTACCCCACAATATAGTGGCTTGCGCCACTCTCTCTTCATGTGGCTGGCGCCACCTAACATGGTGGCTTGCGCCACCCCTTTAATTCCTTTTTTTTTTCTTACTATTCCTTTTTCTTCTTCTTTTTCCACCCGTCAATAATAATTTTTCTTAGACAGTACCCACCAACCCCTCCATACACTTGATTCATCTAGCATCCAGGATCACTAATTTTCTCATAATCTTTCAATAACTCCTACCATCGGCCATTATCGTTTCTCTCAAAATTGTATACTCATCAAACATGGTTTTTTGTTTAATCTACTTAAAACCCTCGTCACAGTCCTCATCAATTAATCAGTCAATCACTACAACTATCTAATACTTAAAATCAATTATAATAACATAATCTTACTCCCCATACCTGAGTAAATTCTTAGCCTTGAATCTTCTTCTTCGTGTTCTCTCCAAGTCTAACCGCTTTTCTCCTCTTTCTGCCTCTTCTTCAAACGCAATGCAACAGTGTAATTTTTCCAAAACCCTACTCCTCCGTATAACCATTTAACCTCTTTTTTTTTTATTTTCCTTTATTGACCTCACTAAAACTCCACCTTTTACTAAAGTACCCTTACACACCTCCAACACTAATTCTATTCTATTTTCTAATTAAACAAGTCTAATTTAATTAATCTAGCTTGTTCCCAAAAGTCTCAAAATAATTCCAACTTTACTTAAATCATAACTTTTAATCAAGACCACCCAAAACCATAATATTTCACACAATTCTATAATAAAAAGCAATTAAATAAACATTTTAATTAATTCGGGGCGTTACATTCCACCTCCAACGACAGGCCTCTGACGGCAGACACAACTGGGTGTCTTTTAAACAAGTGAGCAGCCTCTTCCACACCTACCTGGACTCTGTTCGGGACTTCAAATATCGGTATTACATCGTGAGGTCGGTTACGCTTGAGGCTGTGAATTCGGTGTATTGCCGGGTTTTTCGCGAAGTGGACGGGCAGCAGGAGGAGGCCCTTGAACCGAGGTTCCCCTTGTTCTTGACAAAAGAACATTTCAAAAAGGGGACAGACAACTACATTGTCAGCCCTAGCCGACTTTGCGAGGGGGACCGTCTGGCGCATGAGAAAATAGTTGCCTTCGTCAACGGATTTAACAAAGCCAAGCTCGTGACGTCGGACGGAGAATTCGTCCGGGGGTGACGACGGGGAGGTCTTAACGAAGCGCCGGTAATCAATACGAGGGCCCTCCACGAGACGTTTTCTGACGAGGATTCCCTCGAGCTGTTAGGTGGTGGAATCTTCCTCGACTCACTCTTTCTGCCCGTTCTGGGTTTGATTTACTGACACGTTTCTTTCCCTTTTTGCAGGTAAGATGTTGAGTGCAGAGGAGTGCATCAAGAAGCTGGTGGATGCCCGCAGTTCGAAGAAGGGTGGCAAAGGCCATATCGAGCAACTCCGATCGCAGGGCCCCGGTCCCACTCCAGCAACCGGGGGTTCTTCTGGCACTCCTCACGACATCGACTCCCCCAGCACTCAGAACTCCCCGAAGAGACAATGACTTACCGAGCATGTGGAAGTCGACCTCACTGAGAACGAAAGCCCTCCCGCTGTGAAATTTGTGCTCCCCTCTTGCCACTCGAGGCCGAACTTCTTTACGGGGAACAATTCCCTATGCGTAGGTGCACCCGAAGTTCAGACCATCTTGGATGTTGACAGGGTTTCTCTGAGAAAGGCGCTGGTGGAGGACGTATCTGCGGTGATGCGGGTTTGCGCTGTTTCCTTGGTCCTGAACAACGAGACATGCCCAGCGTGCGAGCTGAACAGGTTGCAAGAGAGTTTCAGGTCCATCTCAGCTAAGATGGAAAAGGTGGGCAAGGAGATGACTGACTGCAAAAACCGGAACAAGGCCCAGGTCGAGCTTCAAGAGAAGTTGGAGGAGAGGTTGCGAAAAGTCAATGAAGAGAGGAAGGGTCTCTTGGCGAGGGTCGCCGAGATGGAGGAAGCTGTTCGCCCGGCCGAGGATGAAACCGAGGAAGACAAGTTGTTGACCTCCCGGGCATCTTTGATAGCGAAGCTCAGGCAAGCCGAGCAGGATAGCCTTGTGGCGGCCGACATTGGTTTTAACAACGCCGTGCAGCAGCTTCGGGTCCTAAACCCTGGTCTCATCACTGAAGGGGTTGACCCTGACTATGAAGTGGTCGAGGGTCAGATCATGCAGCCAATGCAGGAAGATGAAGTCGGCGGAGGGCCAACGGAAAATGAGCAGACAGAGGGGACTGCCGCCAAATAGGTTTTTACTAGCATGTTCTGTTTGGCTTGCGAGCCATTTTCTTTTGATCTCGGTTTGTCTGGCCTGCGCACCATTTTTTGTAATGACTTCTGCCCGACCTACGTGCCAAGGGGCTTTTTAACATGTTTGTAACATTTGTACAATGGGTCTTTGCTCGGTTTTAATACTTTTCTCTTTGCTTATCTGTGTTTGTGATGCTTGTGTACTTGCTATACTTTACTTGTTTTTGTCTAAGTAATTTGGTGATTTTGGGGTTTGCTCGACTTTGACGATCCTCGACTGCGTGGAGAGCTGGTCGAGTGATCGGAGTTGTATTCCGACCGTTAGCGAGGCTAAGAGCTCGGTCGAGGTCTTAACTTCGTGGCGTGAACTTCCCATCGCGAGCTGGGTGTTCTGCCTAATTGGTACAACGACGAAGGAGCTCGATCGAGGTGTCCTCGTCGGATCAAAAGTCCTCGCGTATACACAACGCGGCCTTTGACCATGGTGTTCGTATAGAGGTGTCGTGCTTGTACCCTAGTGCGCCCCCGTAATCGTGACGCTGGTGTGTCGCGGGCAGTGCTTAACTGTAGTATTGCTTGAGTTTCTCAGTGTTCCATGGTCGAGCAAGTTCTTCCCCATGCATATTTTCGAGGAAGTAGGCTTTTGTCCCCGTTTTTGTGCGCACACAGTAAGGGCTCTCCCAGTTCGCGGCGAGTTTTCCTTCTCGCGAATCTTTCTGGTTCCTTCGTAGGGCGAGGGTGCCTACCTGAAAATCACGTTTGATAACTTTGTCGTTATAACGTAAAGTTATTTTCTGTTTAAGTGAGGCTTCCTGAAGGGATGCTCCCGTCCTAATCTCCTCGCTGAAGTCGAGCTCTTCCCTTAGGGCCTTGCTGTTTGCATCCTCGTTGAGGGGGGTTTCCGTCCTCCTCGGGGGTTCTCTAATCTCCACGGGGATCACTGCTTCCGTTCCGTAGGTCAGACGGAAGGGGGTCTCCCCGGTCGTGGAATGTGGGGTTGTTCGGTAGGCCCAGAGGACGCTATGTAGCTCCTCGACCCACCGTTGTTTGGTGTCGCCTAGTCGACGTTTCAATCCTCGGAGGATCACCCTGTTCGCTGCTTCGGCCTGCCCATTCGTTTGAGGATGCTCGACCGACGTGAAGTGCTGCTTCGTGCCCAATTTGGTGATTGGAAGTTCTTGTCGGTGAACTGTGTCCCGTTGTCGGTGACGATCCTTTGGGGCTCGCCGAACTGGGAGAGGATGTTCCTTTTGTAGAAGCAGAGTATGTTCAAGGCCGTGATTTTGGCCAGGGCTTCTGCCTCGATCCACTTCGTGAAATAATCTACGCCGACGATGAGGTATTTGTTTTGGTATGACCCCACGACGAAGGGCCCGAGGATATCCATTCCCACCACGCAAACGACCACGAGGATGACAGTGTTTTGAGCTCGTTAGGGGGAGTGAGGTGCATGTCCCCGTGTCGCTGGCACCTGTCGCACTTCCTGACGTGTTCTTTGGCGTCCTGTTGCATGGTGGGCCAGTAATACCATGCCCGAAGTGCCTTTCGGGCTAAAGATCGCTCGTCGAGGTGCTGTGCATTGATTCCCTCGTGGATTTCCTGGAGTATACCGGGGACCTTGGTCTCCTCGACACACCTGAGGAGGGGGATAGAAAACCCGCGGCGGTATAGCTTATCCTCGACTATAGTGTACGAGCACGCCCGCCGCTTGACCATCCCCGCTTCCTTGGGGTCTTCGGGCAGTTTGTCAGTCGTGAGGTACTCGTATACCGGGGTCATCCAGTAATTGCTGTCCCCAATGGCGTTCACGTCCGCCGTCGGAATGGGTTTGTCGATGCTCGGGCGGGAAAACACTTATTGTATGACGGATTTGTTTCCGCCTTTCTTCTTTGTGCTCGCCAATTTGGACAAGACATCTGCTCGGGTATTGTGCTCGCGAGGGATGTGGGTCACTTCCGCAGAGGCAAAATTCTTCATCTTTTCCTTTACCAAGGTCAGGTATTTGATGAGGCAGTCGTTCTTGGCCTGATACTCTCCTCGGAGTTGAGATGCTACGAGCTGGGAGTCAGTGAAGATTTTGACCTCCTTGGCGCCGAGGTCCTCGGCCAATCGAAGCCCGACGAGGAAAACCTCGTACTCCGCCTGATTGTTCGACGTCGGGAAGGATAGTTCGAGGGAGACCTAGATCAGAATGCCTTCCTCATTTTCGAGGATAATACCCGCCCCGCTCCCCTTCGTGCTGGATGCTCCATCGACATAGATCGTCCACTTTTGGGATCCGTTGGTCGAAGGCTCCGGGACGGTCATCTCCGCCACAAAGTCGACCAATACCTGAGCCTTTAGGGCTTTCCTTCCCTCGTATTGGATGTTGAACTCGGCGAGTTCGAGCGACCACCTGAGCATCCTTCCCGCCATATCTGGTCGTCCAAGGAGCTGCCTTATAGGCTATTCGGTTCTTAGGACAACAGTGTGGGCTAGGAAGTAATGGTACAACCCCCTGGCCGCGGTGACGAGGGCCAGGGCAACTTTCTCGATCTGTTGATACCTGAGCTCGGGACCTTGGAGGGCTTTTCTCGTGAAGTAAATCGGGTTTTGCCCGTCGGGGGTTTCCTGTATGAGGACGGCGCTGACCGCTTCGCTCGTGATGACGAGATACAAGAAGAGTGTCTCCCCGTTCTCTGGCCGTGAAAGGACCGGGGGCTGTGACAGAACTCATTTGAGATGGAGTAAAGCCTGCTCGCATTCCTCGCTCCATTCAAACGTGGCTTTTTGTCGAAGAAGCTTGAAAAATGGGAGTGCGTATTGTGGGGATTTGGCGACGAAGCGGGAGAGGGCGGTCAACATCCCGCTCAGTGATTGTATTGACTTCTTCGAGTTCGGAGTTGGGATCCCGGAGAAAGCCCTACACTTGTCGGGGTTGGCCTCGATTCCTCGCTCTGTGAGGTAGAAGCCGAGGAACTTACCTGCCCGAACGCCGAAGGTGCATTTGACGGGATTGAACCTCATGTGGCATCTCCTCGCTGTGTCGAACACCTTCTTGAGGTGCGCGCCATGGTCGACTTCTTCTGCGGATTTGACGATCATGTCGTCCATATAGACCTCGAGCATGTCGCCGATCTCTCCCCGAAAAACTTTGTTCATCATCCGTTGGTAGGTCACGCCGGCGTTCTTTAGGCCGAAGGGGATTACGTTGTAGTAGTAATTGCCCGACTCAGTCATGAAGGCCGTGTGCTATTTGTCGACCTTATTCATGGGGATTTGGTTGTACCCCGAGTAGGCGTCTATGAAGGATAATAGCTTGTAACCTGCAGAATTATCGACCAGCTGGTCGATGTTAGGCAAAGGATAACAGTCTTTCGGGCATGCCCGGTTAAGATCGGTATAGTCAACACACATCCTCCATTTTCCATTATTCTTTTTGACAAGTACAACGTTGGACAACCAGGTCGTGTACCTGGCCTCCGAACTAAAATTCGCCTCTAGGAGGTCTTTTACAGCTTTTTCAGCAGCCTCCGCTTTTTCGGGAGACTGCCTACGCCTACGTTGAACTATGGCCCTAGCGGCCGGATCTACTGCGAGCTGATGGCAAGCCACCTCGAGGTCAAGGCCAGGCATCTCGAAGGCACTCCATGCGAACACATCAGCGTTCTCCCGGAGACATGCCTTCAGCTGCTTCTTCGCCAGGTCGGGGAGCCCGGTGCCAATCTTCACGTTACGGTCTGGATCGTCCCCGAGGGCGACGAGCTCGAAGTCTCCGTCTGGGATGGGGCATGTTGGGTGGAGAGGCTGCCCGTTGTTTTCCGCCTGGAGGTCGAGGTCTGCTGCTCCGCACTCTTCGTGCTCGCACAGGAACCTGTTGTCGAGGTCGACCGCGTTGACGCGCGGGAGAGGCCTCTGTACGGTGTCTGGGGATGACTTTGCTCTAGTCTTGGGCTTGGTGCCAATGGAACTCATGCCTTTGATTGCAGCGTCGAAGCACCTCCTGGCTGTGTCTATGTCCCTGTACATCGTAACTACCCGTCCCCTGGTCGTGTAGTACTTCATCTTGAGGTGGACCGTTGATGGCACTGCTGTGAGTTCGGCCAGGGTGGTCCTCCCGAGGATACAGTTGTAGAGGGATGGACATTCGACCACCAGGAAGCGGGTCTTCACTTGACGGGCGGTGTCTTCGGCCCCGAATGTGACAATCAGTTCAACGTAACCCCATGGTCTGGTGGTGGTGTCGTTGAACCCCTGCAGATCTGAACCGACGTACGGGGTCAGATATCTCTCGTCGAGCTGAAGAGTCCCGAACAGGTGAGCGTACATGATGTCGACCGAACTTCCCTGGTCGACAAGGATTCACGAACGTCAAAATTTTCCATATGTGCCCTGACCAAGAGGGGGATAGTGGCGTTGGGCGCTCCACCTGGGAGCTCTTCAAGGTAGAAGGTGATAGGGTTTAATTTCCCTTGCACCTTCTCGAGAGTGGTGGTCTTCGCCGATGTTGCAGACTCCAGTTCGTCAAATTTCTGCTTGATCGACCCGACTGACACCTTCTCGTAACCACCTCTGGATATGACCATTGTCTTGGGGAAACCTTCCCACGTGCTGCGGGCAGCGACGAGGTCTTCGTGGGGGAAGTTTGCCCACATGCTGCGAACTGCTTCTTGGCCCTCGATGCCTTCGGGGACAAAGAAGTCTTCGGGTCGAGTGACGCTGAGGGCGACCTGCTGCCGACTCTCGTCGGGAGGAGGTGTCATCTCCTCGACGTTTTGGCCTTCCCGGGAACTGGGAGGAGGGGCGTCATTTTTCTGGGCGAACTCTTTAGGTGCCCTTCCTTGACCAGGATCTCAATTGCATCTTTGAGATGGATGCAGTCCTCCGTGACATGTCCGTGGCTCCGGTGGAACCTGCAGTACTTGGACTTGTCCGTGTTTGATTTAGGGGTCGTTGGCTTCGGAAAGTGGACGCCTCCTTTCAAAAATTCAGAGTTGGAGCAATCGGAGAGGATTCGCGCGCGGGGAGCATTGAGCGGCGTGTATTCCGTGAACCGGCCAGCTGGTCCTCGCGGTTCACAAGAGTCCTGGGGGCGGCTTTCCTTCTTTCTTTCTCCTCCATGTTGGGGAGGAGAGTCTTCTTCTCTGCAGCCGCGGGGGCCTTCCTTCCGCCTTGAGTCGAGGACGATCTGTGCTGCCTCCGACTCCTCGAACTCGATGTATGACTGAGATCGTTGGAGGAGGTCCTCCAAATGGCGAGGTCTGCGGAGGCCCACGGACTTGGCAAAATCGGATCCAAGTCGTAGTCCCCGGATGATTAAAAACTTCTTTATGTTGTCGGTCGTGTGGACCTCTACAGCCTCCCTGGTGAACCTCTCAATGTAGTTCCTAAAAGACTCATTCTTCCCCTGGAAGATGCTCTCTAGTGCGGCCATCGTCTTCGGGTGTCGGCGAGATGCCGTGAAGTGTTTGGTAAAGCGTTCTCTTAGTTGCTTCCAGGACGTGATCGACCCGGGTGCTAGACTCTTGTACTAGGTCATGGCGCCCTTCTGCAAGGTGGTGGGGAAAAGTCTGCACTTAATGGCTCCCCTGACGTTTCTGAAGTTGAGCATGGCTTCAAAACTTTCGACGTGATCATCGGGGTCGGCCAGACCGTCGTAGGTCCCCAGTGGCGGGGGTTTCTCCATGCCCGCAGGGATTGGGGCGTCCATGATCTCCCATGACAGGGGGGTCCTATGATCGTCGTCGTCGCTTCCGGCTGGGGACCTTGATGGGGATCGGTGGTGTCGACTAGGTCCTTGTCGTGGAGGGGAGTTCCTAGAACGGTTCCTCTACCTCTCCTCGGCGGTCTTGCTCCTCTTGGTAGTCGAGGAGTGCCTAGGTTCCTTCCGAGGCAGGGAACGATGGCGTTTCTAGGAGGTTTCTAGCTGGGTGCGCTCGAGGCGTGGCCGGCGGCCCTCGCGCACCGACGAGGGGGTCCGAGATTCTTCCGGAGGAGTCCATCGCGGGGAAGGAGAACGGCAAGGTGAAGGTGGACGACAATGTCTTCGCGGGGAATATCGCCGTGTTCGCCCTTGCTCGAGTGCTTCAATTATGAGATTCTGGTGCATGATCAGCTGGTTGGTCTGGTTGACGAAGGCGAATAGGGCCACGGTGCTCGAATCTGCATTAGGCGGAGGAGCAACTGGCTGAAAGGCGGCTTGCTGGTCGTCCTGCTGGGCGGCGTCGTAAGCCGTGTCTTCGGAGTCTGGGGAGGCGGTCTGCCCGTCTATTACGTCGCCTTCTTTGACGTTGAGGGCAGCATTGTCCTCACGGTGGTTTCCGTTCTCGAGTTGCGTGAGGACGGTGTCCAGAGCTTTGTTCGCAGACGGGTTGTTGGCCATGCTGGTGATGAACAGAGGAATTGCTTTGGTTTATCGTTGAAGGAAAAATGGGGAAGCAGTGTTTCCCACAGACGGCGCCACTGATTGTACATGGATCAGATAGTTAGATGGTGGCCAACAGTGTCTTGAAACCTTCAGCTCTGGTGATAGTGAGACGGCGGGGGGGGGGGGGGGGGGGGTGTACCAGTAAGGTACTCCGACGCTCAAGTAAGGTAATGGTCAGAGAAAGGCAAGTACAAATAAGCAGGTGTAAGTTTAGAATGTGAAGTAACCTGACCCTCTCAAGTGAGAGGGTATTTATAGAGAGCCCCCAGCGTGGGGCCAACAGTTACTTGCACTGAGCTGGATCGTGAGGCCCAATCCAAGTAACTGCCAGGGCTTACGTGGCGTAGCGAAGACCAGCATGTGGTCTTCTCCCTGGGGTAACCGTCTGATATCTCCGGAGTTAGGACAGACCGATTCCTTCGGGAGCGAGAGGTTACAAGAGAACGTGTCCTCGTGGGAAGGAGTCTTGCGTGTCGGGGAGAGATGTGTTCCGTAGGGCTGGACGTGTCCTCGGGGGAAGGAGTGCAAGGACGTCAAGGATAACTGAGCCCGTAGAGGCTAGGTGCCTCTACTCGACGGACTCTGTTGCGCGTGCCCGACGCTGATGGAGTGTCCACGTGCCCGACACAGGCATTGCCAACGAGCCTTGCTGGGCCATTCCTGATCGTTTGGGTTGGGCCTGCCCGACAGGGGGCAGGCTCTGGCCCAATCCAGAACATTTACTATTTATCTTTGTTAATTTTGCCTATACAGGATATACACTGAATGAGTCTACACTCAATTATCAATGAGAGGAAATATGTCAAGCAAATATACATGCTTTGAGATGGGCAGACAATATTCCAAGAGAAAAATGGGAAAGAGTGTATAAAGGAGGACAACACTAGAGCTGCATGATAATCAACCTTGTCGAATCAATGAACTCAATACCCATAACCTACCTATCACTACTTTGGTACAATCAACATACTATAAGTTGAGATCTCTATTTGCAGGGCCGACCCAACGTGTCTTGAGGCCTAAGGCAGAATTCGATTTAAAATATTTTTACAAATAATATTAATTAAAAATTATTTGTTAATTTTGCCTATACAGGATATACATTGAATGAGCCTACACTTAATTATCAACGAGAGGAAATATGTCAAGCAAATATACATGCTTTGAAATGAGCAGACAATATTCCAAGAGAAAAATGGGTAAGAGTGCGTCGCGGTGAGAATTGGACACCAAGCTATTATATTAACTTGAATCACATTTCTTTTATTTCACCTCCGTCTTTGATTTATCTAAGGGAAGAGAGAAAGATCGAATTACCCACAATGCAATGCAAATGCAAACTAAGATTCTAAAGTTTGGGGGTTGGTTATACCTAGGGAAGGTGTTAGCGCCCTAGGTATCTGTAGTACTCTACAGGAACCTCTTGTTTTACTCATGTCATTTGCTAGTTGTTATCTGTTTGCTAAGGGTTTAAGGGTAGGTGACCTAGAATTCTATTCCTAAGCATGCTCGACAAGATATCGCATCTTGTGCCTACATATCCTATCGGGAAGGAATCATAGCACATGTAGTTCCTCTCTAAAGGATTCTAAAGTTGTTTAAAGGTTTAGGAGATTAGATGAGTCATCATCTTAAGAAAAACACCACAGTTTTTTTTGAAAATTGTTTGTATTTTGTGGGGTATGGGATTGTATGTCCCTTCTTTGAGATGATTCACATCTAATTCTCTTGTGTGGAGAATTAGGTGAGCTAAAGTTTGATTCGAAAAATCAAAATTGAGGGGGGACTAACTTAGGAAGTGTATCCTAAAGTTGTCTAATAAACTTATCTTAAAGGTATAAAAGCTATAGGGAGGTATGATGCAAATGAAATGCACCATGCACAATAATTTGATTATCATGCATGTGATTTTCCCTTGGATATTAATGCGATTAATTATAAATGAATTGAACGAGAGTGCTAGCAAAGTGGTGTTAGTCTTGTGTCTAGTGACCAAAGGTTGGTAGCGATTCCCTAAGGCGATCGACTTACATAGGTGGGAGATTGCTCGACGTTGGATCAAGATTTTTATATTTTGAAAGGTTTAAAGTACAAAAGCAATGCATACATCATACATAATGATAAACAAAAGCAATAGCACAGCATAATATCAATCAAGTTCTAGCCTAATCCATACAAATGCAACCAAACGCGGGGAACAACTTATTGGGAAAAGAGTTTGATAATTTTAAAAGGTTTATAATTACTTAAGAATTAAATATGTTAGAGATTATTAATTTAAAAAAGGTTTAAAGGTTTCTTATTAATAATAAAAAAAGCTTTAATTATAAAAAAAAAATCCTTGTTATTATTTAGTTTAAAGTTAAATTAAAGAGAATTATTTAAAGAGGAAAAAGAGTTTTTCTTATTAATTAAAAAGAGTTTTTTAAATATTATTAAAAGTTCTTGTTATTATTATTATTATTCTTAGTTTAAAGAAAAGAGTTTCTTATTAATTAGAAAAAGATTTTAATTTTGTATTTTAATAAAAGTTTTTATTAACTAAAAAAGTTTTAACAAAAAGTTTTAATTTACTTAGTTATATTTAATAAAAGGTGATATTTTAGAATATAAAAGAAATTATTTTTATTAAAAAGGGTTATTAAAGAGAAACTCTATATTTTACTTTTTTTTATATAAAAGAAAGGTTGTATTTTAATAAGAAACCAAATTAATTATGATGAATTTATTTAATATAAAAAGTTAAATTAATAAAAAGATTGATTATTCTAAAACGGAGGGATCATATAGTTTGCAACAGGAGAGGGTCTATCGCAGACCCTCAAACTGTGGCTGCGTGATGAGATCGTGACGGATCCAAGGGCCCAAAAAGGATGGCGCACAGGATGAAGTGTGTGTGGCGTGTACATGATGAAAAACCATAAACAAGAGAAAGAGAGACAAACATACACGACTCTCTTCTCGCTCTTTCACTCTATCTCTCTCGTTCTCCTTCTCTCAACAACTAGGATTTGGAAAACCCTAATCGCCGCTGCCGCTCGTCTTCTCCATTCTCTCTATCTCTCTCGATCGATTAAACAAACACAACAAAACCCTAACCCCACACAGTCCCAATACCCCAATTCACTATAAGTTTGATTACAAATTACAATGATAAAGGAAGAAAAGCGGTAAAAAAAAAGGAGGAGGTGGAAGCGAGGCGATGCGGCGCGACTGGATCTTCAGGATTTTCTCACAGACAAGTTTTCAATTTCTCTTTCTGAATCCTTCCCCTTTTTGTGCTTTGTGTTGCCGTCCCTGGTGTGCGTGTGTTGTGGAGTTCTCTGCTTCCTTTTTCTCGGTTCGAAGCGTCCGGTGAAATTGATATTGTGGGCGATGCAGAGTCTGAAATTTTGGGGTGTATGATTTGTTGGATTTCTGGTTTATGGTTTGGGGAATCTCTGGTATATGATCTGATTTTCGAATGTTTGGTATGATGATAATTTGTGAGTTTTGTTTTCTATTGTCATGAACGGTTTGTTTTGTTGTAGCTTCATGGTTTACTGATGTGATTGGCCTTGAACAGTTTAGTAATGTGTTCTGGTATGAGTGTTTTATGGTATATGTTGTTTTGGTAAAATTATGGAGTATAGATTGGTTTGATGATTGGTTGAATATTCTGATGGATGGTTTGTAAGGATTTGTTGAATTTGGTTTTGAATTGTATTGTTTGGTTCGTGACCTTTTTTTTTGTGTGTTAGGTTTGAATGATGAACGGTTGTAGTGTAAGGATGTTTGGTTGATATGGTGACTTGGTGACCGTTTTTTTAGTTGATTTTGTGATGATTTGTATAGGTTTTAAAATTCTGGTAGTGGAGGCTGGTTATTGCGAGAACTCGCTGTGTGTTGACTCCTCTTGCGAACTGTGTGGATGATCCTTATATAGGCCAATGATGAAAGAATAACCAAGGAATTTGTTTTGGAAAATCGTTAATGCTGTCTGAAATGTTGTCTGATATGTTTATTGAAAGGTTTAAAGATGTTGGGACATGTCTATCCATGCTAGGAAAGTTTTTTTTTAAAAGCCTATTATGAACATGTTGCTTCAGTTTGGAAACCTTTGAAGACTTCCTTGTTGTCGTGAAACAATTTTTATTAATGTTGAAAAAGCCTAATTCTTGTCTGATACTTGTTTGGGAAAGAATCTTCGAATTATTTGATAATATCCTTTCTGGTTTAAGAATATTCTGTAAACAATTTTTATTAATGTTGAAAAAGCCTAATTCTTGTCTGATACTTGTTTGGGAAAGAATCTTCGAATTATTTGATAATATCCTTTCTGGTTTAAGAATATTCTGTAATCATTGTGGTGTTATCTCATAATTGTTGGTTTGATTTGAAAATGATGACAATTAAGTCTGATTTAAAAAAATATTCTGAGGCCTAGTTTAAACTTGCGCATAGTTTCTCAATCAATGCTCATGATTTTTGAATCGTTGCCAGCTTGCTCTTTTTGAAGGCTGCTATTTGAAAAAGTGGATTTAATAACATCAATTATATCTTAGAATTTGATACTCTTGAAATTGTGTCAGGGTGATTCTTGGGAGGGGCCCTTACTTTAATCAATGCTAGCTTCCAAATGGAGCTCTTACATCGCTGGTTGTACGAAAAGAAAACTAGGGACGTCATGCTGCTGTCTCAAGGATAAATTCATTGATTAATTAATGGTTGTAGTCCTATTGATGGTTTGTACTCTTGTCAAGTGTCTTGTTATAATAGCCGTGTGATATGTACCCTAATTTGGGCCTTGGTCACACATTATTATCATCAATGACTTTCTTTAGCTATTTTCTCATGCTCGCCACTCTCAATGTATTTGAAACAATAACCTTTGAAAGAGGTTTACTTCTATGTAAATGTGAACTTTTATCTTTGAATATTTTCTTGAATTGAATCATTTTGATTCTTGTACTTTTTCCAAGAGTGGTATATCCAATGTAACAATATTCTGACCAAAGTACGCCACAGTAGCCTCTAAGTCAGTAAGACGTGAGTAAAAATACACCATTGGGATACCACTACAGTCAGTTACGAAAAAAAGTCCTAAGATCCTTGTCACATGACTAAAAATGGACCCTACACATCATGCAAAATACTGCCATTTGACTTTGAAATCGTAAAGAACAGATGGGCTTAATGTAACCTTAAAAATAACTTTCCTTGTAAACTTGGATTTTTTAGATAGTAATTAGCAAAGCTTGTTCCCTTTTAGTTTTAATCACATGAAAAAAGATTGGCGAACTTGAAGTTATTCTTGATAATATTTTTTGAATTGATGCACCTCTTTATGAATTCCTTTTCAAATTCCTTTTGTCTTAAAATCATAATCAAATATTGCGTTCAAACCTTGAACTTGTGACAAGTCGTAAACTTGATGATAAATATAAACCTTGGAAAGTGCTTGGAAATTCAATATAAATTGAATTCAATTTAACCTTGCATGCCTTGACTTTAACTTAGAAGCTTAAGCCTTGAAAATCTCTTGATCCATAAATGAAAGAGATGGCTTGTATTCACTATATGCACCTTTTGATATTTAGGACCTAAAAATACAACCAAAATGTGTACGGGATAACTGAATTAAACCTTGCTATACAACCCGAACTTGTGTTTGATACCTAGATCTTGAGTTTGGAAAATCTAAGCTTGGATAATGAGTTTTGTGACCCAGTCTTGAGAATTTGTGAGAGTTTCAAACTCCTGCCAATGGTCAAAGTAACTTGAGCATTTCACAATCCCATTGATCTTCAAGCTTGCTTGAAGAAAATCTGACAGGTTCAAGAATGTAAAATTCTCCTTGAAGCAGAGGGCATGATCTTCATACTGGAACCGAATGTGAATTAGAATCATAGGAATGATGGAGGAGCTTCAAACTAGGTCTTGTAAACTTGTGACAACCATGGGCTTGAATTTACATCTTGCAATCCGAACTTCTAATTCCTTCCAAAGTGAATTTTCCTTGATGGGCCAGTATTTAAACACAGAGCACACATATCTCTTGAGTCTTGAGGAGATTACGAAAGGGGGGAAGACGCCATCTTGCGATACAACGTAATACACAACCAATAACCAGTCTTGAGGAACCAATTCCAAATCAGAGGGTATAAGGATTTAGTATTCTGCGAGGGGAAAACTGAGGAGTCTGAAAGAAGAGAGGCTTGGTGGTGGCTTAGGGACCAAAGGGATGAGGATACGATCACACAGGAGTCCAACACTCATCTTGCATGGACCAGGGAACCTCCACAAACACGCACACATCACAACCTTCAAGACCTTGAACTTTCTGCAGCAGCACCTGTGCTTAAAAAAATAAAACAGACAAAACTAGATAAAACGGTTAGTTACGCACGAATGATTGGCCTAGGATGTTATGCAAAGAACGAGGTGAGGATCTTAGGGTCAAAAATTAGGGTGAGACAGATGCCCCTATTTAAGTTTCTCCTATTTGGAGATATGGAGATTGAAATCTTTGTCTCGACGTGATAGGAGAGACTTAAATACAAACATGCACAAATTTTTTGGCCCTAAGATGCCGCGAAGTGCACATGATATGGTATGAAAAGACAGAGAAACCTGTGAGGAGTAATGTCACAGGGGATAACTGGAGTTGAAACACAAAGAAAGAAAGACCCGACGAGGACGACTAGCGTAGCAAGACTCCACGGGGAAAGATCTAACTCCACTGGGGAAGAGATTACCAACTGACAATCACAAGGTGTCCTAAACATAAGATGATGAACTTGTGACGAAATCTTCCAATGAAAGCTACTTGAGGAACCTGCTATCGTGGTCAACCGGAGGAATCTTCAAGAGATATCAACTAGAGGAGTCTATTGTTGAGATTTATAACCTCTTCTGAGAATACCTTCTTCGAAGGTTTTATTGAAAATGTGTCCATTATCGAAGTATTGAGGAATCTGCTGAGAAAAGAAATGACTGTCTGTCAAGGTTTGAAGTTAACCAGGGAATCTACTGCCGAGATCCTTGAAAGAAACGACAGCTTGTCGAAGTTTGAAATTAACCAGGGAATCTATTGCCGAGGTCCTGGAAAGAAACGACTGTTTGTCGAAGTCTGCTGGAGATCTACTGCCGAGAATAACCAGAGAATTTGGTATGAAATACATACTGCCGAGGTATTGTGGAAATCTTCTGTCGAGAATAGCCAGGAAACTACCTACTACCGAGGTCTTCTGGAAATCTTCTGCCGAGAATAACCAGGAATCCACCTACTGTCGAGGTTTTTGATCAAGTATTCCACTTGAAAAGTGTAGAAAATAAATCCTTGCTGCGAGGTTGTCTGCCTCAAACACAAATCTTGAAATAAATTGCCACGAGGTTGTCTGCCTCTAACACAAATCTTGAATAAACTGCTACGAGGTCGTCTGCCTCTAACACAAATCTTGAAATAAACTGCTACGAGGTTGTCTGCCTCTATCACATATCTTGAAATAAACTATTACGAGGTTGTCTACCTCTAACACAAATCTTGAAATAAACTGCTACGAGGTTGTCTGCCTCGAGCAAAGTCTTGAACTCCTCCTGGAAAGGTGAATACTTGTTGGAAAGTAACTTCACAGGGGGTCGGGATTTCATTGGAGATCTTATGACTTCAGCTGGAATCCATAACTTGTTGGAGATTTGGAAGTTTCAACCGAGGATCTTTAAAAGAGATGCGGGCCGGCTGACTTGTAGAATATGTACTCTCAAATAAAGAGAAAGATCATCTGAATCTTCACCAAACTTCTCGAAGAGATGCCATTTGATGGAAGCAAATTGAATTGTGGACTCATTGGGGAGAATACCACTGAGAAGTAATATTGCTGTAGCTGAACACTGTGTTGATGCTAGTAAAATTTTGTAATGGGAATTCTCAGATAAAGAGAACACTTGTAAAGTCTTCAATGAATTTCTCTGACGGATTTCCAGTGAGATAATATTTGATGGAGAATGGTTGATAACCTCGATAACTTCACCGGGGATAGACAAAATGTCTTGAGGAGATTGCCATTTGTCATCCAGATAGAAAACTGAGCTCAAATAAAGAGCTACCACTTGTTGTTTGGGTTTAACTCCCACGAAATGTTGAAATAACTGCTGGAGAAATAATTTCCTGTCTTCCATAGAGATATTCAAATAAACTCTTCCTGGGGAGACAAAGTGCAAAATAAATGCACGCTTAATCTAGGTTCAACAGCCTATAGAGATTCACAATTGTGATTGTCAGGGACCAAAATTCAATTCATGAAATAACTGAAGAGAAACGGTCAAGCAAGACTTTATCCAGTGAGGCATGAACTCAACTGGGGTTTATCTTTATCCAAATATGGAAAAGAAACTAAAGCAGCCATCTTCCACGAGGATCGAACTCAGTGGGGAATTTAGAAAGGATGCGCTCTTTCTGCCTAGGGCTGACGATTCTACTTGGAGGGAGCAGGCAAACCCGATCACTTGGGGATAAACACAACCAAAGTGAAAGAACAAAACAAACAACACAAAATGCAAGATGCAAAAATGCGCACATGCCATGTATCTAAATGATTGAGTGTCATGCTATGCTATGCCTATGCTTATGTTGACAAAACAAAACAAGAAGCAAACTAGAGACAAAAACAAGCATCTCGATACGGATACTCAGCCGATCTTCGCAATATAAGAAGCATCGCTGGGGATGAATGGAAAGCCATATATGGGATCACAATCCTACTTCAAGGCTTCAAACTTCTCTGGGGAAAATAGAGCACTCCACTTGGGGATGAACATCGTGACTTCACTTAGGATTGTCAGGATGAACCTTGTGATTCTGTTGGGGATGAGGAAGATTCACTGGGAACGAATCAAACTCAATAATCGAAAAGACTTCATGGGGGATAAAATAAATATTCGCTGCAAACTAAAGTAGTCTGAATGAAAGTCGTAACTGGATAAAATAAATATCCACTTCATCGGGGAAGCTCGGATCAATAGTAGTTGAAAACGTCGAAGATAAAAATTTTGACGGGATGAAATAAGCATCCGCCTTCATTGGAGAAGGTTGAGATAGTGAGAAAGTCCAATGAGGAGTGAAATAAACACTCGCTTCGCTGGGGAAGGTTGAAACCAAAGAAAACCCCTGAGGATTCTTAGGCTGCCGACTGGGGAAATCTTGCGTCAAACGTACCGTAACTTCTTAAAGTGGAGATTCATCGGGGAATAGTCGTGACCGCTGAAGTAGAACTTACTGGGGAGTCGTCACATTACCTGGGATAGAAACTCTTTGAGGTCATGGGTGAATAATGTCGTGAGACTGATGTAACTCTGCATTGATGACCTGCATGGTAGTCGCCATTTTGATTAACAGTTGTTATGAATGGATAGAGAGTGATCTTTGATTCTCAAATGCCCCAGATCACTTGGTTTATGAGAAAAAGTGATCTCAAGAGGATTTTACAGAAAACTTGGCATCCAACTATTCCAATATCTTGAAACTCTTTGAGAGATTCGTTGAATCTTGACGTAACTGGCCCAGATCGACTGTGTTCTGTACAACTGAATCTTCGAACTTGGAGAGATTTATCAAATCTCAACTTGACTGCCCCATATTGTCTATAATATTGCATAATTGGGTCTTCAAACTTGGAGAGATTTATCAAATCTCGACGTAACTGCCCCAGATTGACGGTATTCTGAGTCTTCAAACTTCCCCCTTAGGGCCAGACTGTGAAAGAAACAACTTGGAAACAACTTGCCCCTGCTCTGCAAAGCCTTCAGGTAACGTGCCCTGGTTATGGTCATCCTTTTGAAATGACTCGCCATTTACTCATCAAAGTTTTAGGTCTCAAAAGATAGAGCTCATCGCTGATGCTCGTATGCTAGCTTCTATGATGTCAAGCAATGTTAGCAAGCAGAAAAATGCTAATTCTGAAATTGCTAATGCAACATATGTTTGTCTTGAAGTTTTATTTAAAATATGTTTGTGATTGAATTACCAATTTTATAAAGCCAACACGAATTTGAGCATAACTCATAGGAGTCAGGAAACGATATCTCAATGAGTATGATTTTTGAAATAAACCCTGCTTCACTAAGGTCTTTTGAGGGTTGTATCATGGATTGGTTCACGGTTTAAGAAACAAAGGACAAAGGCTCAAAGTTTATTTGCACCCACCTAATCTTCGTAATGTTTTACTCCATTTTTTTTAACCTGCCCAGGTTAAGAATGAGGATTTTTTTTTGTGGGAAAGAAGAAAAATCATACTTCAAAGGCTCAAAGGGTTAACGAGGGTTTATCTCCTTATGCCTCCACTGTTTAGGGATTTGAAACAATGCTTTACATCACTAGCAGAGTTTTAATCAAAAGCATACGACAGGAGAGATTTTGTTTTAATTTCGTCATCCTCCATTCAATTCTCTGCCGAAGCAAGAAATTGGGCAGCATTGGCATTATAAAATAGAAAAAGCATTTTAGAATGAGTGAAATGAATGGATTTCTTCAAGACAAACATTATTCATTGCATCAATTATTCAAAATAACAAGTTCTTACATGCAAAACATGCTTATAATAAAAGAAATAACAACAAATACGAGCGAATGAATAAACAGCTTAATGATCCTGGGAGTGAGCTCTGCTCTTGATTCTAATGGCTTGGAAGAAACTTCTCGAGTCTTCACGTCCATCAGCACAAAGGTGTTCCATTCACTACTGGGCTTCCTCTCTTGAAGGTCAGCATTTCATCGTCGATCATTTCTTGGACCTTTTCTTGAAAAACCTTACAACCTTCAATCTAATGCCCCAACACTCCATTATGAAATTCACAACTGGTATCTAGATTGAAACAAGGAGGGCGAGATTTCATTGTTCTGGTCTTTTTGGGTGCCATCACTGAGTTTCAGGCGAAGTAAGATCACAATTGACTGTAAGTCATTGGGATTAGGTCAAACCAGCGAGTCTCTCCTTCCGTATTATTCAGAGGTCTCTGTTGATTCTGGCGCAGATTCTGATGATCCATATTATGAACTGGTGGATTTTGACGTTGATTCTGAGGAGTCAAACTTCACCGTCTGTGCGGACGTCCGTGAGGTAGTGATTGCTGGCACTGAACAGGCACTGCATACCGACGTTTGTGATAAGGCAACAGAACTGGAGCTTGCAAAGTCTGAGGAGAATCCAAAATTGCATTAACTTCAACACTCATTTCCCTTCGAGAATCACTAACAGATTTCTCTTCATCAGCTTGTCTATTCGAGACATCTTGGATCTTTCCACTTTTGAATGCGTTCTCGATGTTTACTCCGACTTCCACAATTTTAGAGAACTCTAATGGCACGGCGCCTATCATTATGACATAATAAGAGTCTGACAGTGTTTTTAGAGACATCTTGGCCAACTCCTTCTTTTGAAGTGGTGGCTGAACTTGGGCTGCCAATTCTTTCCACCGTTGTGCATATTCCCTGAAGGACTCGTTGTCTTTCTGACTCATGTTCATCAATTGGTCACTGTCTGGAGCCATGTCCACATTGTAATTGTATTGCTTCATAAAAGCATTAGCTAAGTCTTCCCAAGACTGAATACGGTTCCTTTCTAGCTTCATATACCACATCAAGGATGCCCCAGATAAAGTTTCTTGAAAGCAGTGAATCATCAGCCTGTCATTGTCGGCATAAGTAGTCATTTTTCGACAAAACATTGTCAAATGGTACCTTGGACAACTAACACCCTTGTATACTTCGAAGGTAGGTATTTTGAACTTTGGGGGAAAAACCACGCCCGGAACTAGACACAAGTCAAGAGCTTTAAGACCAAATGCGTTGGGTCCTTTCAACATCTTCAATTGTTCTTGGAGGTCACGAAATTCTTTCTTAATTTGTCCCAGTCTAGGATCATTCACAGTTGTCACAGGACGGACGTTCTGGGGATTTAGCATATACCTCAGAAAGCGGGAATCTCCTTCATTAACTTGACCAACCAGGTTATCTTGCACAGGCTGAGATCGAGTAGGAACGTCCACTTGTGGAGCATCGTTGTCAAGAGAAAAACCAAACATTGGATTAGTCATCACTCTGAAGCCTGACATGGGATCCATATTCTCTGCTCCATCCATTATCCCCAGTAATTGCTTCAAGTTCGGTACGAATACTAAAAGATCAGCTGAGTGACATAAAGATAAGAGACCGAATAAGCTGAGGTAGAGAAAAGACGTATGCGAAAAGATGCAAATGCAAATGATGTGTATGATGCAACAAGTTTCGTGGAACTCAGCTATTTATAATCATCAAGAAATATCAAAAGACGCATGTTTTTTTTTAAAACGGTTACAATCACTAGTATCGGGATACTAAAAGATTGATTTACAACATTGATTACAAACGCGTCTGTACGCCTTACAAGAATCATGTCATAAAAGCTAAATAAAAGCTAGTAATGATGGATCTAAGGAGACTCCTCCAACGGTCTTCTTGAGTCATTTGACTTCTTCTTCCATCTGAGCTTCTTCCAAGAAGAGTAGAGTAGAGTATAGTAGAAAAAAGTAGAACTGAAGTAGAGTAGCAAGAAGTCCCTTATCACTCTTCATATTCAACAAAGTTAATAATTTCCCATATATACTCTTGAATCCTTCTTTGTCTGTCACTAAGGTCTCCAGTCTCCTTAGATCGTCCAGATCATGACTCTTGTAAGTGTACTTTAACATTTTCTTTTTTCGGTGTCCATGATATCCCTATGATGTTTATAAATAAAGCTAAGTTCCATAAAAATTTATGATATGATGCTCCTGAATGCATGGATGCAAACACACAGCACACACAAGTAAGCAAACAGACAAAGAGTCCTAAGTTTGAAAGGTCACGAGCGTGGAGTCAAGGTCTAACCATCCCAATAGGTGTGTACTATGGTTTCAAATGTACCTGCCGAACGGGTTCTACAAAGTTCCTAGAGTCTACAACCCATCTTTCGGATATTATCGATTTTCCAAATCACTTGGTAGTCAATAATATTCTCAAGAGAATCTCGTCCGAGTGTAGTATCGCATAGCAACTAATTCAGGAATAGACTCCCTCATAGTCCCCACACTACATCCTAATAGGCCAAGTTGGGTTAAAGGTACTACGGTCCTCAGTCTCACGGATTCTTGGTCGAAATTAATATCGTTTTCACGAATGGACTCATTCAAACAACATTAAGTTCAAAATAACCTAAACTGAGCGATGATTTTCTCAACTTAACTTTTCAGGAATCGACTCCGTCAAAGTATCCTTGAATATATCATCTCCTATCATAATTGCCCTCAAGTCCGGGTATAGGACTCCTCACCACACAAAGTGACAACCCAAGCAAGTATAACAGATACAAATATATAACAAATAAATAATTAAACAAGTTAGGGGGAACCCTCTTATGAGAGTCCTCAGTGAAGTCGCCATTTTTGTCGCGGTGAGAATTGGATACCAAGCTATTATATTAACTTGAATCACATTTCTTTTATTTCACCACCGTCTTTGATTTATCCAAGGGAAGGGAGAAAGATCGAATTACCCACAATGCAATGCAAATGCAAACTAAGATTCTAAAATTCGGGGGTTGGATATACCTAGGGAAGGTGTTAGCGCCCTAGGTATCTGTAGTACTCTACAGGAACCTCTTGTTTTACTTATGTCATTTGCTAGTTGTTATCTGTTTGCTAAGGGTTTAAGGGTAGGTGACCTAGAATTCTATTCCTAAGCGTGCTCGACAAGATATCGCATCTTGTGCCTATATATCCTGTCGGGAAGGAATCAGAGCACATGTAGTTCCTCTCTAAAGGATTCTAAAGTTGTTTAAAGGTTTAGGAGAGAAGATGAGTCATCATCTTAAGAAAACCACCACAGTTTTTTTTTAAAAATTGTTTGTATTTTGTGGGGTATGGGATTATATGTCCCTTCTTTGAGATGGTTCACATCTAATTCTCTTGTATGGAGAATTAGGTGAGCTAAAGTTTGATTCGAAAAATCAAAATTGAGGGGGGACTAACTTAGGAAGTCTATCCTAAAGTTGTCTAATAAACTTATCTTAAAGGTATAAAAGCTATAGGGAGGTATGATGCAAATGAAATGCACCATGCACAATAATTTGATTATCATGCATGAGATTTTCCCTTGGATATTAATGCGATTAATTATAAATGAATTGAACGAGAGTGTTAGCAAAGTGGTGCTAGTCTTGTGTCTAGTGACCAAAGGTTGGTAGCGATGCCCTAAGGCGATCGACTTACATAGGTGGGAGATGGCTCGACGTTGGATCGAGATTTTAATATTTTGAAAGGTTTAAAGTACAAAAGCAATGCATACATCATACATAATGATAAACAAAAGCAATAGCACAGCATAATATCAATCAAGTTCTAGCCTAATCCATACAAATGCAACCAAACGCGGGGAACAACTTATTGGGAAAAGAGTTTGATAATTTTAAAAGGTTTATAATTACTTAAGAATTAAATATGTTAGAGATTATTAATTTAAAAAAGGTTTAAAGGTTTCTTATTAATAATAAAAAAAGCTTTAATTATAAAAAAAAAATCCTTGTTATTATTTAGTTTAAAGTTAAATTAAAGAGAATTATTTAAAGAGGAAAAAGAGTTTTTCTTATTAATTAAAAAGAGTTTTTTAAATATTATTAAAAGTTCTTGTTATTATTATTATTATTCTTAGTTTAAAGAAAAGAGTTTCTTATTAATTAGAAAAAGATTTTAATTTTGTATTTTAATAAAAGTTTTTATTAACTAAAAAAGTTTTAACAAAAAGTTTTAATTTACTTAGTTATATTTAATAAAAGGTGATATTTTAGAATATAAAATAAATTATTTTTATTAAAAAGGGTTATTAAAGAGAAACTCTATATTTTACTTTTTTTTTATATAAAAGAAAGGTTGTATTTTAATAAGAAACCAAATTAATTATGATGAATTTATTTAATAAAAAAAAGTTAAATTAATAAAAAGATTGATTATTCTAAATCGGAGGGATCAGGTAGTTTGCAACAGGAGAGGGTCTATCGCAGACCCTCAAACTGTGGCCGCGTGATGAGATCGTGACGGATCCAAGGGCCCAAAAAGGAGGGCACACATGATGAAGTGTGTGTGGCGTGTACAGGATAAAAAACCATAAACAAGAGAAAGAGAGACAAACATACACAACTCTCTTCTCACTCTTTCACTCTATCTCTCTCGTTCTCCTTCTCTCAACAACTAGGGTTTGGAAAACCCTAATCGCCGCTGCCGCTCGTCTTCTCCGTTCTCTCTATCTTTCTCGATCGATTAAACAAACACAACAAAACCCTAACCCCACACAGTCCCAATACCCCAATTCACTATAAGTTTGATTACAAATTACAATGATAAAGGAAGAAAAGCGGCAAAAAAAAGGAGGATCTAGAAGCGAGGCGATGCGGCGTGACTGGATCTTCAGGATTTTCTCACAGATAAGTTTTCAATTTCTCTTTCTGAATCCTTCGCCTTTTTGTGCTTTGTGTTGCCGTCCCTGGTGTGCGTGTGTTGTGGAGTTCTCTGCTTCCTCTTTCTTGGTTCGAAGCGTTTAGTGAAATTGATATTGTGGGCGATGCAGAGTCTGAAATTTTGGGGTGTATGATTTGTTGGATTTCTGGTTTATGGTTTGGGTAATCTATGGTATATGATCTGATTTTCGAATGTTTGGTATGATGATAATTTGTGAGTTTTGTTTTCTACTGTCATGAACGGTTTGTTTTGTTGTAGCTTCATGGTTTACTGATGTGATTGGCCTTGAACAGTTTGGTAATGTGTTCTGGTATGAGTGTTTTATGGTATATGTTGTTTTGGTATTTTTCTGGAGTATAGATTGGTTTGATGATTGGTTGAATATTCTGATGGATGGTTTGTGAGGATTTGCTGAATTTGGTTTTGAATTGTATTGTTTGGTTCGTGACCTTTTTTTTCGTTGTTAGGTTTGAATGATGAATGGTTGTAGTGTAAGGATGTTTGGTTGATATGGTGACTTGGTGACAGTTTTTTTAGTTTATTTTGTGATGATTTGTAAAGGTTTTAAAATTCTGGTAGTGGAGGCTGGTTATTGCGAGAACTCGTTGTGTGTTGACTCCTCCTGCGAACTGTGTGGATGATCCTTATATAGGCCAATGATGAAAGAAGAACCAAGGAATTTGTTTTGGAAAATCGTTAATGATGTCTGAAATGTTGTCTAATATGTTTATTGAAAGGTTTAAAGATGTTGGGACATGTCTATCCCTGCTAGGAAAGTTTTTTTTTCAAAGCCTGCTATGAACATGTTGCTTCAGTTTGGAAACCTTTGAAGACTTCCTTGTTGTCTTGAAACGATTTTTTTTTAATGTTGAAAAAGCCTAATTCTTGTCTGATACTTGTTTGGGAAAGAATCTTTGAATTATTTGATAATATCCTTTCTGGTTTAAGAATATTCTGTAATCACTGTGGTGTTATCTCATAATTGTTGGTTTGATTTGAAAATGATGACAATTAAGTCTGATTTAAAAAAATATTCTGAGGCCTAGTTTAAACTTGCACATAGTTTCTCAATCAATGCTCATGATTTTTGAACCGTTGTCAGCTTGCTCTTTTTGAAGGCTGCTATTTGAAAAAGTGGATTTAATAACATCAATTATATCTTAGAATTTGATACTCTTAAAATTGTGTCAGGGTGATTCTTGGGAGGGGCCCCTACTTTAATCAATGCTAGCTTCCAAATGGAGTTCTTACAGTGCTGGTTGTACGAAAAGAAAACTAGGGACGTCATGCTGCTGTCTCAAGGATAACTTCATTGATTAATTAATGGTTATAGTCCTATTGATGGTTTGTACTCTTGTCAAGTGTCTTGTTATAACAGCCATGTGATATGTACTCTGATTTGGGCCTTGGTCACACATTATTATCATCAATGACTTTCTGTAGCTATTTTTTCATGCTCGCCACTCTCACTGTATTTGAAACAATAACCTTTGAAAGAGGTTTACTTCTATGTAAATGTGAACTTTTATCTTTGAATATTTTCTTGAATTGAATCATTTTGATTCTTGTACTTTTTCCAAGAGTGGTATATCCAATGTAACAATATTCTGACCAAAGTACGCCACAGTAGCCTCTAAGTCAGTAAGACATGAGTAAAAATACACCATTGGGATACCACTACAATCAGTTACGAAAAAAACTCCTAAGATCCTTGTCACATGACTAAAAATGGACCCTACATATCATGCAAAATACTGCCATTTGACTTTGAAATCGTAAAGAACTTATGGGCTTAATGTAACCTTAAAAATAACTTTCCTTGTAAACTTGGGCTTTTTAGATAGTAATTAGCAAAACTTGTTTCCTTTTAGTTTTAATCACATGAAAAAAGATTGGCGAATTTGAAGTTATTCTTGATAATATTCTTTGAATTGATGCACTGCTTTATGAATTCCTTTTCAAAATCCTTTTGTCTTAAAATCAGAATCAAATCTTGCATTCAAACCTTGAACTTGTGACAATTCGTAAACTTGATGATAAATATAAACCTTGGAAAGTGCTTGGAAATTCAATATAGATTGAATTCAATTTAACCTTGCATGCCTTGACTTTAACTTAGAAGCTTAAGCCTTAAAACTCTCTTGATCCATAAATGAAAGAGATGGCTTGTATTCACTATATGCACCTTTTGATATTTAGGACCTAAAAACACAACCAAAAAGTGTACGGGATAACTGAATTAAACCTTGCTATACAACCGAAACTTGTGTTTGATACCTAGTGAAATTCTGGTATGACAGATCCCAGATGTCCTACAGGATGTCGAGACATCTGGTCTGTTACAAATAACATGGCAAGGTATAAATAATAACAGTACTAAAAAGCATAAACAACACACAGAATTTGTTCACCCAGTTCAGTCTAACAACCTACATCTGGGGGCATACCAAGCCAGGAAGGAAGTTCACTATCAGCAGTATCAATTCGTAGACCCTACAATCAACACACCCGTTGATGATCTACTCACCTAATCACTACCCAATGACCCTTCTACCAAAGCCTACCCTAGATAAGAGACTCCATCTCACTTCCAATCATCGTAATGATGTCTAGCTGTCAACACCTCAGCCACTGCATCAACAACTTAATTTCCAACAACTCTTCAATCACAGAAAAATAGAAGACACATTTCTATGCCTATACTCAGCCAAGACTCTTGACTGAGAACACCATCTTGGAGTTGCTTAAAAGCTTCCTTCAAGAACAATACATCTCTTACCTACAGGCTTAGAGATAAACACGATGACCATCCCACAAACCAAGTGGTTCATCGACCAACACAACCCTTATAATTTACATGATGGCTGACCTATTTTTCTAGGTTACAATGCTTCTATTTATAACCTAAACCCAACTGGATTTGGGCTTCAAATCACAACATATCAGCTGCTGCAAATCTGCAAAAGATTCTCCTACAAATTAGGTCTTCAATCAAATCTTCATGCTTTAAATCAGCTGCAGAATTTTCTCCACATAAATGGAAACAAATCTCCAAGTAGTTTCCTAAAAAGTCTCCAAGATCCTTTTTATGAAATCCAATTAAATCTGCACTTTGTTCCTAATAAATCTCCCTGACCTGCGTATAATGATGAGGTATATCCAAAAAGATATCATCAAATCAAATCAAATCCGTCAAGAGATATATAATAGCAGCAACTGCTGTATCAGACAATGATATTATAACATCTCCTTTGACATCTCGATTAACCATCACATGACAGCAAAACATCAACACCTTAAAACAACCATGCACTCATATCAGCTTAGTGCAGCACAACATGTCAAGACATCACACTTGACATCTCCACAACCTGCAACTAATCTAATATGACAGATACTGAACTTAACTAGTTAGTGCAGAACAGCATGTCAAGACATTGTCCTTGACATTTCACAACCTGCAACTAAACTATTATGGCAGATACACAAAACAGCATGTTAAAACAACTTAAGTGACATAAAGCTATCAAGTAGGTTTTAACAAAATTTTAGCCAACACAAATACTGCATAGCTGCAGAACTAACAAACTCCCCCTTTGGCAAATTTTGGCTAAAACCATCATATCATATCAAATATATCAGCAGCAGAAGATAGTCACACACATTAGTAGCAGATAAAACAATTATCAGCACTGCAACACCTACACAAGCAGATCAACACTCAATCTTCATCTGCACACATACACAACCTCACACAGCCACAAGTTAGAACATCATATAGAACATCATATGTCAGCAGCACACTCATCTCCCCCTGACTCCATCCAGTTCCCCCTAAAGCCAAGGAACAGAAACAACAACAGCTAAGCTCTCCCCCTTTTTAGCCACAATTGGACAAAGCAGAAACACACCAGAACAATATCCATACACCCTTTGGATAACACAACCAGCTCCTCCTCAAGGAAACAACCAAGGACACTGGCTACTACTACTTACTTCTCCCCCTTTTTAGCCATAATATGCCAAACCAAGCAACTATGCATTTAAGGGAAATAAAAAAACAGTAGTATTACTCCCCCTGATGTGGATAACTAGTGCTCCTGAATGGAAAACACAAGACACATCTTCATGTCTTCAAGAGCTCACTCCCAGTCCAGCCACCTGCTGAAGCACATTCATTTTGGCACCACAATCCCTTCTGACAAGAAAAAGTAGTCACTCACACATGAAGTTACATCATGCTATACGTGAGGAACATAAGGATCACCATCCTCCTTCAAACAAGCTAAAGCTCCCCCTCAAGCCAAGGGACCAAAAACAACCAGAGAGCCACAAAAACTTCAAATCCACAAAACTTCAAATCCAGAAAAAACACATCACAGCCCATCACATCACAAAAGATCACAATAACACAAGAACAGTACTCTCTCTCTCCAAGCTTTTCAACTGGCCTTAGCAAGGCCCTCCATCGATAATCACCCAACTCTCCAAAGGCAGTCATTCCCTATCATTCTCCCATATGATAAATTGGAATACTCCTGATCAGTTGATGAGTATCTTCACCTTCAGACTTCCAAGCAATCAATATCTGGTCTGCTTCAGTCTTTTCTACATTCTCCATCCAAGGCAGACCTTCTACTTCATCATTCTCCCGTATGACTATGTAGACGCTCCTTAGGCATAATGTAGGCACCAAGCTCCTGAACCAGAGCATAATCATCCTTCACCAAGGATATTCAATCAGAAAATGTCCCAACACAAGTTAGAACATCTGCCACACACCAAGACATCATCACCATGATTCTTGATTTGCTCCACCAACTAGACTTACTATAGCATAGTAATCCAAACTGAAGATCTTCACACAACACTTCGTCATCCAAGACAGATTATGACTATCATCATAATTCCAATACATGTGCATGCAAAGACAAACATTCAATGTTACATATCCTCCTGACAGCACCGTCCACAATACTTCCTTGTATGGCTCAAGGAGAAAACATGTCCCAAAAAATATCCTGACATCCAATCAGACATTGTCTTTTTTCTCTTGTATGCACAAAAGCTTGACCAACACAGCTTCAACCATCCAGTCAGGAAAGCTTCACACAATCATTCACTCGTTCTGAAGCACAAACACACTGCCTTCCACTAAACTCTAAGTAAACTCCTATTACTTAGAATTAATAACACACACCAAGACAAGTGTGACATCTCCCATCAACAAAGACCCTTACAGAGTTCTTCCAGAATCTGCTGAGAAAAATAAATTCTCCCAGACACAAACAAAATTGTCCTTCAGACTCCTCCTCAGAAACATGTGCGCACATGATTCAAACAATTAGCTTCACATGGCTAGAACCATACATGTCCCATTAAGAACACACCAAAATGCCATCCAATAGCCTAATGTCATAGCATATTATCTGACATTATATCCTCATAAGAGGCAACCAATCTCCACAAGCTTGATCAGCATGCAAGCTTCACAATATATGCACCTTTGCAGCAAGATCCATAGACAAGTACTCCCCCTGTCATGGATAACCAATGCTCTAGATGAAGATTAATATTTGAGCACCAGATCTTCACACATTTGCTGAGCATATTCACATACTGTACTCTCACTCCTAGAGAACACATCCAATTATCCTGACTGGTTTGACACTGCTCACAAACTCCACGAATTCTCAGCTTACTTAAAAGCTTTACTGAGATCTAATCTCTTCAAGAGAAAGACCATCTCTTAAACAAAACTTCCTGATCAAATCACCTCACCTGACACAATTCCTCTGCCATTACATCCACTAGTAGTTGTTGACACTAGTGAAGTCTTCAAAAATAGTAGTCATGCTTTTCCAAAACATACTACTAAAAACAAGAGCAGAATCTCCACATTCTAATCCACATAGTCAGAAACACCTCTTCTGACAAAAATACTTGAGCATCCAACTCCAAGTGTACAATCTCAGTCATCAACAATCATGATGTTACAATCATCATTTGGGACATCAGCTTCCCATCACCATTCAAAGGACTCATTGCACATAGAAGTCCTTCAAGAAGCTCCCAATAAAACACAATCAGAGCAGCTTATTCAGGTTAACATAAACACCTGAACACCATAGAGAGAAATAAACTCGCACACCCTCTCTGAGGCAAAGAGTTCAGACTGCAGACTTGCATACTCACATCAGACAAATACTTAGCTCCCGTCAAAGTATTTATCATTAGTCAGATGCACACCCTTATCATAGGACAGACAAATACTCAGCTCCCGTCAAAGTATTTATCATTAGTCAGATAAGACTACCTTCTCACTCAAGGTAGGACATTTGGTCTGACATTCTTCTTTTGCAACCATCAGGCATCTGCTTATTCTTCTTCATGACAACCCATCATGACAACCATTCACACCACAAAATTATTCCAGATTAGGTCAGTGTCTTGACCTTTCACTCCACCCTGAGCTAAACAAACTTCCTTGGCTGAGGAAGCAAAAAACTGACATGATTTTTCAACATCAGTTCCGACATCAGTCTAAATCACATTAAACATCTACTATGGCTTTGGAGACAACAACCATAGTAATCCACACACATCTCTTGCAAGGGACACAAGAGGATTGACCATCAGTAGCTGATCAACCTTCAAACCCAGAACATACACACAAGCAGGAACCTGCATACTCTACATCTCAAGAATCTTCAAACTTCTAATGTTCAGACCTCTTGTCTGTCTTTGAGATGTTGGATGCCAACCTTCTGCACCTAAAGGAGAGATTCCCTCTAACAAGCTTTTGGAGCAAAAACTATTGACTGGTCATCATAAACAGCATGTTCATAGACAAATATGCTTCTCCCAACACTCCAACCTACAAGGATGCTCTTCAATCCTTGCAAAAATATGTTCCATTATGTGAGGACACCACATAACTCTCCAGCTTAAGAGGAAACTACTCATGCAGATACCAGGGAACCATAATCTTTTGGTCCCAACACCAACTCCTCATTGCTCCAAACACAACTGCTCATCCTAGATTTTTTGGATGACATTCCAACAATGAAGACACAAGTTAACCAGTTAGGTTATTACACCTCCTCTATGCAAGCTAGGAGAGGATCCAAACAGATGTGATCAATACTTATTTGTTTAGCCTCAAAGCATCTGCAATGCCAAATCTTTATCCACAAAATTCTGCACACTCTGTAACTGGTAGAACATCATTCAAGAACAACACCATGGGATCTTCAATTTAGACATGTGAAAGGTCTTTCAGAGAAGAGAGCAAAAATAAATTGCATCCTTCTGATCTCTCATCAACGAACTTATTGAAAAATGCCTCTATGAGTGAACTTGGGTCAAACCTCAAGTATCTTTGGTCACTTTAATAAGTCAGTCAATATTATCACCATGTGATACACCTTCAGAAGGGAACAGAGTGTTGTGACCTCAACACACAAAACCACCAGGAGTTTTCTAACAGATACATGAGCAGCGGAACACAGAAAGAGAAAACCCCTCAACAACCTTCAGACAAAACTTAATAACCTTTGCACAAACACAACACTCCATGTGCAATAGGTCAACATAGGTTTGAAAATAGATCAAACCACACAGCAGCTCACCACCAAAGCTACAAGTCTGATAACAATAGACAGGTCCAATACACACCCTGTCATGAACAGTCCATCCTCCACTTCTAGGGACCATTCAACCAACAACATGAACTTCTCCAAGTACAAGCAACTTTTCAGTAGGTACCACCTACCTTGCCCATGACCAGAAATAATCTTCCCTAGGATCTCACCCAGAAACAGAACAGGATGCCTGCTCTGATACCAATTGAAATTCTGGTATGACAGATCCCAGATGTCCTACAGGATGTCGAGACATCTGGTCTGTTACATATAACATGGCAAGGTATAAATAATAACAGTACTAAAAAGCATAAACAACACACAGAATTTGTTCACCCAGTTCGGTCTAACAACCTACATCTGGGGGCATACCAAGCCAGGAAGGAAGTTCACTATCAGCAGTATCAATTCGTAGACCCTACAATCAACACACCCGTTGATGATCTACTCACTTAATCACTACCCAATGACCCTTTTACCAAAGTCTACCCTAGATAAGAGACTCCATCTCACTTCCAATCATCGCAATGATGTCTAACAGTCAACACCTCAGCCACTGCATCAACAGCTTGATTTCCAACAACTCTTCAATCACAGAAAAATAGAAGACACGCTTCTATGCCTATACTCAGCCAAGACTCTTGACTGAGAACACCATCTTGGAGTTGCTTAAAAGCTTCCTCCAAGAATAATGCATCTCTTACCTGCAGGCTTAGAGATAAACACGATGACCATCCCACAAACCGAGTGGTTCATCGACCAACACAACCCTTATAATTTACATGATGGCTGACCTATTTTTCTAGGTTACAATGCTTCTATTTGTAACCTATACCCAACTGGATTTGGGCTTCAAATCACAACATATCAGCTGCTACAAATCTGCAAAAGATTCTCCTACAAATTAGGTCTTCAATCAAATCTTCATGCTTTAAATCAATTGCAGAATTTTCTCCACATATATGGAAACAAATCTCCAAGTACTTTCCTAAAAAGTCTCCAAGATCCTTTTTATGAAATCCAATTAAATCTACACTTTGTTCCTAATAAATCTCCTTGACCTGCGTATAATGATGAGGTATATCCAAAAAGATCTCATCAAATCAAATCAAATCCGTCAAGAGATATATAATAGCAGCAACTGTTGTATCAGACAATGATGTTATGACATCTCCTTTGACATCTTGATTAACCATCACATGACAGCAAAACAGCAACACCTTAAAACAACCATGCACTCATACCAGCTTAGTGCAGCACAACATGTCAAGACATCACACTTGACATCTCCACAACCTGCAACTAATCTAATATGACAAATACTGAACATAACTAGTTAGTGCAGAACAGCATGTCAAGACATCCTCCTTGACATTTCACAACCTGCAACTAAACTATTATGGCAGATACACAAAACAGCATGTTAAAACAACTTAAGTGACATAAAGCTATCAAGTAGGTTTTAACAAAATTTAGCCAACACAAATACTGCATAGCTGGAGAACTAACACCTAGATCTTGAGTTTGGAAAATCTAAGCTTGGATAATGAGTTTTGTGACCCAGTCTTGAGAATTTGTGAGAGTTTTAAACCCCTGCCAATGGTCAAAGTAACTTGAGCATTTCACAATCCTATTGATCTTCAAGCTTGCTTGAAGAAAATCTGACAGTTTCAAGAATGTAAAATTCTCCTTGAAGCAGAGGGCATGATCTTCATACTAGAACCGAATGTGAATTAGAATAATAAGAATGATAGAGGAGCTTCAAACTAGGTCTTGTAAACTTGTGACAACCATGGGTTTGAATTTACATCTTGTAATCCGAACTTCTAATTCCTTCCAAAGTGAATTTTCCTTAATGGGCCAGTATTTAAACACAGAGCACACGCATCTCTTGAGTCTTGAGGAGCTTACGAAAGGGGGGAAGACGCCATCTTGCGATACAACGTAATACATAACCAATAACCAGTCTTGAGGGACCAATTCCAAATCAGAGGGTATAAGGATTTAGTATTCTGCGAGGGGAAAGCTGAGGAGTCTGAAGTAAGAGAGGCTTGGTGGTGGCTTAGGGACCAAAGGGATGAGGACACGATCGCACAGGAGTCCAACACTCATCTTGCAAGGACCACAGAACCTCCACAAACACGCACACAGCACAACCTTCAAGACCTTGAACTTTCTGCAGTAGCACATGTGCTTAAAAAACAAAACAGACAAAACTAGATAAAATAGTTAGCTACGCACTGTCGTAACCCGAAATTTGACCTCCCTCTTTTGCCTATTGCATAAGCAGGCGCATTCGCATCGTCAGCATACGCATTCGCACTTTTCTTTGTGTGTTTCTTGTTGTAGGATCTGCAGGTTTTCCAAGCCCGATTAATCGCATCCTCTCAAGATTATTTCATCACCAAAACAAGCTCAAAATAAGGGTTTCCATGTTTATTTATCAAGACAAGAGTTGGAAAACCCAAACCGGGACTTCAGCATCATTTCCAAGCAAATTTGGGGAAAATGAGCTGCAGTAACCGGTTACAGCATAACTGATAACCGGTTACACAGGGTATTTTTCACCAAAAATGCAAGTTTTCAAGCATGTAACCGGTTACTCAGTACAAAGTTGCAGATTCTGCTGCATTTTTAGGACAGCAGTTGTGCACTCTCTTTGGCCTTTGGTTCTATTTGATTCTAGCAATGTGTGGAACATTCTAGACTTCTCTAGACATTTCAATACATTTCAAGTGGATTGGTTTCAATGCATCACTTTAAATTAAGAGCACCATGTTACTTAATTTACAAGCATGTCAACCGTTGGATGTGGAAGCTCGCATTGGGATTGTTACCGAGTTGGTTCTAAATAACCGAGTTAACCACCTTGACTCAGTGAGTCAAGTGTAACTAACTCCTAGCCTAGTTCCAAACCTAAAGCTAATTCCAAACCAAAGTCCAAACCATCTCATATTCCAAACCTAAAATCTATATAAACTCACCTTCACTCACTTTTCATGCTCTCAACCATTCTCTACCATTTTTCACCAAGCTTCTCACATTGCACTCTCAATTCTCTCACTTTTCCTCTGATTTCTCTACTCATTCTTCATCTTCATCTCAATTCTTCTCCATCAAACCTCACCAAAAGCCCTTATTTTTGAAGATTAATCACTTTTCACATTGAAAGTGATTAATTCTTGAGCTTAACCTTCATCATTTGGCATTCTATTGTTGGATTTCTGGAATTTCATCTCATTCTACTTCAATCCAAGAGCTTCACACCATTTATTTTGGTGCAAGATCGGTTTCGGTGCATTTTCGCGTTTTTGATCGGTCTCGATACGGTTCGTCTACAAATTGAAGATTCCTCTGGTTTTCTTTGATTTTCTGCACCAATAATCCTTTGCAACATTTACCAAGCCAAATCTCCAGCTTGTAGGTTGGTGGATCGAACTAATTTTATCGTTTCGCACATTTTTGTATCGCTCGCAATGTAGTCGATAATTGTTGTGTGTGATTTGGTTTTGCATTTGTGTGATCCATGATCCAATTGTATTAGTTGATTCTATCTTTGTTTATGTGCTGTTTTCAAGTTCAATTTTCGTGTACAATTTCAGTTCCCAGCATGTGGTGGTTGGCATAAGTGATTATGTGTTGAAAACTACTTTTGAAAAGTTGTTTTTACTGTTATTTTTGCCTCTGTTACAGTGGTAACCGGTTAACAGTTATGCTGTAACCGGTTACACATTGCAATTTTTCCCCAAAACGCTGATTTTCAAGCATGTAACGGTTAGCACATATGCTGTAACCGGTTACCACTGTACAGAATGTCATTTTCTTGCATTTTCAAGCTTGTTTGCCATGCTTTCTTCATTTTAACTTCCATTGATTGTCATACTTGATTTCATGGATGTTTTTAATGTCATTTCACTGCTGGTTGAAGCATGTTCATGAACTTTCGATGCGCATTTTCAATTATCCATTTGTTTCATGTTCTTAGCATTGTATGAACATAGCAATTCTTGCACTATTTTTTGTTCACATGATACATGATTTTGTGTGACATTTTGGTGATCATTTGGCACTGTTTTGCACCTTCCATTTCGGTTGCATTAAGTTTATTCTTCATGGATAAGCTTAATCTTGTATAATCAATAATACACACCTTTGTGCTTTAATGACTTTTCATTCTCTTTGGAAAGTTGTTAGCATGTTTCTCCCTTGATTAATTGATCGAAACTTTGTTTCGATTAATCGATTTTCCCTCTTCCTCTCTTTAGGCCTCCCTTAGAGCTTTTTCTCTTGATCCCCTCGTAGAGTTGGAGTTTCGCGCCACGCCTTGTATCGGAGCACTGTACAAACTAACGCCTTTATGCTGTCAGTTTCTCTCCGCAGGAGCACTGTACAAATGGGAGCTGTTGCGCTGTCTATTTCAATTTCTGTGCTACACCTTTGGGTGCTAGAGAAGGAATGAGGGTGGAGTCTTTCCAACCTCATTCTGGCTATTTCCTTGGTAAGGACGTCTTGTCCTCTTTTCAAGAATAGTCACCTCTATCCTCAAGTGGTAGCGTCTTTTCTCCTCCTCAGTCGAGTTGATCCTTGATCATTCTCACTCTTACCTCTTGCAACTTTTCTCCTGATCGATCACCAATTTCTTTAGTTAAAGATCTTTGCTTGGATTTAACTCCTGTCTCTTACCTCATTACTCTGTTCTTGTGGTCAATCATTGTCTTTAGATTCCCCTGCAGAGTTTCTATTCTTTTCTTCGGTCAAACACAGTCTTTCTGTTAAATAACCGACACTCCCCCAGGAGTTCGCAACCTTTTCTTTGGTTCCTCTCCCTTTGAGTGGCTAACCACTGACTGTCAGTTAAAACACCAATGTTTGCAATCTTTCTCAGTTAATCACAGTCCGTCTGTTAATCACTGAGCTTCTCTTGGGTTAATCACCTATTCTTGGTTAATCACCCTTTTCTTCAGTTAACCACAGTCCGCCTGTTAAAATACTGAACCCTTTCAAGTTAATCACCTTCTCTTGGTTAATCACTCGCTTTTCTCTTCAGTTGATCACAGTCCGTCTGTAAACACCGAATCCCCCGCAGTTGGCAACCTCCTCTTGGTTCGAATACTTGCACCCTTGGGTTAGTAACCTTTCTTTGGTTCAAATACCCTTTCTTCGGTTGAGTACTGTTTGTTCAGTCAGTTTACCGAACCCCTTCGGGTCACGACCTTCGCTCGGTCTTACACCCGTCCTTTTGGGTCACGACCTTTGCTCGGTCCTACACCCGTCCTTTTGGGTCACGACCTTTGCTCGATCCTACACCTGTCCTTTTGGGTCGCGACCTTTGCTCGGTCCTACACCCATCCTTTTGGGTCACGACCTTTGCTCGGTCCTACACCCGTCCTTTGTGTCAAGACCTTCGCTCGGTCTTACACCCGTTCTTTGGTTAATCACAGTTTTCTCTGTTAAAACCAATGCTTCTCTATCCCCACGGAGTGGCAGTCTTTTCTTCCCTGGTTAACCACTACCAGTCAGTTAACACACCGAGGCCCCTTCAGAGTCAAACACCTTCTCTCGCTTCAGCACTCTCCCTCTTGGTTTATCACAGTCCGTCTGTTGACACCAGCTTCTTTTCCCCGCCAGGGTCCTACTTTCTTTCTTCGGTTAACCACTGTCAGCCAGTTAATATACCGAGTCTCCTTTTTTCTCTTGGTTATGACACCATCCCTTTATTTGGATCCCCAACAGAGTCCTTCCTATCCTACTTTCTTGGTTTCGACACCGATCCTCTTTGTTATCCCCAGTAGAGTTTCTCATCCCTTTCTCTTGGTTTAGACACCATTTCTCCCTCTCTCTCTGGGTTTGGACACCATTTCTCTCTTATTCTCATATTCTCTTGGTTTGGACACCATTGCTATCTTATCCTTTATTCTCTTGGTTTTGACACCATTCTCGCACTTTACTCTCAATACAGTTACTATTCCTTGTCTTTACATTCTTTTCTTGGCTTCGACACCATTTATTTGGAATCCTCAGTGGAATTTCCTTCTTTCTTTCACTCTTGGTTTTGACACCGCTTTCCTTTCCTTTTCCGTTCAGTTCCACGAACTACGGAAGCTCTGATTCTGCATTCTTCTAAATGTATGATACGTAGGCATGAGATCGCAATGATCTCGACGAGCACACTTCCACCTTTCTTCCGTCTTTCTCCTTTCTTTCCTTTTCTTCGTCCCCTGGTCTCTCTGAACTACGACGCTCTAACTTCCTCATTGCACTATGAGGGTACGTAGGCCCGAGGAATTCGTTTCTCCGCGAGCACTTTCCTTCTCTTTTTTCTTTTCCCCTTTTCCTTTCTCCTCTCTCCTCTTTCCTTTAGCTAGAAGCCTTTAGTTAGATAACCCATCCAAGCCTAGAAGCAAGCGAAATGGTTCCCGTCGAGTACGACGGATGCGTTAGGTACTAATACCTTCCTTTCGCATAACCGATCCCCCGTTCCCATTTCTCTTCCCCTTGGGTTTTATCGATATTTTCCCTGTCCTTTGGGACTAAATAAAGTTCGGTGGCGACTCTGTTGTATCTTTGAGTGTGTGATTCACTCAGGTAGATTTCCAGCCATCTTCAGCTGGCGACTCTGCTGGGGAACAGATTGACCTATTGCTGGTCCATCCCTTGAGGGGTCTCACCTAGTTTCTGTTGCACCCCAAAATTTGCCCTCCTTACTTTAGTACTAACTGGCTTATGTTTCGTTTTATTTTGTATTATCATGTGTGCATATCATTGATTCTTAGCATGGGGTCAAGGTGCCCGAGGCAAGTTCAAGAGGAGAAGATGTTCTTCAAAGGGTCAAGCAAGAGTCCTTGTATCAAGCAAGAGAGTTCAAGTGGATCACTCTCTCCTAACCAGTGCAGAAACTAGGGTTTTGAGATTCTTGGGTTTATTACTCCAATGGGCAAGCTCCTTGGGTTTTTATCATCACCAAATGGCACATCTTATCTTTGTTGGAGAGGATACACATCATATTCAGAGGAATTTGGATTTGGAGACTGTGTTATTTCCTCTTAGACTAAGGGTACCAAGATTAGGGTTTGCTATAAAGTCAGTTTATTTTTGATTTTGTGGGCAAGACTTGATTCCATGGTATTCCTTGGGTCCCTAAGTATCTAAGAATGGAAGATTGTCCATCAGTTTGGTTCAGGAGAGATTCAATTGGCCAATGGATTGTAAATCAGGTGAATTGGGTAAAAGTCAACAGTGAGAGGGGAAGTCAACTGTGGAATTTTGAGGTTCTCTCCAAGGTTTTCAAGGCCTCACATCCTCATATGGTCTTCAAGGGTCAATTTTCATACCATTTGTCAAGAATCAGGAGTTGGGTACAAGAGTTACTAAATTTGGAATGTGACCTATAATAAGAAGTTTCCATTTTTGGCAAGTTTCTACACTACGTCCAACTTAACTTTTCACCATCAAGAAGGCTTCAAATGAATTTTCCTCAAACATGAAAGTTGAATATCTTTTTCTCCTCTTTCCAACAAGTACTAGTGGGCCTCCATATCATTTGTGAAACTCAGGTTATGATCAAAAGAAGGAAATGTGGTTTTTAGGGTTTCTCATGGTTCCATTTTCACAACTTTGGGCATAATGACCTATAATTAATTCCATTGCTTCATGCCACATTACAACATCAAAATACACTCCTTAAGGGTCATTATGGGCCTTTGAATCAAGTGAATCCATGGTACATTCTTCACTTATTCTCCATTATGCCAAATTACCAAATTACTAAAAACTCATGAATAAAATGGTTTCAAGGCCCAAATCAAACTCAGGTGTAATTAGCAATTCAAACATGGGTGATCCATCATAGAATGTTTGGATATACATGCATGAAAGGAGGTGTATCTCACATTATGCAATTTTCCAAATTTGCCCAAAACTCTTTAACAAAAGAATTACCAAGGCCCAATTGCTGATCAATTGATTAAACCTAGGTATTTAAACTCATTCATGCACTGGTTAGGTTGGATTCACGTGATATTTGGAGGAGAAGAGAGCTTGAACCCTAAGACTTGAATCTTTCATATCTCTCAATCCACAAGGACTTTTCAAGAAATTCTTCCACCATCTTCATTCTGGTGATCAATAGAGTGCAAACCATCCCCCATTCGCAGCTAAGAGCAAGGATAAGGGCTGTGCCATCTCAGGTTAGTGATTCTTTTGATGATCATAAAACTCAGTTTTTAAACGTGCATATTGACGTGTGGCATCCATGGATCATGCTGATAAAATTTGTTTTGAATGTGGACGTGTATTGTGTGCTTATGGTGTGTTTAAAGTTTTGAGCCCTAACATATTTCTCATCGTTTTTCATTGTACATTGGTTATTTGAAATTTTTGATTGCATATTTGGAATCCTCACGTTTTTCTGATCAAAATAGTGTATTCGCATGAAATTTCTGGGCAAGCTTTGAGTTGCAGGTGACGGAGGAGGTGGCCGGAACCCTAGCTCCGGCGGCTAGTGAGGGTTCCGGCGAGGTGGAGTGGCTGGAGGTAGGAGATGAAATCTCCGCCATTCATTCCTTTCATCGCACGGCCCAGATCGTGCCACGTTTTTTTATTTTTTATTTTTATTCTGATGATTGTGTGGTTATTACCCCACCATTGTTATTGTGTACGTCCAACCATGTTATTTCATTTTGTTTACTTTTTATTTAGTTGACTCAACCACGTGCATTGGATGAATTGTATGGCTGAAATCATGACAACGCATTAAAATAGACATGTGACGGGCACATGGGAGTCATATGGTATGCTGAACGATGTTGTGTACGCGTGTGTTTGTAGTTACAGTGTGCGTGTTGATCATTATTACTATTTGATTTGTTTGACTGATGAGGAACGCAGGATCAATCCAATGGCAGGTACGCAGTCAACATGGTTGACTGAGGTCCACACGTGGACATTTTTTTATTTTGTTTTTTCTGATGGACTCTTGGTGGTGGACTTGCTATTCACACACGCCCTTTTAAGCCCATTTACCATTCCAACATATTTTTCTTGCTCATTGCACCCCCCTTGCATATTTCTTTCTATTTTATTTCTATTCAACCATTACATTTTCATTTTATTTTTTTTAAAATAGATAATTGCATTAAAAAATTACCAAAAAATTCATGCATCATATTTAGCATTTTATAAAATTTTCATAAATTTTATTTTATTATTTTATTTTATTTTTGGTGTCTGAAATAATTATTTGGTTTATTTTCTTTTTGAATTATTCATATCGTGCATACTTAAATTTGTTTATTTTATTTCTCTGCATCCATAAAACATTTTCAATCCATTCTTTTTGCATTTGTTAGATAATATTCTGAAATGCATTAAAATATTTTTCCCTCATTTTTAAAATCATCTCACATTGCATTTTAGTCCTTTCCTTCTGCATATTGAACCCTACTTCTCATCTGAGCTTTGCGTAATTGTTTGAGTGACTAATATCTTGAATTTTTGCAGGAGTTTTGATATGTTATTCGCCTCTGGTTGAGCAATGTTGATATTTATTTTGGCAATTTTAGAAGTTGTTTCTCTAATTATTTGATTGCTTTCACTTGAGATCTTCTTGTATGCATATTTCTGATCATGCCTGAGTTTTTGTTTGAGAGGCACTTGTGCCATTGCTTTGGGGTGTGTCTTTGACTTCCTAATTCATGTTTGGATGGTTATAGGTCATTTAATCACTATTATATGACCTTGTTTGTGCTAACATCTTGTGCAGGGGCTGAGGTAGTCCTTTAAGGGTGTGGATGATCATCCATGTTCACCCTTGCTCTTTCCTTCTCTCATCTTTTCTTTTCTTTAGGTTTAGGTTGTCGTCAAACCTCACTAACCGTAGGTCACCCATGCATGATAACATTAGGACTCTTAGTTCCCCTTTAGAGTTTCCTTTGTGTCTTCTCTCTTCTCATCTCTTAACAAATTTCTAAAACACTTAATAAAGATAAGGTGTATTGCGCACGAGCCTTAAGCGTGGGGAATGAGAAATGAGGGGTTTCCTCTCATCTTTCTAGAGTGCTTAGCGAGCGTCCTGTCTTGGGACGATGCGTTAAGTATTCGTCCTTGTGCCCTAGACTTTGGTGCAATGCAACTTATGAACTAACTCAAGTCACTTCTGTCTAAGAAATACAAACAAACTTCAAACTTTTTTGTCCTTCGGGATTGTCAAACTAAAGGCTATTTTCAAAAAGGGCACGTTACTTTCCGTTTGAGACGCAAACAGGCATCGACCCTAACTGTCGGACGCGAACTTAACGTCGCTCATAAAAAACACAAAAAGAACTTGGTCCGAACTACGTTGACTCTGAATTCCCCATTGCACAAAGGGGGTACGTAGGCCTAGGACGTTGACGTCCTACCGAGTCTGTCTTTGTTTTCCCCTCCTCGTGTCATTACAGCCATAGATTGTAGGATAACTCACCCTTAGAATAGACAACAAGTGTGGATCCCATCGAGTACGATGGACGCGTGGGGTGCTAGCACCTTCCCCTCGCGTAACCGACTCCCGAACCCAGGCAATGGTTGCGATGACCATTCCTTTCCCCCTTCTTAAGGTTTATGCGGTGTTCCCTTTCCCTCTCTTGGGATAAATTTACACGGCTGGCGACTCTGTTTTTCCGCGCCACTCTCGCGTTTGTACCTGGATGAAAATCCCGGGAGCGACAGTTTCGTTTACTTTTCTTGCTTGTTTGAGTGTTTATCTTCTGCGCTTTACTTTACGCTTTATTTAGCTTTATGTTTATTTATTGAATTTCTTTACTGCTTTAAATATTCATATGCTACATATTCTGGATATCTTCTATTTTCTCTGCTGTTGCCGGTTGGGTTGTTACTTGAGAGATAAGCCCATTACACAGGCTTGAGAGTACATATAGGATTGGAGTGGAAAGTAGTGTGGCCTACGTAGCGTCTTGGTACGTATGGTTTACATGAAATCCACACCCAGACGAGGTTTTCAGGGGAGATGTTCTGATTTGTGCATCTTGTGCATTTCGGGGTGTTAACCTAGAAAGCTATCGACTCTGGGGACCTTTCCCGAGGACTCAGTTGCGGCACTCCTCCCAAGGAACGATAATGGCATACCAGAAATGGCAAACCCATTACGATTCCTTGATCCGAGGACCCAAAACTGGGAACTTGCCATAGGATGGCCTTTTTTGGGGGACTCAGTGGACGACCTCTTTGTTTGGCGATAGTATTGTACCCTGAGGGATGAATGTACTATTGCTTCTCAAATCGAGAATCCGAAACTGGGAATCCCGCTTTCTATATCATACCTGTGTGGGGGATTGGTTTTTGCAGGAAAACAAGCCACTTCATACCTTTGTTCTCTCATTGCGTCAGCTCTCGCACCGACACAGCACTACCTTTGCAGATGTTCAGATTTGACTATTCAGACTATGCTGGCTTGATTCTGGTGTTGCATATCATCTCATCATGTCAAATTAATTTTTGCATAAGCATTTTTAAACTTTATTTTTGCATGAATTGCATTCACTCATGCCTGCATATGCATGTCCTTCATCCCAGAATTGTTGCTCATCCTTGTCCGCATTCCTTGTAGCAAGACGACGACTCGACATCGGTATTTTAATCGCTCAAGCAAATCCCGAATCATGGCTGACATTGAAGCTGAGAACGCTGCTTACAAGGAAACTCTGGCACAATTCCAAGGTCGGATGGATCAGTTCCAGACGAACATGGATGTCATTATGGAGCTCCTTCGTGCTCAGAGGGATACTACTGCTGTTGCCACTATTGTTGCAACCACTACTGATGCAACTGTCGTCACTCCTGTTGTGACTGTTCCTCCTGTTGTTACAGCTACTCCTGCTATTGTTGTTCCTTCTCCTTCTAGAGTTGACGTGCCAGTCAAGCCTATGAATCAGCCTGCTGTTCAGCATAGTTTGAATCAGATGCCCGCTAGTTTCCCTTGGGGCATGCCTCCGAATTACACTCCTCAGATTGCAAATAATGGTAGTGCCTTCATACCATATCAGCCTTTTGTTGCACCCATGCCTAATGGGAATGTTGCCGCCTATCCATGGGTCATGCCTACTCCAGTCCCGCCTCTAGTGGTGAATGATGATCCTGAGAATCTTCAGGCTCAAACTCAACAAATTGCTGGATTAGTCGACACTGAAACTCCTGATGAAGAAGAGCACGTGTATAGAGGTCCTATTCATGTTTCGGTTCCATCTCAGACTGCTCAAACTGCTGTTCCTATTGCTCATTCTGGGATGTTCTATCCTGGGGCATCTTCCTCAGCTGCTGGGGTACCTCCTCCGAATTATCTGTATGGTGTTCTGATGGGTCAGAATGCTGGTCAGATGGTTAATCCTAGTTTGGTTTATCCTTCTCAGTTTGCTACTCCGCAAGTGAATGCTCCTGCCGCTTCTCAGCTGCCCAATCCTCAGATTCTTGTTAGGCCCACCAATTATAATAGATCGGTTGACTACAAGTTGTTGGAAGACCGTATCAGGGCTATTGAAGGGTTCTCTACTTTTGGCATGGAGGCCAAAGATTTGTGTTTGGTTCCGAATATTGTGTTGCCGCAGAAATTCAAGGTACCTGATTTGCCAAAGTACAAAGGTTTGAGTTGCCCGCGTAGTCACATCACTATGTACTGCAGGAAGATGGCATCCCATATTGATAATGATGAATTGCTAGTTCATTGTTTTCAAGATAGTTTGTCTGGAGCCTCGTTGGATTGGTACATGGGCCTGGAGCGCAGCAAAATCCGTACTTGGAGAGATTTGTCTGAAGCGTTCGTGAGACAATACAAGTATAACCTTGATCTGGCGCCCACTAGATTGCAATTGCAGAATCAGTCTCAGTGCTCAGCTGAAACATTCAAGGAGTATGCACAAAGATGGCGTGAGATGGCACCTCGTGTGCGACCTGCTCTCTCTGATAATGAGTTGGTTGACATCTTTATGGGTACTTTACAAGGATCTTACTACAAGAAAATGGTGGGTAGTTCTTCATCGAACTTCGATGATGTTGTGACGATTGGTGAACGGATTGAGAATGGTTTGAAGACTGGAAAGATTCCTGGAGCTGCTTCCCAGCAGCCGGCCACTCGGAAATCTCAGATCAGTCATTCCAAGAAGAAGAAAGGTGAAGCCAACGCTGTTACAACTCAAGTTTCTCCTCAGTATCAAACTCCCATGGCTCCCTTGCTGTACTATCCGTATCCGTACATTGCTGCTGCACAGTATCAACAACCTCCATATCAGTATCATCCGCAACAACCAGTTCAGAATGCTCAGAATCAACAAAACAACAAAAATCAGCAAAATCAAAACCGTCAGCACAACAACAATCAGGGAAACCGTAAGCGTCTGAATTTTGACAAGATTCCTGTGTCATACACCGAGTTGTTTCCTTATTTGGTTCACCAAGGGGCAATTGTCCCCAAACAGATAGCACCTGCGATTCCTCCATTTGGGCCGAAGCATAACCCAAATGGTCTTGTGCTTACCATGCTGGATACATAGGACATGCAACAGAGGATTGCTTTGTTTTCAAAACCAAAGTTTAGGAACTCATTGATAAGAAGGTTCTGACTTTTGTTGAGGAAGGACCTAACATTCAGAGTAATCCGTTGCCGAATCACGGTGGACCTACAGTTAACATGATTGGGGATAATTCCAGGGCTCAATTGATTATGGATATTGACGAGGTAAAAACTCCGATGTCTGTGGTTTTCAAGAAATTGAAGGAACACAGGCTGTTGAAAGGATTGCATGGTAAGTGTCAGATTTGTGACGATAATCCCAACCAGTGTCGAAGGCTAAAGGGTTGTGTCCAGATTCTGATGAACCGTTGCGAAGTACAATTTGCCAGATCTAAACCTGTTGAGGAAGTTGCTGCTATTGAGCCGTTCACCATCGTCTATAGGAAGGTTCCCGTGGAATCCCCTAAACAGAAGAAGGTGCAACCCATCGTTGTTTGCCCGCTGAAGCCATTTCCGTATCAGAATTCTAAAGAGGTACCGTGGAAGTATGGGTCTTCTGTGTTTTCTGGAGGTCAAGAGATAAGGTTCGCTGAATCAGAGATCGTGAATGTTACAGCTGGTGGAGGTATGACTCGTAGTTGACGAGTATTTGCTCCAAAGGTCACTACAAAGCCTGTTCAAGTTCTGACTGTAGTTCCTGTTGTTCAACAAGGGGCGTCATCTACTACCGTTCCAATACCGACTGTTCCGTCAGAGGATGTTTCAAAGAGCAAGGAGACCCTTGATGATCAAGAATTCCTTAAGCTGATCAAGAAAAGTGACTTCAAGATTGTGGATCAGCTGGGTCAGACTCCCTCGAGGATCTCAATTTTGTCCTTACTCATGAGTTCGCCTGCGCACAGATCAGCTTTGTTGAAAGTTTTAAACAGCGCCCATGTCATGCAAGATATATCCGTCGTCGAATTCGATGATGTAGTGGCCAACATAAGTGCAAGTCGGTATTTGGGTTTTAATGAATCGGAACTGCCTCCTGAAGGAACTGCCCACAATAAAGCGCTGCACATATCTGTAACCTGCACAGACATCCTGTTATCTCGTGTTTTAGTGGATACTGGTTCTTCTCTCAATGTGATGCCTAAGGGCACATTGAGTCAATTACCAGTGGAGGGGATCGAGATAAGACCAAGCGCCTTAGTTGTCAGAGCCTTTGACGGTTCTCGAAGACAGGTCATTGGAGAAGTGGACTTACCCATCAATATTGGGCCGCATTTGTTTACCATTACTTTCCAAGTGATGGACATCAATCCAGCGTATAGTTTCCTTTTGGGTCGTCCGTGGATCCACGCGGCAGGGGCAGTTACCTCCACTTTACATCAGAAGTTGAAATTCATGTTTGACGATCAGCTTGTCATTGTCTGTGGTGAAGAGGATTTGATTATAAGCGAGTTATCGTCCTTTCGATATGTCGAGACCGAAGAAGGCATAGCTGAGGTACCGTTGCAGTGTCTCGAGTTCGAAGATGTCAACTCTTCTTCAACTAGTTAAAGTAGATCACCACAATTGACTTTAGCATCTGCTAAGAGTGCTAAAGAGACCATCGATAGAGGTGCCTTGCTCGGCTGGGGGCACGTGATTGATGTGGTTGAAAAGCATAATCGTTTTGGAGTGGGTTATCATCCTGGTCATCAATCTGGTTCCTCTTATCAGAGGCAAAGCAACTTTATCAGGTTCCATAGCGCGGGTTTCCAACAAGGTGACATCGTGGCAGCTACTGATGATGCTGGTCCTAGCAATCAGATTTCAAGCTTTGTGCGCAAGTGTCCGCCGGGCTTCAAGCTCAACAATTGGACATCTACCGTGATTCCTGTGGTTTTCCCATATAACATGTAATGCATTTTTCTTTTTCATTCCCTCGTCCTCGCCCGAGACGAGTGGATAGCTTGTAAAGGGCCTCACGCTTTTGCAATATTATGTGATCAATAAATGAAAGTTTTTTGCATTCAAAATCATGCTCTATTTTCTTTCTTTATTTTTACTTTTTCACAAAATAAATGGCAAAAGTTTCTTTTATTTTTCGCTTTTTAAATAGCTCATTCTAAACATATCCATAAACATGCAGAACTAATAAAAGCATTGATAACAACACCGCAAACATCCATTGTAATTCTGGAATTCCAATTAACCAAGCCGAAGAAGATGGTAAGGAAGATTGTGAATTACCGGCTGAACTAGCAAGGCTCCTTGAGTACGAGCGTAGAGAGATTCATCCATACAAAGAGCCGGTAGAAGTTATCAATCTTGGTACTGATGAGGTCAGAAGAGAAGTCAAGGTTGGCGCATCCCTCGCAAAGCATGTACACTCCGAGTTGGTCAAGTTATTGAAAGAGCATGTTGATATCTTTGCCTGGTCCTATCAAGATATGCCTGGGTTGGATACCAACATCGTTGAACATCACTTGCCACTCAAGCCCGAATGTCCTCCTGTCAAGCAGAAGCTTAGAAGGACTAGACCCGACATGGCACTCAAAATCAGAGAAGAGGTAAAGAAGCAGCTTGATGCTGGGTTCCTAGCCACTTCCGAATATCCTGAATGGATTGCCAACATTGTCCCGGTTCCTAAGAAGGACATCAAAGTCAGAATGTGTGTGGATTATCGAGATCTCAATAAGGCAAGCCCGAAGGATGATTTTCCTTTGCCTCATATTAATGTCTTGGTAGACAACACTGCGTAATTCTCTGTCTTTTCCTTCATGGACGGTTTTTCAGGATATAATCAGATCAAGATGTCCCCGACTGATATGGAGAAGACTACTTTCATCACGTCATGGGGTACATATTGCTACAAAGTCATGCCATTCGGTCTAAAGAATGCAGGGGCAACATACCAGCGTGCCATGACAACCCTCTTTCACGATATGATTCATAAAGAGATTGAGGTTTACGTGGACGATATGATTGCCAAGTCCAGAACTAAAGATGATCACTTGGTTCATCTGAAGAAACTGTTTGACAGACTCTGGAAGTTCAGATTGCGGTTGAATCCTGCGAAGTGCACCTTCGGAGTTCGATCGGGTAAACTGTTGGGTTTTATTGTAAGTCAGAAGGGCATTGAAGTTGATCCTGATAAGGTTCGGGCAATTCAGAACATGCCACCTCCCAAAACAGAGAAAGAAGTTTGTGGCTTTCTGGGCAGACTCAATTACATTTCAAGATTCATTTCTCATTTGACGGCTACCTGTGAACCAATGTTCAAATTACTAAGAAAAAATCAACCGGTTGAATGGAATAATGATTGTCAAGAGGCATTTGAAAAAATAAAACAATACTTGCAAGAACCACCGATCTTAGTACCGTCGGTTCCTGGTAGGCCTTTAATCATGTATCTCACCGTTCTCGATGAATCAATGGGATGTGTATTGGGTCAACATGATGACACTGGCAGAAAAGAACATGCAATATACTATCTGAGCAAGAAAGTTCACTGATTGTGAGACCAGATACTCACTCTTAGAGAAAACTTGTTGTGCTCTAGTCTGGGCTGCTCGACGCCTACGACAATACATGATTTGCCATACTACTTTATTGATATCCAAAATGGATCCGATAAAGTACATCTTTGAAAAGCATGCTGTCTCTGGAAGGATTGCTCGGTGGCAGATGTTGTTAACTGAGTATGATATCCAGCATGTTACCCAGAAAGCAATAAAAGGGAGCGTCTTGTCTGACTACCTTGCTCATCAACCTGTAGAGGGTTATCAACAGATGAAGTTTGACTTTCCCGATGAAGATGTTCTGTTTATCAGAGATTATGAGACTCCAGATCCTGATATAGGACCCAAACCAGGGGCACGATGGACGCTCGTGTTCGATGGTGCCTCTAATTCCAAGGGTCGTGGAATCGGTGCTATCCTCATCTCTCCAACAGGTTTTCACCTTCCCTTCACTGCTAGATTATGCTTTGCATGCACCAACAATATGGCAGAATACGAAGCATGTATCTATGGTATTGAAGCGGCTATTGACATGAGAATCAAGATTCTTGAGGTTTATGGAGATTCTGCCTTGGTCATCGGTCAAGTCAGAGGGAACTTTGTGACTCGGGATTCCAAACTGGTTCCGTACCAACAACACATAGCGAAGTTGATTCCTTACTTTGATGAGATCACTTTTCATCATATTCCCATAGAAGAAAATCAACTAGCTGATGCTCTTGCCACTCTAGCATCCATATTCAAGGTCAAGTGGAAGAATGAAGCTCCTCATATCTGCATTGATCATTTGAACGAACCAACACATTGTTTAGCAATCGAGGATGAGTCTGATGACAAGCCTTGGTTCTACAACATCAAAAGATATCTGGAAAAGCAGGAATATCCCGAGGGTATCACCATCACTGACAATAAGGCTCTTAGGCGGCTTTGCGCCAAATTCTTCTTAAGTGGTGGTGTACTGTACAAGAGGAATTATGATTCCGTGTTGCTCAGATGCGTGGATAGACACAAAGCAAACACGATCATAAGGTCCATACATGAGGGCTGCGAGGGTGTACATGCTAAAGGTCCTGCTATGGCTAATAAGATCCTTTGGGCTGGGTATTACTGGACGAAAATGGAGGTAGATTGTTACAACTTTGCCAAAAGATGTCACAAGTGCCAAATCTACGGAGACAAGATCCATGTGCCTCCAACTCCATTGAACGTGTTGACTTCACCTTGGCCATTCTCCATGTGGGGTATAGATATGATTGGAATGATTGAGCCGAAGGCTTCCAACGGTCATCGATTTATTCTAGTTGTTATCGACTACTTCACCAAGTGGGTTGAAGCTGCTTCCTACGCAAACATTACACGACAAGTGGTTGCTAGATTTATCAAGAAAGAGATAATCTGTCGCTATGGCATTCCTAGCAGCATTATCACGGACAATGCAAGCAACCTGAATAACAACATGATGAAGGAGTTGTGTCAAGAATTTAAGATCGAGCACCACAACTCTTCACCATATCGGCCCAAGATGAATGGCGCCGTTGAAGCAGCAAACAAAAACATCAAGAGGATTGTCCAGAAAATGGTCAAGACATACAAGGATTGGCATGAAATGCTTCTTTTTGCACTGCATGGCTATAGAACTTCAGTTCGCACTTCTACTAGGGCAACTCCGTATTCGGTTGTGTATGGTATAGAGGCAGTTCAACCCATTGAAGTCGAAATTCCTTCGCTTAGAGTCATCATGGAAGCAGGTCTTGAGGAAGCCGAATGGGTTCAATCCAGATACGACCAGCTGAATCTCATCGAAGAGAAGCGCCTTGCAACGGTTTGTCATGGTCAATTGTATCAGAAGCGCCTCAAATGAGCTTTTGACAAGAAAGTTCTTCCTCGAACATTCTGTGAAGGCGAACTCGTGCTCAAGAGATATTCACCTGTTCACTCGGATCCACGAGGCAAGTGGATTCCCAATTACGAAGGACCCTTTGTTGTCAAAAAGGCCTTCTCAGGCGGAGCCCTGATCCTCACCACACTGGATGGGGAGGAGTTGCCATCGCCCGTGAACTTCGATACAGTCAAAAAATATTATGCCTGAAAAAAAAGGATAAAAGTCCGTTAGATTGACATCCGCAAGGACAATCTAGGCAAAAATGGACGTCCTGATGGACCAAAAAAAAGAAACGTCCATGCAAAAGTTAGGGACAATGGAAAAACAATAATAGCCCGCTAAGTTGAAAACCCGAAAGGGCGACTTAGGCAAAAATGGGCATCCCGGTGGACGAAAAAAAATATGAAAACATGTCCAGGCAAAAATTAGGGATAAAGGCATTGACTGTGAACACTTGAGCCTCTTTTCCTCACGGCTAGACCTCAGACGGTAACAGAGCAGTCCAATCATCATCAACTGGGGCAAGGCGTTGGAACCTAGACTTACAGTGGATGGTAGCCAAGGTTGTAATCAATGCAAAGCATGATTTCCCTTTGCCATTTACTTTTGTTTTTCAATTTTATTGCAAATTTCCTCATCAAGGATTTTGCATCCTTGTACACACTTTATGTACAAAAGTTTTACATTCAATAAAATGCATTCTTTGTTATCTCAATTTGTTTTCATTCCAGTATTTTGTTTGCAAAATAAACAATTATTTGTGATCACATAATACTAAAAAACGTTGAGAATAATAAAAAGCTAAATCAATCGAGAAAGCAATATGCATTGCATGTGTTACTGGTAACTCCTGCAGGGTGAGCGATAATATCCATTGGTAAGCCTAGCGCCTGGCCGACAACGTTTTGATTCAGTGAAGAAGTTGTTGTTTCCTCAGCAATTCCTCGGCAGGGTCATAATTCTCCCCAGCAGGTTGCCAAGGTGTTCCTCAGCAAAGATGTTTTGCTCACTTTTCCCCAGCAAGGGTTGTGCATATTCTCCAATGTTTAGGAACTATCTTTCACCAGCAGTAGTGGTTTCTCCTCAGCTGAGTCAACATGATCCGGGAACCTCTTTGCCCCACGCAGAGCCCCTCTTGGTAGAAAGGATTGACTTGGTTCTTTCGTCCCCAACAGAGATAGCCATGGTGATTTAGAAACCTGAGAGGTTCTCAGTTTCTTTCCCCGGCGGAATCATCATCCTTTGTAAACTCTCTTCTCCAGCAGAGTTTGTCTTTGTCTGTGGGTCCTGTCCCCGACCGAGGGTGTCGAAGTCGTTTTGCTGCGATTTCTGCCTGACCGCTTCGCTGTGCCTCATCTTGAGCCTTTGCATTGCATGATATCAAGCATCATGTAGAAACGCATACATAGCATATGCATCGATCATACTCCCTCTCTTTTTTGTCTGACTTATCTCCCGGCAGATTTTCAGCAATCCTTGCACTTACCTATTCTACCTTGCACCGCTCTGTTTGTCGCCGTCGGCCAAATTTTTGAGCTACTCTTTTATTTAATCCCCTTTTACCTCGAATCATCGAAAAGCTGGCGCAATTCGTACATTCAGGTCCAAGAGGATTAAATAGGGGCAGCTGTCGTAACCCGAAATTTGACCTCCCTCTTTTAACTTTTGCATAAGCAGGCGCATTCGCATCATCAGCATACACATTCGCACTTTTCTTTGTGTGTTTCTTGTTGCAGGATCTGCAGGTTTTCCAAGCCCGATTAATCGCATCCTCTCAAGATTATTTCATCACCAAAACAAGCTCAAAATAAGGGTTTCCATGTTTATTTATCAAGACAAGAGTTGGAAAACCCAAACCGGGACTTCAGCATCATTTCCAAGCAAATTTGGGGAAAATGAGCTGTAGTAACCGGTTACAGCATAACTGATAACCGGTTACACAGGGTATTTTTCACCAAAAACACAAGTTTTCAAGCATGTAACCGGTTAGCACATATGCTGTAACCGGTTACTCAGTACAAAGTTGCAGATTCTGCTGCATTTTTGGGACAGCAGCTGTGCACTCTCTTTGGCCTTTGGTTCTATTTGATTCTAGCAATGTGTGGAACATTCTAGACTTCTCTAGACATTTCAATACATTTCAAGTGGATTGGTTTCAATGCATCACTTTAAATTAAGAGCACCATGTTACTTAATTTACAAGCATGTCAACCGTTGGATGTGGAAGCTCGCATTGGGATTGTTACCGAGTTGGTTCTAACTAACCGAGTTAACCACCTTGACTCAGTGAGTCAAGTGTAACTAACTCCTAGCCTAGTTCCAAACCTAAAGCTAATTCCAAACCAAAGTCCAAACCATCTCATATTCCAAACCTAAAATCTATATAAACTCACCTTCACTCACTTTTCATGCTCTCAACCATTCTCTACCATTTTTCACCAAACTTCTCACATTGCACTCTCAATTCTCTCACTTTTCCTCTGATTTCTCTACTCATTCTTCATCTTCGTCTCAATTCTTCTCCATCAAACCTCACCAAAAGCTCTTATTCTTGAAGATTAATCACTTTTCACATTGAAAGTGATTAATTCTTGAGCTTAACCTTCATCATTTGGCATTCTTTGGTTGGATTTCTGGAATTTCATCTCATTCTACTTCAATCCAAGAGCTTCACACCATTTATTTTGGCGCAAGATCGGTTTCGGTGCATTTTCGCATTTTTGATCGGTCTCGATACGGTTCGTCTACAAATTGAAGATTCCTCTGGTTTTCTTTGATTTTCTGCACCAATAATCCTTTGCAACATTTACCAAGCCAAATCTCCGGCTTGTAGGTTAGTGGATCGAACTAATTTTATCGTTTCGCACATTTCTGTATCGCTCGCAATGTAGTCGATAATTGTTGTGTGTGATTTGGTTTTGCATTTGTGTGATCCATGATCCAATTGCATTAGTTGATTCTATCTTTGTTTATGTACTGTTTTCAAGTTCAATTTTCGTGTACAATTTCAGTTCCCGGCATGTGGTGGTTGGCATAAGTGATTATGTGTTGAAAACTACTTTTGAAAAGTTGTTTTTACTGTTATTTTTGCCTCTGTTACAGTGGTAACCGGTTAGCAGTTATGCTGTAACCAGTTACACAGTGCAATTTTTCCCCAAAACGCTGATTTTCAAGCATGTAACCGGTTAACACATATGCTGTAACTGGTTACCACTGTACAGAATGCCATTTTCTTGCATTTTCAAGCTTGTTTGCCATGCTTTCTTCATTTTAACTTCCATTGATTGTCATACTTGATTTCATGGATGTTTTTAATGTCATTCACTGCTGGTTGAAGCATGTTCATGAACTTTCGATGCGCATTTTCAATTATCCATTTGTTTCATGTTCTTAGCATTGTATGAACACAGTAATTCTTGCACTATTTTTTGTTCACATGATACAAGATTTTGTGTGACATTTTGGTGATCATTTGGCACTGTTTTGCACCTTCCATTTCAGTTGCATTAAGTTTATTCTTCATGGATAAGCTTAATCTTGTATAATCAATAATACACACCTTTGTGCTTTAATGACTTTTCATTCTCTTTGGAAAGTTGTTAGCATGTTTCTCCCTTGATTAATTGATCGAAACTTTGTTTCGATTAATCGATCTTTCCTCTTCCTCTCTTTAGGCCTCCCTTAGAGCTTTTTCTCTTGATCCCCTCGTAGAGTTGGAGTTTCGCGCCACGCCTTGTATCGGAGCACTGTACAAACTGACGCCGTTATGCTGTCTATTTCTCTCCGCAGGAACACTATACAAATGGGAGCTGTTGCGCTGTCTGTTTCAATTTCTGCGCTACACCTTTGGGTGCTAGAGAAGGAATGAGGGTGGAGTCTTTCCAACCTCATTCTGGTTATTTCCTTGGTAAGGACGTCTTGTCCTATCTTCAAGAATAGTCACCTCTATCCTCAAGTGGTAGCGTCTTTTCTCCTCCTCAGTCGAGTTGATCCTTGATCATTCTCACTCTTACCTCTTGCAACTTTTCTCCTGATCGATCACCAGTTTCTTTGGTTAAAGATCATTGCTTAGATTTAACTCCTGTCTCTTACCTCATTACTCTGTTCTTGTGGTCAATCATTGTCTTTAGATTCCCCTGCAGAGTTTCTATTCTTTTCTTCAGTTAAACACAGTCTTTCTGTTAAACAACCGACACTCCCCCATGAGTTCGCAACCTTTTCTTTGGTTCCTCTCCCTTTGATTGGTTAACCACTTCCTGTCAGTTAAAACACCAATGTTTGCAATCTTTCTCAGTTAATCACAGTCCGTCTGTTAATCATTGAGCTTCTCTTGGGTTAATCACCTCTTCTTGGTTAATCACCCTTTTCTTCAGTTAACCACAGTCCGCCTGTTAAAATACTGAACCCTTTTGATTTAATCACCTTCTCTTGGTTAATCACTCGCTTTTCTCTTCGGTTGATCACAGTCCGTCTGTAAACACCGAATCCCCCGCAGTTGGCAACCTCCTCTTGGTTCAAATACTTGCACCCTTGGGTTAGTAACCTTTCTTTGGTTCAAATACCCTTTCTTCGGTTGAGTACTATTTGTTCAGTCAGTTTACCGAACCCCTTCGGGTCACGACCTTCACTCGGTCTTACACCCGTCCTTTTGGGTCACGACCTTTGCTCGGTCCTACACCCGTCCTTTTGGGTCACGACCTTTGCTCGGTCTTACACCCGTCCTTTTGGGTTATGACCTTTGCTCGGTCCTACACCTGTCCTTTTGGGTCGCGACCTTTGCTCGGTCCTACACCCGTCCTTTTGGGTCACGACCTTTGCTCGGTCCTACACCCGTCCTTTGGGTCAAGACCTTCGCTCGGTCTTACACCCGTTCTTTGGTTAATCACAGTTTTCTCTGTTAAAACCAATGCTTCTCTATCCCCACGGAGTGGCAGTCTTTTCTTCCCCGGTTAACCACTACCAGTCAGTTAACATACCGAGGCCCCTTCAAAGTCAAACACCTTCTCTCGGTTCAGCACTCTCCCTCTTGGTTTATCACAGTCCGTCTGTTGACACCAACTTCTTTTCCCCGCCAGGGTCCTACTTTCTTTCTTCGGTTAACCAATGTCAGCCAGTTGTAATACCCCAAAATTTGCTCTCCCTTTTTGTCATCATAGCATGGCATTATCATTTATCATATCATATCCACCTCATTAACATTACATTGCATTTAACATAGAAAAATGAAGCATGGCATCCTTCTTACCATCAGGGCATGTGATCAGGTGGAAGGTGGATAATCAAGGAATCATTCAAAGCACAAAAAGGTCAATCAAGTTGGCTCTAGGCAAGCCAAGAGGTCTCTCATGTCTCATACTATCTCAATTGATCTTCCAAAACCTCAAGGAAGTGAGATTCAATGGGAGATTGAAGCACTACATCCTACACTAGGCAAGAAGTCCAAAAATTGAAGGAAAACCCTCAAAAGAGATAGCTCATTGACCCAAAATCATCCTCAAATGGTATATCTCATCATCCTTTAAGAAGATACACAACATACTCTGAGGAATTTGAAATTGGAGACTGCACTTTTACCTCCTAACCAGAGGGGGCCAAAATTAGGGTTTCCATTTAAATCAGGGAATCTTTGCTTTTTTGGGCAAGATTTGATGTCATGGTTTCCTATATGTCCCTAGGTATATGGATGTGGAAGATTGCATCTCAATTGGTTTTAGAAGTGATTCAATTGGAAGAAAGATAAAAAATCAAGGAATTTGGGGCCAAGTCAAATAATCAGAGGAAAAAGTCAACCCTTGACTTTTTAAGGCCAAATTCATGAAATTCATGTTACATATGTCCAATGTACAAAATTTGATCAAGAAACTCCAAAGGAATCATGAAAAAATCAAGGTGTGGAAAGTTGCCATTTTTGGATGAAGAAGGGTTACTAAAAATAGCAAGTTTTGGCCATTTTGCATCAGAGTTTGAACCAAGGCCATTCAAATTTGGAGCACCAAATGAAAAATCCACTCTGCCTCAATGAAAGATCTTGTTTTAAGCTTCACATCCATATGTGGAACATCTCCATTGGATAAAAATTGAGTGAGATATGATGGATCAAAGTTGGAGGAAAGTAGGCCCAAAACCATGTCATGACCAAGTTTGGCCAGGTCTGCGCGCAGTCATTTTCTCAAACAGTTGGTGGACAAGATGTATGGATCAATTACTCATAGTTAGAGGCTTCAAATGAAAAATCTTGCAACATCAAAGTTGTTCCCCTATGTGAGATCTTCAAGATTGATGTTCATGATTTTTTCATATGATCAAAGGATAAGGAATTATGATAGCTCAAAGATTGGTCAATACAACTGAAAACCCATGCTATGCATGCCTTGCCAACCAACCTCATTTCCTCGCCCATGCACCAGTTGGTGTTTCTTCTGTTGCAAGCCACATTTGATCATGTTCCAAACTTCCATTCAACATAATTTCAACATCAATATTGTTCCTCAATGTATCATCTTTCTAATGCCACCAATATTGTGTTGTTTCATTCATTGACAAGTGAGAAATTCACCCTCAAACACCTACTGTTACAATGATGATTTGCTGAATAATTTTGGTTCAAGCACGCATCAAGTACATGATAGAAGTGTGTATGTTTGTTTCCCCATTAAGACCAACACATGCCTGCACTCTTTACACACTTACTCGTGCCATACATGGGAATAGAAGGAACAAACTTGCTTAGCAAGTTTCTGTCACAATAACCTCACCACCTCAGCTTCACTCTCATCCTCACCACAACTGTTATGAGCTTGACCTCACCATAACCCAACCTTGGCTACTCGCCCCTAACTAACTTGACTCAGTTAGTTAGGGTGGACTCAGTTTAACCACATTGACTCATTTAACTCAACTCACTCGACCCTGATTAGAGCTCACTATAAAACCAAATCACACACTCCAATTTTTTTCCAGCTTCATTATTCTCATTTTTCACTCTCTCTCTCAAACACTCTCGCATTCTCTCCACCATCTCTCTCTGCTCAAATCTTCAGTCACCTTCATTTACTTCATCTTCATCATCATCATTGGCACAAGACTGGAGCTCAACTGCATTTATTTTGCACGAATCAAGCTCCATATCAAGAGTGGATCTCTGGTTTTCTTTTGCTTCAAGGATCTGCAAACTTCAGGTCTCAATCACTCCAACTCTATTGCATTGTTTTAGCTTGTTTCTATATGGTTTAAAGCTTATTAGAAGCTGCGTGAGTCCTGGCTAGTTGATAGGCTCTTTAGGAGTTTAGGTGTGATTTTAGGGCAAATTGTTTTGGCTCGGTTTGTGTTATGTGTGCATGATCTACGAGAAATAATGGTGTATTCTTGATCTCCATAGCTTCCTCTTCATTTTGGTATATGAATGATGCATTTCTGGGAAAGTTGAAGTTTGCAGGTGGTGGTGGTTCGCCGGAGAAGATGACCGGAGGTCCTTCTCCGGCCAGTGGGTGAATGTTAGGGTTTAGCACGTTTTAATCCTGTTCGTTCATTTTTCCTCATCGTATGGCTAAGGGCGTGACAGCACATTAAAATGCATGTGCATGTCATGTGCATCATTTCTGAACTCACTTAAACAATATGTGGTGTGGTACACAGTAGAGAGTGTGGTCATTCGCGTGTGCGTGTTGATTGTGATTACTTTGACTCTTGTATTGACTTGACTTGATCCAATGGCTTGTATGGCTTTGACTATTGTTGACTGAGCTCCATGGTTGTTAATGTGTACTGCGCGTTAGTGGACCTAAGCCGATTTGTTATTCACACCTCCCTGTTTAGAGCCCAAAGCATTTTGAACTAATATTTTGCTAAGTTCACACCCCCATTCATAGTGCATTTTTATTTTATTTTCATTTTTTCTACACGTTTCATAATTGAATTTTAAAAATACTAAATAGTATCAGAAAATTCCACAAAAATTCATGAGCATCATTGAAACATTTAGAAAATTTTTGGTGATTTTATTTTCTGATTTTATGACATTTTTACCCCTGCTCCATAATTTTCTTTGAATTTCTTTGATGTGCATTCTTAATATGGTACATGATCTTGTTTAATTTTGTTCTTGATCATTAAAAAATTGTTTTGATGCTCTTCTTTTTGCATTGAGTCATTAGCATCTTGAGGTATGTTAAGTGATTTTTATTTGATTTTTTAGGTCATTTTATTGCATGTTTGGTGTCCACTTTTGTGCTACTTTGTATGATATGTCTATTTTGACCTAAGTACATTGTTTGACATCATTTTGCCTTGGTTCCTTGCATGCTACTTTGATATATGATTCATCTCTGATTTGTGGACTTCAATACCATGTTTTCATAATTTTCATGAGGCCATCTAATTTTTGTTTAATGCACTACCTTTGAAGCATAATAACATGTCATATCATCCCAATATTGGTGCATGTTTATATGATTTCTTTTGTACATAATGGCATGATCATTTGCATATTTGGTGAACCATTCACTTGACATTATAGGTCATTGGTACATATTATATGTCATCCTTGCATGTTGACTTTCATGTAAACCTTGTGCACCTTTAGCATGTGGTGTTTGTACTTGTGTCTTCTTTTGAACTTCCATTTCAATTATACTTCTTCTATCACTTCTTAAATGTCTTAATGTTCTTCATGAATACTTGTGAGAGGTTTGTGAATCATTTTTCATTTCATTTCAATTCTGATCCATGGATTACATGTTCCATTTATGCATTTCTTCTTTTTCCCTTCATCTTTCATTCTCCCTTTTCTTATGTTGGCATGTTCTAGTGCCATGGATGATGTTTGTTGCTTATTCACTTGCACTTGTATGATAATAACCATTGGTTTCCATATGATGTACATTCTGGTTGTGGCTCTAGGATTTGGTTTCTCATTTAATTCTTTTGAGTTTTATGATGCATTACATGTTCTTTTACTTCTTATACTTCTTATACATGTTTACTAACCATGTAGGGGCTTTGGTAAGTTTCAATTGAGTGTGGATAAGGAATCCACATTCAACTTCTATCCTTTCTCTTTTACAATTCCATTTTATGTTTTGTTAAGCACTTATGTGCTTTCTTTTAATAACTCATCACTTTCCCTTTGTGAATTACAATTCATCTTCTACTTTAGAAGTGAATTGTTTAATTCATTCTTTCTTTAGACTTTAGGTTGAAACCTCACAAACCTTAGGATCACTCCCTTAACTAATCAATTAGGATTGAGTATTAGTCCCTATAGATTTTTACCTTTATCCTCTCTTGAGTCTCTTTTCTCATCTCAAAGAAAATTCAAAATATATAATAAAGGTGGGCATTTATTGCATTTAGGCCTTTCATATAAAGAAAAGGTTATAAGGGGTCTTCTCTTATAATCTTAGAATGTATAGCATATAGCCCATCTTGGGTCAATGTGTTAAACATTTGATCTTGTATGAGGGACTTAAATGCAATACTTGTTGAAGGTGCAAATAATAAAAAACACTTCTTCATTTCTTAGTCAACAAAAACACTTAATAAACACAAGTATGCTAGTGTGTTTGAACCTTGACAATTGGAGCTAAGTGTGGAGGTCTTCTTCACTCTTAGTGTGCTTTCTTACCCATTCCATCTTGGAATGTGAGAATGTACACATTCCGATGACTAAGATTTGGATACACTATCATATGCAAACAAATAACAAAACACTTCTTTCTAAAAGACAAAAACAAACAATAACGTCTTTCCTTCGGGAATTCTTTTCTCACCTCATTCACTCTTAGCGTACGAACGCGCTTCTACTCGTTCTCTTGCAAGATGGTAACGCACTCGGACCAGCGAGCCTGCAACACCTGAGCTAGAACGTAAGCTGTTCTCTAAAAAACAATCCACCCCTAATGAGGGGAACTACGTCGCTCTGATTCTCATGCTCCCGATGAGATACGTAGGCAGTGGGGTAGGGCCCATGCGAGCACTTCTTTTATTTTCCCTACATTTGTTTCCCGTTCCTTTTCTTTTTTTTCTCCTTTCTTTCTTTCAGTTCCCTTTCCAGTATCTCTTCTTTACACCCTTTGATCGAGACAAGCAAGCGTGGATCCCATCGGGTACGATGGACGCGAGGGGGTGCTAATACCTTCCTCTCGCGTAACCGACTCCCTTACCCACTTCTCTTGGTCGCAAGACCAAGCTTTTCCTTTCTCTCAGGTTTACGCGGTGTTTCCTTTCCCTCTCTTGGGATAAATACACATTGCTGGCGACTCTGTTTCGGTGCCACTTTCGCGTTTGTACTTGGATGAAAATCCCGGGAGCGACAGCTGGCGACTCTGCTGGGGACATGAGGTTGACCTATTGCTGGTCCATCCTAAGCAAGTCAATCCTAGCGCTTGTCTGTTTTTCTTTCATTGGGTGTTTACTGTTGTGCTATATTTACCATTTTATTGTATGGTTATTTACTGCTTTACTGTACGTTACTGTATTTACTGCTTTTTAGCATTACACATCATATTATTACTGTGTGTTGGACTGTGCTATCTTCTGTTTGGCGGGATGGGATTTCTGAGAGATAAGCCCATTACACAGGCTTGAGTATACACTTAGAATTAGAGTGGAGAGTAGTGGGACCTACGTGCCGTTTGGAGTGCGTTGGGTGTTCACGAAATTCACAGCTAGACGAGGCTATCTTGGGACACGTCGTGGCATGCGCATCTTGCGTATTCCAGGATGTAGATCTAGAGAGTTGTCGACTCTAGTGACCGATCATGAGGACCTTAGTGGAAATATCCCTCTTTAGTGGTGACAATGGCAGACCACATTCTGTGGCAAACCCATTCGCACCCGAGGGCCCACTTTGGAACTTGCATAGGATGACCTTTATTTTCTAAGGGGAGTCAGTGGACGACCTCTTTGATTGGCATAGCATTGTATCCTACGGGCTGAATGTGCTATTGCTTCTCAAACCTCCGAAGCTGACAAGCCTTATTTTCTAAGAACCACATGTGAGCATGGGCGGGATGTTTACAGGTTTGCAGGAAACCCAGCCTCCTACCTACCTTACTCGTGATTCTATGATGATTTTCAGACATTGTATCCTATGATAGTGATTTGAGTGTTCATCTCAGATATTGCCAGATTCGATACAGAGACACAGTGCACACAGTTCAATACAGACACAGACACTTGATTACCTGATCACATGCCCTTTTGCATTGCATTATCATATCATAACAGTTATGTTTGTCATTTTCAGGTGCATAATACATTTCTGATTCCAAACCATGGGTTCAACAGAGATCGTTGCCGAGAGAAAGAACAATGTGTCTTACAAGTTTCCAGATCCTGTTTTGGATTCATTGCTCAAAGTTATAGATATGGCTGGTCCGGGTATTCTTGATAGGTTTCAGAAGAGCTACGGGAATTTGGTTGGGATGGTCCGTACAATCACCAAGTATGAACATGATGCCTTGCACACTCTGCTGCAGTTCTACGAGCCTTCGTTGAGGTGCTTTCTTTTTTCAGATTACATTTTGATGCCAACACTGGAAGAATTCTCATTTATTTTGGGAATTCCGATCACGTCGGCAATACCATTCTTCTCTGGTAGTTCTCCCAGCGTAAAAGAAATTGCTGCTGCTTTACAAATGGATCAGGCAGTGATAAAGAGTGGTGTGAGCAGTAAAAATGGAGTTAGCGGATTTCCTTTAGAATTTCTGTCTGGACAGGCCCAAGAGGCTGCAAGTGCTAAAAACTGGACGGTTTACAATTCCATTCTGGCTCTCTGCATATATGGCCTAGTTTTCTTTCCCAATCAGCAAGACTTTGTGGATATGCAAGCGACAAGAGTTTTCGTTCTTAAAAATCCAGTCCCTACTTTGTTAGGAGATTTTTATCATTCCGTGCACTATAAGAATGAGAAAAGGAGGGGAGGATCTGTTAGTTGTTGTACTCCACTGCTGAGTCATTGGTTTTTCAAACATTTGCCTCAGACAGGTGCCTTTGTGGAAACCAAAGATGTGGCGAAATGGTCTAAACGATTGATGAGTTTAACTGCTGATAACATTGTATGGTTTGATCACCGGTTGTTGAGAATGGAGCTTGTCACAAGATGCGGAAATTTTCCAAATGTGCCTTTGATTGGCCGAAAAGGAGGGATCAATTATAATCCAGTTTTGGCCGTCCGACAGTTTGGGTATGCTTCCAGGGATCCTCCTACGGAGCAAGATGTGGAAGAATCTTTATTCTTTACAGGAACTAAAGATGCGAAGGTGGTAGAAGTAGTGAATGCTTGGAAAGATAAGCACAAAATTGGAAAAGCAGTTTTTGGAAAAGGAGATTGTAGATCTTATCCTGAATATGACAGGTGGATTGAGACGAAAGTAAAGGAATTGCTTTTACCCTTTTCAAGGGGACCTCTTTTATGTGCAGTACAGCCAGAACAACCCACTATGGTGGCTATTGAAGAATGTGAGAAGTGGAAGAAAATGGTCAGAGAGTTGCAGATAGAGAATTCTGGAATGAGCAGATGTCTTCAGAAAGCTCTAGCTGACAACAAAGAGTTGGAAAGGAGAGCCTTGAAAGCGGAAAAAACCTTGGCTGACAAAGAGGAAGATTTTGATGACCGAGCTCGGTACTTTCGGAAACTTACTTTGGGAGCAGATGACACTAGTCAGGCTCACAAGATTACAAAACAGGCTTTAGCCCGAAGCAAGGATTCATTAGCTCAACTTCGTCAAGCTTGGGATGAAGTCAGAATTGAAAATGCCGAGTTAAAGGATCAGTCGAAGACTAAAGACGAGGAGCTTAAAAAGGCACATGAGCAGAGGAGAAAGTATCGGGAAAGCCTCGGTAAGAGTCAAGAACAGCTAGAAGAAGCTAGAAGCCAGTTGAAGAATACCAAGAAAGAGCTTGAAGAAGTCATGATAGAAAGGGAAATACTCAAGACGCAAGCCGGCATAAAGAGACACAAAGGAGTGTGTGATGACGAAGCTCTGATGTTGCACATGGGTTCTTTAACTGAAGCTCTTGAGAAAAGGGATGTCTTGATCAAAGAAATGATTGAAAAGCCGAATCACCAGCGTACCCGTATACTTTTTGAGGAGATCAAATACTCAAGTGATAAGCTGAAGGGTGTGGAATTGTCAGACTGATGTTCTTTTCCTTATATTTTGTTATTAATGGTTACCATCAGGCTTGTTGATGGATCCATTTTTCCTTGTATTGCATTTGCGGATGAGCCTTTCTTAAATGTACTTGAATACTTTGTTGAATGAGTATGAGCAGTTTTATTCAGAATTATTCCTTATTAGATAGCTGCACACAAGCACATGACCACGACACGTCTCTTTATATCACAATTTCTGGTCTTCAGATTTCTGTGGTTGGATTGGAATCAGGGTATAAAGCACCTCGGAAATGACAAACATGGCATGGCATGGCATTGCATATCATTTTGCATTTTTTGTTACTTGCTTTTCAGGTACTCGTTGCGGGGTCTCTAACCTTTATTTGGTTTCAGGCAGTATAGCGGAGGGTCATATTCACCGATATTCGACGCGAAGGAATCAAGTAAGAATCATGGATCAAGTGCAAAGTGATTTGGCCGAAATGAGGGCGCGTATGGACCAGTTCATGACCCTCATGACTGGCATGGCGCAAAATCAGGAGAGACTGAGGCTTCTGGTAGAGCGTCCCGACAATGGGCCCGAAGGTGATCATCATGACAATTCACAGGGACATGGCATCCCTCCTCCCGGTGGCAACCCTCCTCCTGGTGGTAACAATCGGGGTAATGGAAATGGTAGGCATGCTGGTGTTACTCTTGAAGATACTCTGGAAGACCAATTTACTCTACTAGATGCTGATGTGGGTAATCAAGGTGATCGAAGGTATGAGGAGTTAGCAGAAAAGATCAGGGCCATAGAGTGCAAGAACTCTATGGGTATTGATGTTACCAGCTTGGGGCTGGTCTCAGGAGTCAGAATTCCCCCTAAATTCAAACCTCCTACTTTTGATAAGTATCACGGCAATGCGTGTCCCCAAACGCATCTTCAAGCTTACTTTGGGAAGATTTCAGCCCATACGGATGACGAGAAGCTATGGATGCACTATTTTCAGGACAGTCTGGCTGGGGCGTCCTTGACCTGGTATATGAAGTTGAATAGAGCTGCTGTGAAGAGTTGGAAAGATCTGGCAGAAGCGTTCCTGAAGCAATACCAGTATAATATTGACATGGCGCCCAACCGCACTCAATTGCAGGGTTTGTCACAAAATGCCAAGGAGAGTTTCAAAGAGTATGCACAGAGGTGGAGGGAAATGGCTGCCCAGGTTCAACCTCCCTTGTCAGACAGAGAAATGGCGGATATGTTTATGGGCACCTTGCAAGGGGCTTATCTTGATAGATTAGCTGCTTGTCCGTCAACTGGATTTGCTGATATTGTGATTGCGGGAGAAAGAATAGAAAGTCTGTTAAAGCTTGGAAAGATCCAGGATGTGAGTGGGGCTGGCTCTTCGGGGACGAAGAAACCGTTTGCTAGTAACCAGAAAAGAAGAGAAGGTGATACGAATGCTGTGTTTAGAGGACGAGGCAGAGGGCGTTCTCGAGCTTATTATCAGGTAGATGCTGTAACAATCCCCACACCGTCTGTTCAGAAACAACAACCCCAACAACAAGTTCAACAGCAACAACCTTTTTTCCAGCAAAGGTCTAGACAGAGGGATCGTAAGATGGATCCTATCCCTATGACTTATGCCGCGCTGTTGCCCCGGCTACTCGAGTTAAAGTTGGTAGAACTCCGTACTATGAAAGCTCCGGTTGCTGGAAACCTGCCACCTAACTTCGATGCTAATGCTCGTTGTGAGTTCCACTCAGGTGCTCAGGGGCACTCCATTGAAAAATGCTGGGCTTTCCATCATAAAGTACAAGATTTGATTGATGCTAAAGCCATCAATTTCTCTCCCGCTCCTAATATTACTCAGCATCCCATGCCTGATCATAGTGCAGCAAATGTGTACGCTATTGAAGATGGGAGGAGATTGAATCTGGTGACAGATATCCATCAAGTGAAAACTTCTTTGTTGGTGGTAAAAGATCGTTTATTGAAGGGACAGGTGTTCCCGGGCTGTAATCAAGATTGCTCTGAGTGCATGAATCAGGAGAACGGCTGTGATAAGTTGAAGATGGGTTTACAGAATCTGATCGATGAAGGATGTCTACAGTTCGACAGAGTCGTGAAAGACACTGATGAGATATCAACCGTGACCATCTATTACACTCCCGCTGAGATTCAAATGCCGGTCAATGCAGTTCCCGTGGCGAGTGTTGCGCCAGAAAGGCCCAGTCCTGTCACTATCACGGTGCCAGGACCAATTCCGTTCACGTCTACGAAGGCTATCCCATGGCACTATGGGGCAGATGTATATTACGAAGGTAAAAAACAGGAAGTTGAGTCATCAGTCAGCCCAAATATTGATAATGTAGGGGGTGTAGGGGGCTTTACAAGGAGTGGAAGGTTGTTCGCTCCCCAAACCTTGAGAAGTGATAAGGAGGTAGAAGCTGCAGCAAAGGCTAAGGGTAAACAGGTGGTTGAAAGTGCGCCTACACCTGAAGCAGAGACAAAGATTACTTTTGATAAGGAAATGGAAGAATTTATGAAGATAATCAAGAAAAGCGATTATAAGATTGTGGACCAACTGAATCAGACCCCTTCAAAGATTTCAATCTTGTCACTATTGATGTGCTCTGATGCGCACCGACAGGCGTTGTTGAAAGTGTTGAAAAGTGCGTACGTGCCACAAGAAATTACTGTTAATCAGCTCGAGGGCGTAATCTCCAATGTTAATGTTAGCCATGGCTTGGGCTTTACAAATAGAGATTTGACTGTTGAAGGAAGAAACCATAATAAGGCTTTGCATATCACGATGGAGTGTAAGGGCGCAGTGTTATCTCATGTACTGGTAGACACTGGTTCATCACTCAATGTCTTGCCCAAGAAGGCATTAATGAAGTTGGAAGTTGATGGTTTGGTCTTAAGGCCTAGTGAATTGGTGGTCAGAGCATTCGATGGAACTAGACGATCTGTGTTTGGTGAGGTGGAATTGCCCGTACAAATTGGACCACAGGTATTCAAATCCACGTTCCATGTAATGGACATACAACCTGCATATAGCTGCCTATTGGGACGCCCTTGGATTCACGGAGCCGGGGCTGTTACTTCTACTCTACATCAAAAGCTGAAGTATGAGTTTGAAGGGCAGGTTGTGACAGTGTGTGGGGAAGAAGACATCTTTGTGAGTCACTTGTCCACGTTCAAGTACATTGAAATGGATGGGGAAATTCATGAGATGCTGTGCCAATCATTTGAAGCAGTCAACATTGACGATGCACCTGAGTCTTCTTCTGTACCAGCTGGGGCCGGTACCTCCATTTCATCTTACAAACAAGCTGTCGAGGTCGTCAGGGCAGGCAACGCCCAAGGTTGGGGCAGGTTGATAGAGACCCCAATGAAGGAAGACAAATTTGGTATTGGTTATCATCCCTCTACAACCTCAGATGCGGGGAGCAGGGGACCTATTACTTTCAATAGTGGGGGAATTATCTACATGGACCAGTCTTGTGCAGCCACGGAGGATAGTGTTGACAGTGATTGTGACCTGGACAACTGGGTGCGCCCTCATGTTCCGGGACAACAAGTGCAAAACTGGTTCGTTGAAGAAGTCATCCGGGTTACTCTTCAGACAGAGTAATTTTTCTTTGTTTTTTCTAACCATAATGCATGACAAAATCTTGCGCTCTGCCCAAGGCGTATAGATTCATTTGTAGGGCCACCATGGTTGCATTTGCAATGTTTAATCATTAATAAAGGACGTTTTGCAATCAAATTTTGTTCTCTGTCTTTCAGTTTTTATTTTTGCACAAAAAATATAAAATGGCAATGTTTCATTTTCTTTTGTTTTGCTTAAAAAATAAATTCTAAAATAAGGCATAAACCCGTTCATGCAGACTTGATCCTCCGGATACCACTGATAACGATTTTGATATGGCCATGTATGACTTTGACAATCCGATTTATCAAGCCGAAGAAGGGGATGGGAAAGATTGTGAACTTTCTGAAGAACTGGCCAGATTGTTGAAACAAGAGGAAAGGGTCATCCAGCCTCATCAGGAGACTGTAGAAATCATCAATATTGGTACCAAGGACGCCAAGAAAGAGATCAGGATTGGTGCCAGCTTGCAAGCAGATGTGAAGCAAACTTTGACGGAAATGTTGCGCGAGTATGTTGACATCTTCGCCTGGTCATATCAAGACATGCCGGGGTTGGATACAGATATTGTTGTGCACAGGCTGCCATTGAGAGAAGAATGTCCGCCAGTCAAGCAGAAACTTCGTCGGACTCACCCCGACATGGCCTTAAAGATTAAGGAGGAAGTCCAGAAGCAGTGGGACGCTGGTTTTCTTGCTGTGACAAAGTATCCTCCATGGGTAGCCAACATCGTGCCAGTACCGAAGAAAGATGGAAAAGTGAGAATGTGTGTGGATTATCGAGATCTTAATAAAGCTAGCCCGAAAGATGATTTTCCACTACCTCATATTGATGTGCTGGTCGATAATACAGCTCAGTTTTCAGTGTTCTCATTTATGGACGGTTTCTCCGGGTACAACCAGATCAAGATGGCACCTGAAGACATGGAGAAGACCACGTTCATTACTCCGTGGGGTACATATTGTTATAAAGTAATGCCTTTTGGGTTGAAAAACGCAGGGGCAACGTACCAGCGGGCGATGGTGACATTGTTTCATGACTTGATTCATAAGGAGATCGAATGTTATGTAGATGATATGATTGCCAAGTCGAGGACAGAAGAGGAACATCTGGTTAACCTGAAAAAGCTGTTTGAAAGGTTGAGAAAGTTCCGTCTGAGATTAAATCCAAACAAGTGCACGTTTGGGGTGCGTTCTGGAAAGTTACTGGGTTTCATTGTGAGCGAAAGAGGAATCGAGGTTGATCCTGCCAAGGTGAAAGCAATACAAGAAATGCCTGAACCAAGAACAGAAAAAGAGGTTCGTGGTTTCTTGGGTAGATTGAATTACATTGCAAGGTTCATATCTCACCTAACAGCCACGTGTGAGCCAATATTTAAATTGTTAAGGAAAGATCAAGCGGTCAGGTGGAATGACGATTGCCAATTGGCATTCGATAAGATAAAAGAATACTTGCAGGAACCTCCGATTTTAATGCCTCCAGTTGAAGGGAGACCGCTGATAATGTATCTGACAGTGCTTGAAGGTTCCATGGGTTGTGTTCTCGGTCAACATGACGAGACAGGTAGGAAGGAGCATGCTATTTACTACCTGAGCAAAAAGTTCAATGATTGTGAGTCCCGATACTCAATGCTTGAAAAGACATGCTGTGCGCTTGCATGGGCCGCTAAGCGATTGAGGCAATATATGGTTAGGCACACGACCTTGTTGATTTCAAAAATGGATCCTATCAAGTATATTTTCGAGAAACCAGCATTGACAGGCAGAGTTGCACGGTGGCAAATGGTCTTGACAGAGTATGACATTCAGTACACTTCACAAAAAGCCATCAAAGGAAGTATCCTGTCTGACTATCTTGCGCAACAGCCGATTGATGATTACCAACCCATGAAATTTGACTTCCTTGATGAGGACATCATGTTTCTCAAAGCTAAAGACTGCGAGGAACCACTTCCGGAGGAGGGGCCAGACCCTGAATCCAAATGGAGTTTGATGTTTGATGGGGCTGTCAATATGAATGGGTGCGGAGTTGGAGCAGTTCTTATCACGCCGGAAGGTGTTCATATGCCTTTCACTGCACGAATAACTTTCGGATGCACCAACAATGAAGCAGAGTACGAAGCTTGTATAATGGGGATCGAGGAGGCGATTAATCTACGGATTAAGACCCTTGATATATTTGGTGATTCAGCTTTGGTAATCAATCAAGTGAAGGGGAGTTGGTACACGCACCAAGCAAATCTAGTGCCGTATAGAGATTATACAAGGAGATTGCTGACGTTTTTCACAACAGCGAAACTGTACCACATTCCTCGAGATGAGAATAGGTTCGCTGATGCCTTGGCCACTTTGTCTTCCATGATCAAAGTGCAAGGATGGAACCATGTACCTAAGATTGAGGTATCCCGCCTTGACAGACCAGCATTTGTGTTTGCGGTAGATGCAACGTCTGATGACAAGCCATGGTTTCATGACATTAAGTGTTTCTTGAAAAGTCAAGAGTACCCGTCCGGGGCATCGTCCAAAGACAGGAAGACGTTGAGAAGGTTAGCTGGTAGTTTCTTCCTGAACAAAGATGGCGTGCTGTATAAAAGAAATTTTGACACGGTCCTGCTTAGATGTGTGGATAGACATGAAGCAGACTTGTTGATGATTGAAGTGCACGAAGGCTCTTTCGGTACTCATGCCGGAGGGCAGGCAATGGCTAAAAAGTTGTTAAGGTCGGGATATTATTGGTTGACTATGGAGTCAGATTGTTGCAAATATGCCCGCAAATGCCATAAATGCCAGATCTACGCAGATAAAGTGCATGTACCTCCAAATCCGTTGAGTATCATGTCGTCGCCTTGGCCGTTTGCCATGTGGGGTATTGATATGATCGGAAAGATTGAGCCTACAGCTTCCAATGCTCATCGTTTCATCTTGGTGGCAATTGATTACTTCACCAAATGGGTTGAAGCCGCATCCTATGCCAATGTTACAAAGCAAGTGGTCGCTCGTTTCTTAAAACGGGATATCATTTGCCGATATGGAGTTCCCGAAAGAATCATTACTGATAATGGTTCTAATTTGAATAATAAGATGATGGCTGAGTTATGCCGGGACTTCAAAATCGAACATCACAATTCTTCTCCGTACCGCCCAAAGATGAATGGCGCGGTCGAAGCGGCCAACAAAAATATCAAGAAGATTGTACAGAAGATGGTTGTCACGTACAAAGATTGGCATGAGATGTTACCATTTGCTTTGCATGGGTATCGAACGTCGGTACGCACGTCCACTGGGGCAACCCCATTCTCACTTGTATATGGTATGGAGGCAGTGCTACCGGTTGAAGTAGAGATTCCGTCCCTCAGAGTTATGATGGATGTTAAGCTAGATGAAGCTGAATGGGTGCGAGCCAGATTTGATCAGCTGAGCCTTATTGAGGAAAAGCGATTGGCGGCTGTATGTCATGGGCAACTATATCAGCGCAGAATAAAACAGGCATTTGACCAGAAGGTGCGTCCTCGGGTTTATAAAGTCGGAGATGTGGTACTCAAAAGGATCCTTCCTCCCAATACAGATCACAGGGGCAAATGGACTCCTAATTATGAAGGTCCATTCGTGGTTAAAAAGGTCTTTTCGGGCGGAGCTTTATTGCTTACAACCATGGATGGCGAAGACTTTTCATCCCCTGTCAACTCGGACGTAGTCAAAAAATACTTCGCATGAATAGACCCGCTGGATAATAAAAATAAAAAATCCAGGCAAAAAAGGGCATCCCGGCGAACCAAAAACAGAATAAGGTTCGGGCAAAAATTAGGGATATAATTGAAAAAAATGGTACACCCGGTAAGTTGAAAACCCGAAAGGGCAACTTAGGCAAAAAAGGGTATCCTGGTGGATCGAAAACCTGAAAGGGCGGTCCACACAAAAGAGGGATTTAAGCGAATGACTACAGTCTGAGTTATCTGTACCCATTACCGTTTGAACAACTGACGTTCTGAAGAATAGGAATCGGTCTGATCATTCCTCAGAAGGCAAGGTCGGGGAGTTTTGAAGACATACTGGTCATAACAGGATGGAAACTCAGTGGAATTCCGTTTTCACATTGCCATTAGGATAGTTTCTTTTCTCAATTTTCAGCGATCACCTCTTTCCAGGGATTGCTTCCGGATGTAATTGCCTATTCTGGGCTCTCAGTCAATAAATTGAATTTCAATAAAAAGCTTTCTATTTTTGTTTTATTGCTTTGTTTGCAAAAACGTCCTAATTTTTGATAAAACATTGCATTTGAAAACATGGCAGCCTTGCAATAACATGCACAGAAAAAACATTTGAAATTACTTCGAATGTTGAATACTCCCGGATGGTGGATTCTAGCCACGCAATATTCGGGGCATGTGGGCATATTCTTTTGTTGCAGGTAGCAGGTGCAGATGATTTTAAGCACAAGACCAGTAATAAATCACCCCACGCAAAAGACTGGGGCAATTACGGGTAAGGAGATCGGCGTTCATCGTTCGGTCGACGATTGTTCATAACGGGTCGATATCAGTGAATTAAGTTCAACTGGGTACCGTTGCATCTTATTAAGTCGATTCTCTCATACAGTACTTCCAACAGCTACAAGCTTTTCTGTGTCGATGACGGTCGCAAATTCCCCAAGAGAGTGGTCTCGTTGATACCGAAGCTGATGGTCATTATCCCCAGCGAAGTCGCAGGAGTTGGAAGAGGCTAAATCTTCTGTAAAATCCTCTTATGACATCCTCTTCGGGGATAAATTGTTGGTTTGCCCAAGCATGGGGTATGTTTGTTTCCCCAGCATGAAGTGTTGATCATCCCCAGTAGAGTTTGAGGATAGTTGGTCTTCTGTAAAATCCTCTCAAAAGGCATTCCCCAACACGAGACGTTTTAAAGCAGTTTCCTCCAGCAGAGTTTGTTATAAACTCGTCATCCCTAACAGAATTGTCTAAAGGGAAGCTCACCTAACATGGGGCATTGTGGTACTTATCCTAAGCTTGACAGTCATATTCTTCAGCAGACTACTGTGGATTTGCTTTGGGTTTCCCCAACAGATCTCTAAGGACTCCTTCCTAGCAAGTTGCAATGGAATGTTCTAATCAGGATTTGCATATCCCTGGCAGAGTAGCCCTGATCCCCAGCAAGATTGTGTCTCTGGTAATGGTATCCCCACAGAGGTCGGCATCGAATCTTGTCAGCAATACTCCCCAGCTGAGTTGGTGTTCTCCCTGCAGAGGTTTATAAGATCGGCAGAATCTATTCCTCCACAAGGATGGTACAGTCTTTCCCCAGCCGGGTCAGAAGGTGGATAACCCCTATAAAGGATCTTGGGTTGAATAAATCCCCAAGCAGAGTTTTAATGGCTCATTTCCCCAGCAGGACGTCATTTAAAAATTCTCATCCCCAGCGGAATCGCTGTGACCAGAATTCGTTCCCCCAAACAGATGGAATAATTCCTGGCAGAGTCGTCATTCCCTCATATCTTAAAGTCCAATTTATTTTTGGCAAGCTTGATAATTCGAAGCAGACGGATTGTTCATCCATTCGCCAGCAGAGATATTATCCTTTTAGGAGTCTCCGAGATTAAATCATTGATTGTGGTTCCTCAGCAGAGTCGGCAGAGATGTCTGGCGCAGAGGCAGAGAGTAATTCGATTTTAAAATTCTAAAAGTCCAACAGTGGATTGGCAAAAGTCCGTCTTCGGGTGGCAAAAGTCCAACAGTGGATTGGCGAAAGGTCCATCTAAGGGTGGCAAATTCTAAAAGTCCAACAGTGGATTGGCAAAAGTCCGTCTTCGGGTGGCAAAAGTCCAACAGTGGATTGGCGAAAGGTCCATCTAAGGGTGGCAAATTCTAAAAGTCCAACAGTGGATTGGCAAAAGTCCGTCTTCGGGTGGCAAAAGTCCAACAGTGGATTGGCAAAAGTCCGTCTTCGGGTGGCAAAAGTCCAACAGTGGATTGGCGAAAGGTCCATCTAAGGGTGGCAAATTCGAAAAGTCCATCTTCGGGTGGCAAAGCAGCTAAAAGTCCAACAGTGGATTGGCGAAAGGTCCATCTAAGGGTGGCAAATTCTAAAAGTCCAACAGTGGATTGGCAAAAGTCCGTCTTCGGGTGGCAAAAGTCCAACAGTGGATTGGCGAAAGGTCCATCTAAGGGTGGCAAATTCTAAAAGTCCAACAGTGGATTGGCAAAAGTCCGTCTTCGGGTGGAAAAAGTCCAACAGTGGATTGGCAAAAGTCCGTCTTCGGGTGGCAAAAGTCCAACAGTGGATTGGCGAAAGGTCCATCTAAGGGTGGCAAATTCCAAAAGTCCATCTTCGGGTGGCAAAGCAGCTGAAAGTCCAACAGTGGATTGGCAAAGGTCCATCTAAGGGTGGCATATTCTAAAAGTCCAACAGTGGATTGGCAAAAGTCCGTCTTCGGGTGGCAAAAGTCCAACAGTGGATTGGCAGAAGTCCATCTTCGGGTGGCACGAAGCTGCAAAGTCCACCAGTAGTGTGGCAGGCCAGTAGTCGTCTGGAATTGCATAAAAGACATTATCAAAGTCCACCAGTAGTGTGGCAGGCCAGTAGTCGTCTGGAATTGCATAAAAGACAGTATTAAAGTCCACCATCAGCGTGGCAAGCCAGTAGTCGTCTGGCATCGTTCAAAAGACAGATCTCTCCGACGTTTCATCGAGGATTCAATCCAGCAGTCTCGTTGGGTTTATATCCCTTTTCTTCTTCATCCAGAGCAAATTTTTGGTTATATTTGGTATTCAATCACTATATACCTTGAAAGTCCGAAAGCAATTGCATTCAGGCATTCAGGTCTACAGCGCTTGAATAGGGGCAGCTGTAATACCCCAAAATTTGCTCTCCCTTTTTGTCATCATAGCATGGCATTATCATTTATCATATCATATCCACCTCATTAACATTACATTGCATTTAACATAGAAAAATGAAGCATGGCATCCTTCTTACCATCAGGGCATGTGATCAGGTGGAAGGTGGATAATCAAGGAATCATTCAAAGCACAAAAAGGTCAATCAAGTTGGCTCTAGGCAAGCCAAGAGGTCTCTCATGTCTCATACTATCTCAATTGATCTTCCAAAACCTCAAGGAAGTGAGATTCAATGGGAGATTGAAGCACTACATCCTACACTAGGCAAGAAGTCCAAAAATTGAAGGAAAACCCTCAAAAGAGATAGCTCATTGACCCAAAATCATCCTCAAATGGTATATCTCATCATCCTTTAAGAAGATACACAACATACTCTGAGGAATTTGAAATTGGAGACTGCACTTTTACCTCCTAACCAGAGGGGGCCAAAATTAGGGTTTCCATTTAAATCAGGGAATCTTTGCTTTTTTGGGCAAGATTTGATGTCATGGTTTCCTATATGTCCCTAGGTATATGGATGTGGAAGATTGCATCTCAATTGGTTTTAGAAGTGATTCAATTGGAAGAAAGATAAAAAATCAAGGAATTTGGGGCCAAGTCAAATAATCAGAGGAAAAAGTCAACCCTTGACTTTTTAAGGCCAAATTCATGAAATTCATGTTACATATGTCCAATGTACAAAATTTGATCAAGAAACTCCAAAGGAATCATGAAAAAATCAAGGTGTGGAAAGTTGCCATTTTTGGATGAAGAAGGGTTACTAAAAATAGCAAGTTTTGGCCATTTTGCATCAGAGTTTGAACCAAGGCCATTCAAATTTGGAGCACCAAATGAAAAATCCACTCTGCCTCAATGAAAGATCTTGTTTTAAGCTTCACATCCATATGTGGAACATCTCCATTGGATAAAAATTGAGTGAGATATGATGGATCAAAGTTGGAGGAAAGTAGGCCCAAAACCATGTCATGACCAAGTTTGGCCAGGTCTGCGCGCAGTCATTTTCTCAAACAGTTGGTGGACAAGATGTATGGATCAATTACTCATAGTTAGAGGCTTCAAATGAAAAATCTTGCAACATCAAAGTTGTTCCCCTATGTGAGATCTTCAAGATTGATGTTCATGATTTTTTCATATGATCAAAGGATAAGGAATTATGATAGCTCAAAGATTGGTCAATACAACTGAAAACCCATGCTATGCATGCCTTGCCAACCAACCTCATTTCCTCGCCCATGCACCAGTTGGTGTTTCTTCTGTTGCAAGCCACATTTGATCATGTTCCAAACTTCCATTCAACATAATTTCAACATCAATATTGTTCCTCAATGTATCATCTTTCTAATGCCACCAATATTGTGTTGTTTCATTCATTGACAAGTGAGAAATTCACCCTCAAACACCTACTGTTACAATGATGATTTGCTGAATAATTTTGGTTCAAGCACGCATCAAGTACATGATAGAAGTGTGTATGTTTGTTTCCCCATTAAGACCAACACATGCCTGCACTCTTTACACACTTACTCGTGCCATACATGGGAATAGAAGGAACAAACTTGCTTAGCAAGTTTCTGTCACAATAACCTCACCAGCTCAGCTTCACTCTCATCCTCACCACAACTGTTATGAGCTTGACCTCACCATAACCCAACCTTGGCTACTCGCCCCTAACTAACTTGACTCAGTTAGTTAGGGTGGACTCAGTTTAACCACATTGACTCATTTAACTCAACTCACTCGACCCTGATTAGAGCTCACTATAAAACCAAATCACACACTCCAATTTTTTTTCAGCTTCATTATTCTCATTTTTCACTCTCTCTCTCAAACACTCTCGCATTCTCTCCACCATCTCTCTCTGCTCAAATCTTCAGTCACCTTCATTTACTTCATCTTCATCATCATCATTGGCACAAGACTGGAGCTCAACTGCATTTATTTTGCACGAATCAAGCTCCATATCAAGAGTGGATCTCTGGTTTTCTTTTGCTTCAAGGATCTGCAAACTTCAGGTCTCAATCACTCCAACTCTATTGCATTGTTTTAGCTTGTTTCTATATGGTTTAAAGCTTATTAGAAGCTGCGTGAGTCCTGGCTAGTTGATAGGCTCTTTAGGAGTTTAGGTGTGATTTTAGGGCAAATTGTTTTGGCTCGGTTTGTGTTATGTGTGCATGATCTACGAGAAATAATGGTGTATTCTTGACCTCCATAGCTTCCTCTTCATTTTGGTATATGAATGATGCATTTCTGGGAAAGTTGAAGTTTGCAGGTGGTGGTGGTTCGCCGGAGAAGATGACCGGAGGTCCTTCTCCGGCCAGTGGGTGAATGTTAGGGTTTAGCACGTTTTAATCCTGTTCGTTCATTTTTCCTCATCGTATGGCTAAGGGCGTGACAGCACATTAAAATGCATGTGCATGTCATGTGCATCATTTCTGAACTCACTTAAACAATATGTGGTGTGGTACACAGTAGAGAGTGTGGTCATTCGCGTGTGCGTGTTGATTGTGATTACTTTGACTCTTGTATTGACTTGACTTGATCCAATGGCTTGTATGGCTTTGACTATTGTTGACTGAGCTCCATGGTTGTTAATGTGTACTGCGCGTTAGTGGACCTAAGCCGATTTGTTATTCACACCTCCCTGTTTAGAGCCCAAAGCATTTTGAACTAATATTTTGCTAAGTTCACACCCCCATTCATAGTGCATTTTTATTTTATTTTCATTTTTTCTACACGTTTCATAATTGAATTTTAAAAATACTAAATAGTATCAGAAAATTCCACAAAAATTCATGAGCATCACTGAAACATTTAGAAAATTTTTGGTGATTTTATTTTCTGATTTTATGACATTTTTACCCCTGCTCCATAATTTTCTTTGAATTTCTTTGATGTGCATTCTTAATATGGTACATGATCTTGTTTAATTTTGTTCTTGATCATTAAAAAATTGTTTTGATGCTCTTCTTTTTGCATTGAGTCATTAGCATCTTGAGGTATGTTAAGTGATTTTTATTTGATTTTTTAGGTCATTTTATTGCATGTTTGGTGTCCACTTTTGTGCTACTTTGTATGATATGTCTATTTTGACCTAAGTACATTGTTTGACATCATTTTGCCTTGGTTCCTTGCATGCTACTTTGATATATGATTCATCTCTGATTTGTGGACTTCAATACCATGTTTTCATAATTTTCATGAGGCCATCTAATTTTTGTTTAATGCACTACCTTTGAAGCATAATAACATGTCATATCATCCCAATATTGGTGCATGTTTATATGATTTCTTTTGTACATAATGGCATGATCATTTGCATATTTGGTGAACCATTCACTTGACATTATAGGTCATTGGTACATATTATATGTCATCCTTGCATGTTGACTTTCATGTAAACCTTGTGCACCTTTAGCATGTGGTGTTTGTACTTGTGTCTTCTTTTGAACTTCCATTTCAATTATACTTCTTCTATCACTTCTTAAATGTCTTAATGTTCTTCATGAATACTTGTGAGAGGTTTGTGAATCATTTTTCATTTCATTTCAATTCTGATCCATGGATTACATGTTCCATTTATGCATTTCTTCTTTTTCCCTTCATCTTTCATTCTCCCTTTTCTTATGTTGGCATGTTCTAGTGCCATGGATGATGTTTGTTGCTTATTCACTTGCACTTGTATGATAATAACCATTGGTTTCCATATGATGTACATTCTGGTTGTGGCTCTAGGATTTGGTTTCTCATTTAATTCTTTTGAGTTTTATGATGCATTACATGTTCTTTTACTTCTTATACTTCTTATACATGTTTACTAACCATGTAGGGGCTTTGGTAAGTTTCAATTGAGTGTGGATAAGGAATCCACATTCAACTTCTATCCTTTCTCTTTTACAATTCCATTTTATGTTTTGTTAAGCACTTATGTGCTTTCTTTTAATAACTCATCACTTTCCCTTTGTGAATTACAATTCATCTTCTACTTTAGAAGTGAATTGTTTAATTCATTCTTTCTTTAGACTTTAGGTTGAAACCTCACAAACCTTAGGATCACTCCCTTAACTAATCAATTAGGATTGAGTATTAGTCCCTATAGATTTTTACCTTTATCCTCTCTTGAGTCTCTTTTCTCATCTCAAAGAAAATTCAAAATATATAATAAAGGTGGGCATTTATTGCATTTAGGCCTTTCATATAAAGAAAAGGTTATAAGGGGTCTTCTCTTATAATCTTAGAATGTATAGCATATAGCCCATCTTGGGTCAATGTGTTAAACATTTGATCTTGTATGAGGGACTTAAATGCAATACTTGTTGAAGGTGCAAATAATAAAAAACACTTCTTCATTTCTTAGTCAACAAAAACACTTAATAAACACAAGTATGCTAGTGTGTTTGAACCTTGACAATTGGAGCTAAGTGTGGAGGTCTTCTTCACTCTTAGTGTGCTTTCTTACCCATTCCATCTTGGAATGTGAGAATGTACACATTCCGATGACTAAGATTTGGATACACTATCATATGCAAACAAATAACAAAACACTTCTTTCTAAAAGACAAAAACAAACAATAACGTCTTTCCTTCGGGAATTCTTTTCTCACCTCATTCACTCTTAGCGTACGAACGCGCTTCTACTCGTTCTCTTGCAAGATGGTAACGCACTCGGACCAGCGAGCCTGCAACACCTGAGCTAGAACGTAAGCTGTTCTCTAAAAAACAATCCACCCCTAATGAGGGGAACTACGTCGCTCTGATTCTCATGCTCCCGATGAGATACGTAGGCAGTGGGGTAGGGCCCATGCGAGCACTTCTTTTATTTTCCCTACATTTGTTTCCCGTTCCTTTTCTTTTTTTTCTCCTTTCTTTCTTTCAGTTCCCTTTCCAGTATCTCTTCTTTACACCCTTTGATCGAGACAAGCAAGCGTGGATCCCATCGGGTACGATGGACGCGAGGGGGTGCTAATACCTTCCTCTCGCGTAACCGACTCCCTTACCCACTTCTCTTGGTCGCAAGACCAAGCTTTTCCTTTCTCTCAGGTTTACGCGGTGTTTCCTTTCCCTCTCTTGGGATAAATACACATTGCTGGCGACTCTGTTTCGGTGCCACTTTCGCGTTTGTACTTGGATGAAAATCCCGGGAGCGACACCAGTTAATATACCGAGTCTCCTTTTTTCTCTTGGTTATGACACCATCCCTTTATTTGGATCCCCAGTGGAGTCCTGCCTATTCCCCTTTATCCTAATTTCTTAGTTTCGACACCGATCCTCTTTGTTATCCCCAGTAGAGTTTCTCATCCCTTTCTCTTGGTTTAGACACCATTTCTCTCTCTCTCTCTCTCTCTCTCTCTCTCTCTCTCTCTCTCTCTCTTGGTTTGGACACCATTTCTCTCTTATTCTCATATTCTCTTGGTTTGGACACCATTGCTATCTTATCCTTTATTCTCTTGGTTTCGACACCATTCTCGCACTTTACTCTCAATATAGTTACTATTCCTTGTCTTTACAGTCTTTTCTTGGTTTCGACACCATTTCTTTGGAATCCTCAGTGGAATTTCCTTCTTTCTTTCGCTCTTGGTTTTGACACCGCTTTCCTTTCCTTTTCCGTTTAGTTCCACAAACTACGGAAGCTCTGATTCTGCATTCTTCTGAATGTATGATACGTAGGCATGAGATCGCAATGATCTCGGCGAGCACACTTCCACCTTTCTTCCGTCTTTCTCCTTTCTTTCCTTTTCTTCGTCCCCTGGTTTCTCTGAACTACGACGCTCTGACTTCCTCATTGCACTATGAGGGTACGTAGGCACGAGGAATTCGTTCCTCCGCGAGCACTTTCCTTCTCTTCTTTCTTTTCCCCTTTCCTTTCTTCTCTCTCCTCTTTCCTTTAGCTAGAAGCCTTTAGATAGATAACCCATCCAAGCCTAGAAGCAAGCGAAATGGTTCCCGTCGAGTACGACGGATGCGTTAGGTGCTAATACCTTCCTTTCGCATAACCGACCCCCCGTTCCCGTTTCTCTTCCCCTTGGGTTTTATCGATATTTTCCCTGTCCTTTGGGACTAAATAAAGTTCGCTGGCGATTCTGTTGTATCTTTGAGTGTGCGATTCACTCAGGTAGATTTCCAGCCATCTTCACGCACGAATGATTGGCCTAGGATGTTATGCAAAGAACTAGGTGAGGATCTTAGGGTCAAAAATTAGGGTGCGACAGAGTGTATAAAGGAGGACAACACTAGAGCTGCATGATAATCAACCTTATCGAATCAATGAACTCAATACCCATAACCTACCTATCACTGCTTTGGTACAATCAACATACTATAAGTTCAAATCTCTATTTGCAAGGCCAACCCAACGTGTTTTGAGGCCTAAGGCAGAATTCAATTTAAAATACTTTTACAAATAATATTTAATTAAAAATATACTTTTTAAATAAATTCTTTTTTTTTATAATTAATGTTAATTTTGATGTGCGTATGGAATTTAAAACCAACACTATTGGTTATTAAACTGAAAAATATTTTTAAAATGGTAAAATTGAGATATTTTAAAAATTAATATTTAATTAAAAATTAAATAAAATTTTGAAATTAATAATTTTTATAACTTTTTTGCACTGTAGACAACTAAAAATGTAAACCCGTACAATTGATTATTGAATTGCAAATATTTTTTAGTTTTAAAATTGTAAAACTAAGATGGTAAGAATTGAACACATGTACTATACCATAGAGGAATAAAGCTTTGCTGTTTGACACATTTCATTTGTTGTAATTTATTTTAAAAAGTATATTAATTATATGTAATTTAATTTTAGGCCTATTTTTTCAATATTCGAGACATATTTTAAGGTCCAAAAAGGTGAGGCCTAAAGCCTTTTTCTTACTGGCCTTAGGCAGGGGCCGACCTTGTCTATTTGGGAAGCGGGGACATGACTAGACAAAAAAAAATGTTGGCTTCAAGGCAAGTTTACACAAATAATTACAATAAAGGTATCATTGAAGAAATACTAAAATTCAACTCTCATAATGTTATGCAATTTGATCGTGAGAGATTTTATTTTATGATCCATGAAATATTTAACCAAAACGAGGGTTGACCAATAGGTTATTTTAATGTTGACCTCAAAAACAGTGGGGTGACTGTGTTGAATTTCAAGCTTTCTATTTACCTTGCTCACATGGTATCGATTCATGTTCTAGTATACATCAAAATTACTTTATACACATATTAGATGTGAACAAAGTTAACGCATTTAAGATCTACAAGAAAAACTTCCTTATACTTCCCCACAAAAAATATTTGCCTTAATATGAAGGATTTACACTTTGTCAATGTGACTCTATGCGAATGAAAAATAAAGAACACCCAAACACTCTCTGCATAGAACCGAAATGAACAATGTTGAGAAACAAAATAGAAAATATGTGATTTGTCGCATAACGACCATAAAAATAAAACTGTTTGGACACTACAAACACTTCTAAATGATTATATTTGTTTTTTAGTTCATCTTATAATCAAATTATTAAATAGTCTAATGTAATATGTTTGCTGCAAAAATTACGAAATATATTTAAAATTAAAAACTTTCAATTACAGCACGCCAAGACATAAATATAAAATAAAATTATATTAATTAAAGTCTAACATACTAAATTAGCCAACGACACTACATACAAAAATGAATCTTCAACACCTCTATTTACTTATCGTCTATGAGTTTCAAACATACAATAAACATTTAAATTATTATATATATGATCACGTTTATGTAAGTAAGTATCATTTGGGCTATCATTCATCATAGTTATGTATAGACAACACAATTCTAATTTTAACTGTCGAAAATTCGTGTGGATAGTATTCTAAGATTACAATGTGGACCCAAACAAACACGCATATCCTTCACCTAATAAAAAAACACAGCAACCTAAACAAACATGGTTACAAAGAATATGCAATGAGTAACATAAATAATGATCATACTTCTTTCTAATACTCTTTATAGAAGGTCACTAAACAAATTAATTATCGAAGGTGTTATACCACACCCGATGGACAAAAACGCTTTCAACAATTCAATGGGTGAAAATATTTTTTAATTATTTTTATTATCATTCATTTTCTCATTATTTTGTTCTTATATATAAACTAAAATAAATTTTCAAATTTTAAAAATTCTGTTTTTTTAAAATATAAATTGAACTATAATTAAAAAAATTATTACTAAATAATTATTATATTATTATATTATTTTTTAAAAATAATTTAATATACTAAAAAATTAAAAAACAAAAAGATAAAAAAGAGTTTGACTTTAAATGGGCGAAACTCTATGTGCCCTCTCCATTCTTCGCCTATTCAATAATAAAACCATATTAAAAAATTGAAAAGTATGACAAATTACGAATTTTATTTCGGTCTTTGTTTGGTAAAACTATTTTATAGCTGATAGTTGTTAGCTGTTAGCTGATAGCTGGTAGCTGATAGCTTATAACTGATGGCTGGTAGCTGATAAGTTAATTTGAATGTTTGGTAAATTAGCTGTTATATTAGCTGATAATTATAAAATGACTTAAAAGGACATTTTTAATTAAGAAATTCGTGATTTCATTTTCTTATTATATTATATTATTAAATTATTTTTTATTCGATAAAAGTAAATGTATTAATAACAACATGCAAAACAATTTAATATATATGAAAAATTGAAGATATCATCAAAATATATAAATTTGTATATAAGTTTTATGAGATTTGCTATTTAATATGAATATATTGAAAACAAAATTCAATGAATAAAAGAACCAGCAAACCATAATGAAGCAGGAGAATTTCACAAACTCATTTCTGAATACATAAAAGTAAAAGTAATCCTAATAACTACACTTCTTGGTCTGGTTAACTCATTCTTTCGTAAAATATAGTTTTTTTGTTGGCAAAAAAGTATATTGAATTGCCTCAATAATAATAATAACACTTTTTGTTTCTCACAAGCTCGCTGGAGCTTTCTTAACTTATAAATGTTTTTGTTTTCATGATGATTATCATTACAAGTAATAACATGTATTTATAACAAATAAGAAAATGTATTTTTAGCTTTTGCTAAATAATTTATGACTTTACTTAAAACTAGTTAACTATTTATGGCTTTGACTTTTCCAAACGCCAAATTTATATTATCTAACATCCTCCCTTAAATTTGGCTTCATCATTCCCATCAAATTCTTCATCTTTAAGAACAAATTGGTTTTTAGTGGCTTTGTAAAAATATCAGCAATTTGTTCTTCCGAAGTACAATACTCCTCCACAATTTCTTTTTCTTTGATTAAGTCTCGAATGTAGTGATGTTTGATGTCAATGTGTTTGCTACGCCCATGAAAGACTGGATTCCTTGTCAAAGCAATGGTTGATTTGTTGTCGCAAAATACCTTCGTCGGACCATCTTGTTGATACTGCAATTCACTTAATATTCTCCGCAACCAAACTGCTTGAGTAGCACAATTTGTTGCTGCTATGTACTCTGCCTCTGCTGTTGACAAAGCAACTACTTGTTGTTTCTTAGAGGACCAAGAAAACACACCTGTATCGAGATGAAAAACATAACCCGAAGTGCTTTTTCGAGTTTCACTTTCACCTGCCCAATCACTGTCTGTGTATCCAATCAACTTTGGCTTGGTAGAACTTGAATAAAAAATTCCTTCATCAATTGTTCCTTTGATATACCTCAAAATTCTCTTTGCAACTTGCCAATGTGATTGTCTTGGCGAGTCCATGAATCTACTTATAAGTCCAACTCCATAAACAATATCAGGTCTTGTTGCTGTCAAGTACCTGAGGCTTCCTACTAGCCTTCTGAAATTTGTTGAATTAACAAGATCACCGCCACTTTCTTTTTCTAATTTCAATCTTTCTTCCACTGGAGTTAGCATTGGTTTACACGATTCCAACTTAAATTTCTTCAGAATATCTGCTGCATATTTCTTTTGTGAAATAAAAATCCCCTCATCTGTTTGCTTCACTTCAATGCCTAAAAAATAAGACATTTGACCCATATCTGTCATTTCAAATTGAGTGGACATGCTCTCCTTAAAATTTGCTAACAATTTAGTATTGTTACCGGTGAAGATAAGATCATCCACGTACAAGCAAACAATAACAACATTTCCATCCTTGTTTGCTTTGACATATAAAGCATGCTCATATGGACTTCTGTGAAATCCATTATTGATAAAATATGTGTCAATACGTGTGTACCAAGCTCTAGGCGCTTGCTTTAATCCATAAAGTGCTTTCTTCAACCTGTACACCTTATCTTTATCTCCTTGTAAATAACCTGGTGGTTGTTCTACGTAAACTTCTTCTTCAAGCACACCATTCAAGAAAGTAGATTTGACAACCATCTGAAATATCTTCCATTGATTCTGGGTAGCAAGGGAAAGGATCATGCGTACCTTGTCCATTCTAGCAACCGGAGCAAAAACTTCAAAATAATCAATGTCGGGTTTTTGTTTGTACCCTTTTGTTACTAACCGTGCTTTGAAGCGATCTACTTCTCCTTTTGGATTGTACTTTGTTTTGTACACCCACTTGACTCCAATTGGCTTTTTTCCTTCTGGAAGTGTAGTTAACTCCCATGTATTATTTTTCTCAATTGCATGAATTTCTTCATCCATTGCTTTCATCCAACAATCTTATTGGCTGCTTCCTCATATGTCACGGGATCACAATCAGAAAATAAGGCATAATAAGTAATTTCTTCCTCTGTATCATCAGGATCATCATCTCGACCAACTTCATAATCTTTCAAGTGAGGAGGTGGATGACGCTCCCTTTGTGGATATTTATGAGGTGCTGAGTCTTGTGTTGGTTCAGTGGATGGTTCATCAACTTTATCATCTACTTCTTCATTTATAGTAATTGGTACATGCAATAACCCTTTTTCCTTTTCTAACCAATCCCAAGATCCATCTTCATCAAAGGTAACATCCCTACTGATGACTACCTTATGAGTTTCTGGATTGTACAATTTGTAGGCTTTTGTTTCATCACTATATCCTACAAAGATGCACTTTTCTGCCTTGTCATCAAGCTTCTTCCTCAGTTGATTTGGAACATGTGCATAAGCAATACAACCAGAAACTTTTAAGTTACTCAAATTTGGCTTTTGCACACTCCAGGCTTCTTGTGGAGTTTTATCACGTACACTTTTCACTGGACCCCTATTTAAAAGGTATACTGCACAAGTCACTGCTTCAGCCTAAAAACTCTTGGGTAAGTTCTTGCAATGCAACATGCTTCTCACATTATCCATGATTGTTCTATTCTTCCTTTCTGCCACTCCATTTTGTTGAGGAGTATATCTTGCAGTCATTTGATGCTTAACTCTCTGCTTTCTCAAGAAATCACTGCATACAATATACGCTGTTCCCCTGTCAGTTCTTAAGGTTTTCAGAGTATAACCACTTCGTCTTTCAACATACGCCATAAATCTTTTGAGTGCATCACAAGCATCCGATTTATTTTTCAATATATAAACCCATGTCTTCCTACTAAAATCATCAATGAATGTAATAAAATATCTATTACCTCCATTGGATGGAACTTCCACATAACATAAATCAGAGTGCACAAGCTCATGTGGTTTTGTAGCTCTCCATGCCTCCCCTTTAGGAAAAGGATCTCGATGTTTCTTTCATACTACACAAGTTTCACATAGCTTATCAGGAACTTAGATAATAGGCAAGCCAGTAACCCATTTCTTATTTGCAAGAAACTTTATGCTTTCAAAGTTGAAGTGTCCAAGACGCATGTGCCAAAGCCAATTATCATCAATAGCTACAACCTTGCAACACATATCAGCATCATACTTTATGTTCATTGGAAATAGACGATTCTTTGACATGTTTGTCTTTGCTATAAGGCCCATCTCAGCATCATTGATAGTGCAACCTTTTTTGTTGAATTTTAAATCATAGCTTTTCTCAGCAAGTTGTCCAACGCTTAAGAGATTCTGACATATACTAGGCACATAGAATACATCAGAAATATAATTCAAAGATCCATCTTTCAATCCGATGGCGATCTTTCCTTTTCCCAAAACTTGAAGCTTTGAATTATTACCGAGCTTGACTATGCTGCGGAAACTTTCATCTAAGTCACTAAATAGTTCCTTATTCCCACTTAAATGGTTACTACAACCAGTATCTAGCAACCATTGATCATCATTTTTATCGGCTATAACATGACATATTGTAAGCACCATTTTCATATCATCTTCAATTTCTGCAACTCGAGCATGGCTATCTCTAATATTCAATGTTTTAGTACGACATTCTCGGCTATAGTGACCATACTTTTTACAATTATGGCACTGAATATGAGATTTACATTCTGATTGAAAATGTCCGTACTTTTGACATTTGTGACATTGAATATTAGATTTATTTTGAAAAGAGCCATTACCTCGGGTGTTTTTGTTCAAGTCAGTTTGAGAATTCCTCCAGTTACCTTTGGAACTTTGTCCTCTTTGAAAGTGGTTTGGCTTTCTTTGCACAGGTCCCTCATTTCTCACATTTGTTTGAGCTTTTAAAGCTTGCTCAAATGTGCCACTTGATCTCTCGTTCATCCGCATCTCACGTGACTCCAAAGATGCTTGCAAATCATTTAAATTTATCGTGGTAACATCTTTTCCTTCTTCAATTGCTGCTACTACATAATCAAAACGAGTTGAAAGAGTGCGCATAATTTTCTCCACAACATCTTTCTCCTTTATGTCATCACCGTTGGATTTCATTTCATTGACTAGTTTGTCCATTCGTGAAAAATATTCATGAATGCTTTCATCTTTTCCTTGCTCCATTAGCTCAAACTGGCGTTTTAATCCTTGCAACCTCGTTCGTTTAACTGGGTCGGCACCTTCATATGTTTTAAGTAATATTTCCCAAGCCTCCTTAGTTGTTTTGGCATGGAAAATTTTCTCAAAAACAGACAGCTCCACAGATTGACATATCAAGAACAAAGCTTTTTCGTTGAGTTGACGGTCTTTTTCAACTTGTTTCTCATCAACTTTTCCTTTATCTTCTTCAGTTGGTTCAACAAAACCTTTCTTCAAAATTTCTCCATACCCGTTGGTTGCTAAACACAACTCCATCAATCGTTTCCACATAGGAAAATTTGTTCTACCATTGAATTTGAAAACAGTTGTTTGCACCGACAAAACTTGATTAGTGCCTGAACTTGTAGCCATTTTAATGTTACAAGCTCTGATGCCAAATGTTGGCAAAAAAGTATATTGAATTGCCTTAATAATAATATGGGTTAATAGTCATTTACCCCCTGCAATATAGGCGATTTTTGATTTACCCCCATTTAAAAAAATATTTTTGGATTATCCCCCTGAAATTTTGGGGTACCCCCCTAAGCGTGTAAAAATCAGGGGGGTAAATAAAAAAAAAAAATTTTACAGGGGGGTAATTTTTCTACTTGAGGGGCAAAAGACTTAGAATTTTAAAATTTCAGGGGGTAATTCAAAATTATTTTTTTAAAGGGGAGTAAATAAAAAATCGCCTATATTGCAGGGAGGTAAATAATTATTAACCCTAATAATAATAACACCTTTTGTTTCTCACAAGCTCGCTGGAGCTTTCTTAACTTATAAATGTTTTTGTTTTCTTGATGATTATCATTACAAGTAATAACATGTATTTATAACAAATAAGAAAATGTATTTTTAGCTTTTGCTAAATAATTTATGACTTTACTTAAAACTAGTTAACTATTTATGGCTTTGACTTTTCCAAACGCCAACTTTATATTATCTAACATTTTTTTCTAATTTTATAATTAAATTTAATAAAATATGTAAAATAGTAACATTGTAATTTTGAATTTAGTTATATTAATCTAAAATAATAACAAAAACAAGTTTATTGTCTAATATTTTAGACTAAACCTGTAATAATATTATGAATTTTCTCCACCTTTGTTAATGTTATTGATTCTCCTCCAATGTTTCACTAACTTGAGAATTATCAACACAATTTCTAAATTAATTATATAATTTATATTTAATAAATAAAAATAATTTTTAATAAAGTAGAAAAAAATAGTAAAAATCTTCTATAACTTTCTTCAAAATCTCCCTAAATTCAATCTTTTAAAATCAATTTTTTAATAGTAAATATTATATATATATATATATATATATATATATATATATATATATATTGTTAAAATAATAAAGGTATAATTGAAATAAAAAGTCATAAGTTAAAAGCTACAAGCTAAAAGTTAAAATACAGTTACCACACAAAATTTTTTAATTAAAATAAACTGAAAAGCTAAAAATTATAAATTAAAAACTCTTTTTTTGATCTTACCAAATAGACTCTCAATCTAAGATGTTTAGAACAATTTTTTTTCGTTATTGGGGTACAGCAGGAAATTACTTCATTAATTATATATATTTTAAAATATGAAAAAGCAAAAACAGAATCACAAATCACAAACTTTTAATCCAAAATCAAGAATATGCTTTATGACTCTGATTTGTAAAAAAAAAGCACAAACAAAACCAAAACACACGCAAAACCAAAACATAAACAAAAACAAAAGTTGCCGAAATTCCAAAACCCAGCTACAAACAGCAACACCAACTTTTAATCCAATTATTTTCCTTATCTATTACAACTGCTTCAACGCTAAGAAACTCTCACACGCACACATAGTTAAAACAAAAACAAAAAACATTAAATGCTTTGTTTTTGTTGTTTATGTCTTCAATCCTAATTTACTGTTTCAACTTTCAATCCAACCAATTCATCAAACAAATTCAACCCCATTTCATCTTTCATGTTCAGACACCCAAATCCAGCTTCAAGTTAAAATCTTTTTGTTTTTTCTCAACTGGGTAGGTACCAGGTACCAGGTACCTACCTCTCAATTTTTCAATGGCTTGTCCTTCAAATTCCATAACCTACAATGGTACCCTTTGTGCTTGTGCACCTGGGTATGTTCTCAACGTTGTGTCAAAGAGTTGCAACCTCTTTGACGCAGATTCAACTATAACCACAGATTCTGGCGTGGACTACTATGCTTTTAGACTCCCAGAGACACTTTCTGGATTCGATAACATCAAGAAGTTTACACAATCACAAGCTGTGTTCTTGGAAGCCACGTTTGTTATGCTTCTCTCTTGGTTTTTCTTTTGCTTTTTTCTTAGGTTCATGAGCCTTGGTGATGGTCGCGGTGTTTGGTTCCAACTTAGATGGTTTATCAGTCGGTTGGATGTTTGCTTTGCTACCAGACATTGGTTGGTTAGTACTTAGTTTTGTTTTATTACCACAAAATAAGTTATTTATGTTTTTAAGTTAAATTAGTTGGTGTTTAGTTAAGTTAGTTTATAGCAACAAAACGGTAGATAGTTTAGTTTCTGTTAATTCGGTTTATCAGTTAGGTTAGTCGATGTTTTGTTAATGTAGGAACGCTGTTGTATGTCGGAGTCAATCGCTAACAATATTCCATGTCATAGAGATTTGATAAAGTTTTACGTTGGTTGTCGACTCCCTTACGCATAGTGACATTTTGTTTTCTCGTAGGATGATAAAAAAGTAGTAACCAAACGCAAAACTGAACTTGGTGGAGCTTTCTCCATAGCAAGTTGGATACTCTTTATTGGATTATTTGCTGCGTAAGTCTTTGATGCCTCATCATTCACATTGTCAGAAATAGAGCGGAATAGATTGTTTTTTCCTTATCACTTTTCGATTTCTATTTGTCATAAGTCGTTCTTTTTTATTCGGCGGTCCAATTTCCATCAGGTTGTTGTACCAGATCATATCGAAGAGATCGATTGAGGTTCATAATGTAAGAGCAACAAGTGCGCCAGAGTTAACCTCGTTTCTCAATGACATGGAGTTCAATATAACAACCGTATCTAGTATGAGCTGTGCAAATTTACGTGATCTCGGTAATTTAGTTTCGGGGAATCCAGGCTTTATTGACGAAAGAGTTGTTTCTCTGTCAACTTTAGTAAACTACTCATGTCACAACTCGAGCAAGGGACCTACCATAGCACTCAAGTGTAAAGGTTGCAAGCTCGTCTCTGATCACATGTACATTTCGTGGCAATTTGTTGATCTCCCAAATAGTCCTGCCACTGCTGTTGGCTATGAATTTCATCTCGCTGCAACAGATAGTGCTAAGAAACACATGAGTTTTGTTAACGGGACACTAAAGAACGGAAGCGCTTTTGATGATAGACCAGTTACATTCAGAGGGAGGCAATCAAATATTTTGAAATTCAATCTCTTTCCTCGAATATACCATAATTTACACGATCTAAAGCTCATTCAGCCTTTGTTTCACGAGTTCCTCCCTGGTTCAGTTTTTCGCGATACAAATCAACTTCAAACGTCCCTTGAAAATTCTGTTGATGGACTAGTCAACACAACATTGTATATCAATTTTCTCTCTGCTTATGTTGTGGAGGTTGATAAAGAGAACATTTTGGGTCCTGGTAAGCATCTTTCTATAGCTTGTGCATGTAACCTATCTTTCTCATGTGATTTTGTTGTTTGCTTAAGCTTGTATCTATTTTCTTCCAATTTATTGTATCATATTTTCATTACCACTCCTAATTTTGTTCGTTCTCTTACTAGTCACTGGTTACTATCATCCTATGAAGTACTGACATAGACATAGACATAGACATAGACATAGACACGGACACCAGACACACAGACACGTTGACTCCTATAATATTTGAGAAAACGGAATAACTAAATGTAACCGTACGTGTCATTATCTGCAGTGAGCTTCCTTGCAGACCTTGGTGGCCTGTATTGCATTAGCATAGGTATCTTTTTCTATCTATTGATACAGGTACACTTCTTCCTTTCTCGATAATGTTCGATTAGGATTCTTATTCTTGTTCATTGCTTTTGGTCTAATTGAGTAATATCTTTTTCATACTGATAAATTATATTCTTTTCCATATTGTTCTAACCTTCTTTTAAAATTCTAGTGCGAATACAGGGTAAAGAAGCTCAGAAACGAGGACAGTGTTTTGCAGTCAATTAGAAATCGGCGTAAAGCTCAAGATAATTGGGCCAAAGTAATTTCTTTGTTGAATTCTGAAAACATCTTGTATATTTCACATTAATTTCCTTATGCTAAGTAATAGCTAAGCTTCTTATTTGTCGGTTATATGACTATATTTCATCTTTTAACCAGTTGAGAAAATACGTAAAGTACACCTACGGCTGTCCTACAATGGATGATGACAACTATGATAAATCTAAAAATGAACCTTGTTGCAATGGGTTAATGTTGCATTCAGTTCGTGGCGGTGGATCGTCACGGAAGCGAAGGCAGCAGAGTAGAGCAAGTTCTATAAATTTGTACAAGAAACCGAGTTTACCTGCAAACAAGGTAAAGCTGTCATTGTGTATAATTGATTTGTTTGAGACAAAAGAAAGTAGTTAGTATGATTTGTTTGTGGCTAGTTTTTCGACTAAATTATATGGTTGCTGCCAAGCATTCTTTTTATAATTGATTTCAATGTTTTCTTTCAGACACTGAGCAGCAAACCGGTTGAATCTACTAATGATTCGACACTGCATTATGAAAATATGGCAAAGAATCAGAGTGTTGGTTCAAGCAGCGATTTCCCACCATCTCAATCTCGAGAATCGTCTATTACTGATGATAACTTTATTCCTCCTCCACCTTTGCTGGGTATGTTGATACCATCTTACTTATTATCAGTGTTTATTTTCACGTGAAATAAGTTTGTTGAATGCTAGTGCTTTTGCTAAGAACATGTAACTTGTGTACAAATGTGATGCAGAATGCAAGAGTGGTTCTGAAATGGATATGTCTGACGTTCAGAAGAATCTCAAAAATTTGTACGAGTATAATGCTATGTTAAGGGAGAGATTATTAGCTGCACAGTCTTTGCTCCAATCTTCATCATCTAATCACTCTTCTCAAATAAAAATCAATGGAACTTAGCATATGTATCTCTGTATCAAACGACAGTCATTATCGATGTACGATCATCAGACCATACTATGGAAGTCGGATCTTAATTGAGAACCGACCAAAGGAAATTAATGATTCTAAAAATTCGCAATTTGCAAGTGGGAGAATATGCTGCACGGATCGCTTCAAAACTATAGTATTCCTAACCGAATATTCCTGCATATTCCTGCATCAAAAGCTGCTGTTTGTGTACAAATCATGCTGATACGCATTTTGGTTTTCGTATGGTATTCTTTGATGATCGTTGTTGTCATCTGATATTCTTTCTCCCACTTCTGAAAGTGATTTTTCATGTTCATATAAGTTTCATCAAACCTTGTATAGCCAGTGCTGTATTTTGTGTAAAGGAAAGTGGCACTGAACTTGTTTTTGCAGGCATTATTGTGAATCAAGTGTTCTTCAAATTGTAACATAATTATCAGTTTTTCTTCTTTATGGATTTTTTATGTTATGATATGCGAGTAAACTTACCTTAGTTGCAACTATTGTGACTACCAGGTCACAGTAGCAAGTATCAATATAATAATCTAATACAAAAATCGACCTGAGGCTATAAAGCTCATGCCATGGCAATGCGCACAAAAGGAGACTGATTTAACGAGTTGAATTTATGATCTGGTAGTATTAATTCAGAACATGACAGTATTACAAAAGCAAGAAACTTGATTAATGAGCAAAGTTTGCAGCTGCAACTAGCACTATAATTGTTCATTCAATGAGATATTCTACTTTGTACTCAAATGCCAACATAACTGCAATGTAGTATTCATCATCATAATAGACATTTATGAGTACAAAATGTATTGTAAAAATATATTTGGTCCATTATCCCCAAGCCACTTTATAACTCATTTCATCAATGTGCCTCACGAGCAAATGAGGCTTCAGGAGCACAGTGCCTTCTCCACCTGTTCCTGCAATTCTCCATTCTTATATGCCTCTGTCAAAAAAGAAAAAAAGTGAGATTACAATAATAATTTTCAAGAAATCAAGTGGGGATAATAATGATATAATGCTGAAAAGATAAACTTAACTGATTCTTATGCAGTCAATAGTAACAGCAACCAGTAATCATATGGAAGCCAGAGGACAAACTCGAAAGTAACAACCTTATGTTTTTGTTTTTTCCAACTTTTATGAATCGATTACAAGGAGGAGAGATATATCACATGTAATATTTCCATTAGTTTTAACATGATAATCAGTAACAGCAACTTTGATTAGCATGTTTCCTAGCTCAAATGAAAAAAAAATTGAAATTTCAGAGCTCTTTCATATTAACTTATTTACTCTGGCTCTTTAACATGTCAGGTCATGTTCAAATGATTCCATCAGTGAACCAAGCCAAATTAAACAAATATCAGAGAAACGAGTTACACATGTTAACATTATAATCAATTCATCATGAATTGATTAAGCCAATATAGCAGAAAACAAAGATAGAGTTAAAATCATAATCAGCAATGTAGCATCAACCCAGAGATACAAACATTGGACATGACAGAGAAAATGATTAAATGAATGAATGTAATCTAATGTAATGGTGTAGTGTCGACACCGGTCACGTCTTCAATATGAAGTGTTTGTGCTTCTAGATTGTAGTACATAATAAGTATTAAAAGCAGAAACTGGAAGGGATATACCAATAGTGATATCACATCCACCAAAAAACTCTCCATCAATGTAGAGCTGAGGAAAAGTAGGCCAACTGCTATACTCCTTAAGTCCCTGGCGCACCATATCATTATCCAATATGTTTACAGTTTCAAAAGGAGCATTCAAAGACTTCAAAATTTGCACCACCGTATTTGAGAATCCACACTGTGGAAAATCCCTAGTACCCTTCATAAACAAAACTATTTTGTTTGAAGTAACAACTTTATCCAACGTGCTCTTCAATTCAGGAGTCAACGCTGAAACAAAATCAAATTCAGAAAAAACCCAAATCGTATATATTCATATTCTTATCTATAAAGCTGTAAAAAGTGAAAATTGAATTGAATTAAAGATAACCCTAAAAGGGTTGTGAGGTAAATTGAAGGTGAAATTGATACGAAGAAATCAAAGGTTGTGACTTTATAGTGATTAAGTGAAAACCCATGAAGGGAAAAGAGATATAGAAGTACCAGAGCAGCGAATTGTGGTGGAAGAGCGTCTGAGGTGTAGTTTGGGTTGGGAATGGAAAACGGCGTTTTGAGTGAGAAGAGGAGATGAACGAGGAAGTAGAGACAGGGACGAGGTTGTTGTTGTTGTTCCAGAAACGTGGGAGTGGAAGCATGATTTTGTTGGGTGGAAATGGAATTGTATCTGTGAAGAAATTGGGTTAACGCACCAAGTGAAAGACATGTTTGTTTGTTCAGTTTCTGAGTTCTAACCTCCACTCACAATCCTCACTTTGATTTCTCCGATTTTTTTTTTCAACTGATTTTTCCGATTGTTATTCAATGAAAGAATTTTTATTTATAAAGTTTTACTATGGATTTTTATAGGCTTATCTATTCACAAAATTAATTTCTATTTTAAATTTAAATAGTACTTTTATATTTAGAATTAAGATTTAATCAATATTATTCTTTTAACTTAATTTTAGTTTTTTACTTTAATTTTTTATCTAATAAAGATTACATTTTAGTCATTTAAAAACTATTCTCTCAATTAAGTTGATTCTTTCTCTTAAACTTTGTGAAAAAATGTTAAGTCGTTCATATGTGGCATGAAAACATTATAAGTGAGGCAAAAATTTAATAAAAGAACTAAATTGAAACCTTATATATAGTTAAAGTATTAAATTGAAACTTTTTTATATTACCAGAATCTTGAATGTAATGACATTAAACCAAAATCTTAATATATTACTTATTCAAAGCAAGACATTAAACTAAAATGAATTAAGGTGTACAAGGCACAACTACAAGAATTTATTCTTCTTAGAACATATTGTCAATGGTGAAAACAACTTTTCTAAGTTTAATATTTTTGTAGTTGTTGTAAAGATATGATTCTTCACATGAAACAACTTTTCTCTTCTTATGGATTATCACAATATATCTTCCTTCTCAACATGGTATATGTTAAATGTAATTCATAGTGTCGAAGTCGAAGTCGAAGCATTCATGTGTCGAATAGTTTCGACAGATTCATTTTTAGATTTGATTGGATTCTGTTTTTGATTAGATTAGATTTTATATGATTTAGATTTGATTTGATATTTTGGGCTTTTAGAGTTTTGGGCCTTTGTAAATCTAAATCTATAAATAGGGAGTTTCCCTTGTACATTGTAATACAATTGCATTCACAGTTTGCAGATTAGCAAGTGAATAATAGCAATAGAAGAAATCCCACAGCTCGTGGGTAGAAACACTTTTCTCCAAATATTTCTCTTCTCTCTCTTTTCTTTCTTACTGTTAGCTTGTTTCTTCTTCTTCTTCTTCCTTTGTTCTTCATTGTCATTACGTATTGTTTGTGGGTTGGTGATCAATCTTGAGATCAAGATTGAAGCGAAATCATCATAGGGTGTGGTGAATTTCCAACATCTGGTATCTAGAGCTCCGGTTGCGATTCAAGGAGGAAAATCGTAATGGCTATGAATCATTCAAATGGGCATTTTCCGGCGACCCTACCAATTCTCAAGAAAGATAATTATGAGAATTGGTGCAAGCAGATCAAGGTGGTTTTCTGTTATCAAGATCTTTGGGATCTTGTGAAGGAAGGAGTAACACCGCTTGGGGAGAACGCGACGGATCAAGAAAAGGCTGCACACAAAGAATTAAAGAAGAAAGATTATAAAGCTCTGTTTATAATCCATCAATGTGTTGATCCAGATAACTTTGAAAAAGTTAGCGATGCAGAATCAGCAAAGGAAGCATGAGAGATTCTTGAAAAGTCATTTGGAGTTGCAGAGAAGGTGAAAGAGGTGAGGTTACAAACTCACAAGAGAACCTATGAGTTGCTTCAGATGAAAGACAACGAAAGTATTACAGATTTCTTCACCAGAGTTACAAAACTGGTGAATCAAATCAAAGTATGTGGAGAAACGCTGACGACGAAAGCAGTAGTCTCAAAGATTTTGAGATCGTTGGCTCCTAAGTTCGACCACGTGGTAGTAGCCATAGAAGAGTCGAAAGACTTGTCAGTATTGACGAAGGAAGAGCTTCAAGGGACCCTTGAGTCTCATGAACAAAGGATGGATGAGAGAGCTGCAGGAAAGTCGAAGAGTGATATGGCTTTGCAGGCGCAGTCAGAAAAGGAAAGGAAAGGCAAAGGAAACGTGAATGGCAACAAAGATAGAGGAGGCAGTAATTCGACTCAGAAGAAACCTTGGAACCAAGGCAACCAAAGAAGTGGTGCTGCAGGTAGAGGAAAAGGTGGTGGTCGAAAGCCAGACAAAAGTCACATTCAATGTTTCAGTTGTTAGAAGTATGGCCATTATGTTAGTAACTGTCCAGAAAAGAAGAAAAATTAAGAAACTGATGCAAATCTGGCAAAACATGAAGAAGAAGAGACGTTGCTGATGGTCACAACGAAAGATGAAGAGAGATTCCAAGATCAGTGGTACTTGGACTCAAGATGCTCATCACACATGACTGGAAGGAAAGATTGATTTGTCAACATGAAGCCCTCGTCGAAGAACACAGTGAAGTTTGTAAATGACAACACTCTAGCAGCTGAAGGTGTTGGTGATGTTCTGATTATGAGGAAAGATGGCAAAAGGTCAACAATTTCCAATGTGTTGTACGTACCAGGCATGAAGAGTAATTTGCTCAGTATAGGGCAGCTTGTCGAAAAGAACTACAAGGTAGTTGTCGAAGACAAGATGATGAGAGTTCTCGACGCAGGTGGTAGGTTGATCTTGAAGGCACCAATGTCTCAGAATAAGACCTTCAAGATTGAACTCAATGTGATGGAGCACAAATGTCTAGCAACAGCAGCCAGCAGAGATGAGTAGTTATGGCACTTTCGACTAGGCCATCTCAACTTCAATGACATCAGAGAGCTGAAGAGAAGAAATATGGTGTCAGGATTACCAGAAATCGACATTCCTAGTGAAGTCTGTGAAGAGTGTGTTCAGTCAAAACAACACAAGAATAGCTTCAGCAAGGAGGCAGGAAGGAAGTCGAAGGAAATTCTTGAAGTCATATACTCTGATGTATGTGGTCCAATCCAGGTGGATTCGATTGGTGGCAACTGATATTTTGTCACGTTTATAGATGACTTCAGTCAAAAGTTATGGACTTACCTCATCAAGAAGAAAAGTGATGTGTTTGAGGTATTTGTCAGATTCAAATCCATGGTCGAAAGACAGAGTGGTCGAAGGTTGAAAACTCTGAGAACTGATGGTGGTGGAGAATATGTGTCGAAAGAGTTCGATGCATTGTGTAGAAAAGAAGGGATTATGTATGAGGTGGTGCCACCCTACACTCCACAGCAGAATGGGATTGCAGAACGCAAGAACATAACCATCATGAACATGGTAAGAAGTATGTTGAATGGAAAGCATCTACCCAAAGAATTATGGGGAGAAGCAGTTTCGACATCAACATATCTTTTGAACAGATGTCCGACGAAGAAGCTTGAAGGAGTCACACCAGAAGAATGTTGGTCTGGTGACAAGCCTAGTCTCAGTCACTTGAAAGTGTTTGGATCTATAGTACATAGACATGTGTCAGATCAGTTGAGAAGGAAGCTTGATGACAAGTCAAATTAGATGATCTTGATAGGATATCATTCGACTGGAGGTTACAAGTTGTTTGACCCAGTGAATAAGCAGGTAGTGATCAGCAGGGACGTGATCATAGATGAGCTTAAAGAATGGGATTGGAAAGAGAAAGCCAAGAAGGATTCAGTGAAAATCTCTTGTGAAGAACCAGTCACTGAAGTCGAAAGAGAAGTTCGACAGGAACCAGTTGCAGATGAAGCAGGTTCAAGCAGGCCTCGACGAACAAGACACATGCCTGCAAGGTTGCAAGAATGTGTAATTACATCAGATGATATGGTCGATGAAGAAGGTGAGCTGGTACATTATGTTTTCTACTCAGATGTGGAACCAGTCAATGCAGCTGAGGCATTGAAAGATTTGAAGTGGGTGAAAGCAATGAATAAAGAGTTAGAATCCATCGAAGTCAACAACACATGGTCACTTGTCGAATTTCCTCAAGGCAAGAAGGCAATTGATGTGAAGTGGGTTTACAAGGTAAAGGTGAATCCTAGAGGAGAAGTAACTCGACACAAGGCGAGACTTGTGGCGAAAGGATTTCTTCAGAAGGAAGGAATCGACTTCGATGAAATGTTCGCACCTGTTGCTAGAATCGCAACAATCAGGTTGGTTGTTGGTCTAGCAAATATGAACAATTGGCACACATGTCAGATGGACGTGAAGTGTGCATTCCTTAATGGCCCCTTAGACGAAGAAGTTTATGTCGCACAACCAGCTGGGTATGTGAAACAAGGCGAAGAAGGAAAGGTGTACAAGCTGCATAAAGCCCTGTATGGACTTAAGCAAGCTCCAAGAGCTTGGAATAAGAAAATCGACAGCTTCTTAAGGGAAAAGAAATTTGTGAAGTGTACAACTGAGCATGGAGTATATGTAAGAAGAAGTAATGGCGAATTGCTTATACTATGTCTCTATGTCAATGATTTGTTGATAGCAGGAAGTTGCAAGAAGGAGATCGAAGATTTCAAACATGATCTAAGCAAGGAGTTTGAAATGTCAGACTTGGGAGATCTCTCATATTTCCTTGGCATCGAATTCTACAAGACTAGTAGAGGTTTGATGATGCACCAACGAAGATATGCAGGCGAAATACTCAAGAGATTTGAGATGCAAGATTGCAACTCAACTTCGACTCCAGCTGAGACCAGACTGCAACCGTCGAAGGATCTAGACGAAGATGATGTCGACCCAACCCAATACAGAAGACTTATTGGGCCACTTAGATACCTTTTGTCACACAAGGTCTGACTTAGCATACAGTGTTGGTATGGTAAGTTGATTCATGCAGAAGCCAAAGGTATCACACCTAACAGCGACGAAGAGGATACTGAGGTATCTGAAAGGGACTCTCGACTATGGCATTTTATTTCCTGCAGCTGACGAAGGGAAAGAATGTAAGTTAGTGGGATACACAGACTCTAGCTGGTGTAGTGATGCAGAAGATAGAAAATCCACAGCTGGATATGTGTTTATGTTAGGTGGTGCACCAGTTGCTTGGAGTTCGAGAAAGGAGACAGTAGTGGCATTGTCATCATGCGAAGTAGAATATATAGTTGCTTCTCTTTGTGCATGTCAAGCAACCTGGATGGTGAACTTGGTCGAAGAGATTATAGGGAAGAATCATGGAGCAATTACCATGAAGATCGACAATATGGCAGCTATCAATTTGGTGAAGAATCCAATAGCTCACGGTCGAAGCAAGCACATCGAAATGAGGTTCCATTATCTTCGAGAGCAGGTAGCAGAAGGGAAGATGAATTTAGAACACTGCAGAACTGAGAATCAGATTGCAGATATCATGACGAAGGGAGTGCAGGTCGAAGTATTCAAGAAGCTAAGATCAATGATGAATGTAGATAGTTTAGACACAATGAATTAGGTTGTGTGTTAAATGTAATTCATAGTGTCGAAGTCGAAGCATTCATGTGTCGAATAGTTTCGACAGATTCATTTTTAGATTTGATTGGATTCTGTTTTTGATTAGATTATATTTTATATAATTTAGATTAGATTTTATATTTTGGGCTTTTAGAGTTTTGGGCCTTTGTAAATCTAAATCTATAAATAGGGAGTTTCCATTGTACATTGTAATACAATTGCATTCACAGTTTGCAGATTAGCAAGTGAATAATAGCAATAGAAGAAATCCCACAGTTCGTGGGTAGAAACACTTTTCTCTAAATATTTCTCTTCTCTCTCTTTTCTTTCTTGATGTTAGCTTGTTTCTTCTTCTTCTTCCTTTGTTCTTCATTGTCATTACGTATTGTTTGTGGGTTGGTGATCAATCTTGAGATCAAGATTGAAGCGAAATCATCATAGGGTGTGGTGAATTTCCAACAGTATAAACTTTGCACCTAAAAATAATTTGAAAAAGTGATTGTATACAACCACCATATGTGTTGGTATGATTGACATCGAAACCCTAAAAAAGCATCAGAAATGAGTAAACCTTAATAAAGAAGAGTAGAGAAGATAATACCTCTTTCAAAACGAATAAAAGTGAACCAAATTGCAAACAAAATTTGAAAATTTTATTTTCTAGGGTTCGGCGTTATCTCCATCACCTATTTTTTCCTCCAACTGCTTGTGTTTCAAGTTTGATTTCTTTCTTTTTTTTTCATCTTTCCTCAACCTATACACAATGAAACTACAAAAATCAGAAACATGTTTTGTGCTTTTTTTCTAAAAAGATATAAGATGAAACCTACTTGAAGATATAGTGAAAGAGGAACTTAGGTCTCTCTAATTTTAGCAGCAAGTGAGAGATGAGAAGAACTGATGAGCATTGATTTTCATAATCCATTCAATGGATTCTCGATGAGATGTTTCAAGAACATAGTTGTTTTGGAGAAATATGTAAAGAGGGTTTTGTTGGTTTTTGGAGAGAGGTGATTTGATTATAATTACTAATAAATTCAAAATAAATCAAAAAAGTCACGTTAGATAACAAAATACCAACTAGACTGCCACATAGACCAAAGTTAACGTTTTTCACCAAAATTTAACGGAAATAATTAAGTTGGCTAACATAAGTGTTGTTAAGGGACCAATACATAATGTTTATTAAATAAGGGACTAAAGTGAAACCTTAAATTAAGTTAAAAGACTAAAAGATGCATTAAGCCTAGAAAATATGGGTCAACTGTCTCTAAAGATGCTCAATGCTATCCTCTCCACCTTGAAATGGTTGAGCTGTAACTTCCACAGTTGAACCGAGATTTGACCTCAACAATTCATGTGCATAATCATGAATTCTTTTATATTGCTCCCTAAAAGACCCATCAACAATATCAATAGCCATTGTCTTTGCTATGTATGCAAGAGTTTTGTTAATCCCCACATTCCATTTCTATTGGGGTTTCTCCATGAAATCAGTCAGTTTTAAACTAGGATTCTCCCTCACATTAATTTGTATCTTGCTACTGAGCCACTTGGATGTGAGGAAATTGACCTTGAAATCTCTACTACATATATGGTTATCAATAATATTTTTGAGTTGCCATGTATCTTCATGTTTAATTATTGCACAATATGCCTCCCGATCGTACCTGATAAAAAATTAGATCGGTGGCTAGCAAATGTCCTGAGCTCTGCTACTTCGGTGATGATGAGATGGTGGGGGGGTGTACCTGCAAGGTACTCTGATACTAAAGTCAGGAATGGAGCAAGCAAGTACAGAAGGTAGTGAGAGTAAGAATTAGAATACCTGACCCTCTAGTGAAAGAGGGTATTTATATTGTGCCCTCAGCGCTGGGCCAATGGTCGTCTACACTGGGTTGGGTTGCTAGGCCCAATGCAGATGACTGCCAGGGCTTACGCGGCGTAGGGAAGACCAGCACGTGGTCTTCGCCCTGGAGTAACTGCCCCTAGATCTCTGAAAAATGGGTAGACTAACTCTTTCGGAGGTGGGTAGTCACCTAATGATGTGTCCCCGCGGGAGAAGCACGTGGAGTACGTGGAGGAAGAGGTGTGACCTTTCCCCGAACCATGTAGTGTCTGCTCGACGGTAATATCATTGGGTGTGCTCGACTAGGAGGTGAACTGGGCATTAATGGGCTGCTTAGGATGTCCTTGGGTTGGGCCTGCCCGACTGATGGGCAGGCGCCGACCCAGTCCAGAATAGGAGCCCCCAAGTCATTGCTCCAAAGAGTCGGAGTAATGACTTAAGGGCCAGCCCATTCGTCGGGGACCTGTTTAGTAGGGCAACGTGTCCGAAGTGCCAAGCAGGTGGAAGATGTAGGGGGTTAGGAGCAGGGATGTTCGTCGGGCAGGAGTCACGGGGACTGATGCCCTTCTGGCATCTTAAAGGTCACTTCTGGTCGACGATGTGGGGAGATGAGAGGAGACAGACGCGTTTATCTCGCGGGCATAAAGGGAAATAAAAAGACGCACGCGGGGTCCTGAGTGCTACGTGTCACTCGCCATCAATGCCTAGGGCGGCTAGGATCCTAGGCACTTGGATGCTTCGAGTATTGTGACGGTCCTATAAATCAGAGTCGGGTTCGTGCCATTTGTACGTTTCCACTTACTCCGCTCACAACTATCTCTCTTTTTCTATAGCTTCCGTCGCCGTCCTTCCACCGTATGCCGCCGCACCGGAGATTCGTAACCACCGTTTCAAGTAATTTTATGGCTCCTTCTTTCTGTTTAATGCTTTCAAGGGTGGTTTTCCCGGCAAACTGATGAAGTTCCCGGGGAGACCACAGAGTTTTCGGCAGAAACGGAGGAACTTCTTTAGATTTCCGGTGAATGCCCCGGGGAACTGGGATGAATCTGATGAAGGTCCCGAGGACACATGATGAATTCCCCGAGGACATGGGATGAAGAAGTCGGTGACCTGATGAAGGTCCTGGGGACGTTAAATGAATACCCCGAGGACGTGGGATAAAGGTCCCGAGCACACCTACGGGTGGCCTCGAGCTTTACGCCTTGGTTCCTTGCTGACGCAGGGAGGTCCAAGTGCCGAGCACCCTCACTAACCGTGGTCGGAGGGATGTTTCCCTAGCGCAGGGTATCCCCGAGGAAGGCTCCGATCGGGGATGTATGTTGAGCAGTTCCTCATATTTTGTCTTCACCCTTTCACTTGATTTGCGGTGGAAGGGTGAATTTGATTTAGACTATCGAATTCACCAATTTCCTCTGATTTTCAGGTAAAAATGGCCGCAGTGGTTGAGGGAATTATAGAGACCGATGATGAGCCCAACTCTCCGTTGGCGCCGACCACTAGTGCTAGGGAGCGGACGCCTGAAGACTGGGCTGGCGAAGAGCCTCTGGGCATTCCGTCCTTATTTGCTATGCACTCCCATGATGCCTTCGACACTGTCGAGAATTATTGCGAGGGTTCTTCGAAGAACTGGCTGGTCTATAAACCCCGAGAACACCACCGCATTTGTTCGAGATTCAAAGGGATGAGATTCCCTATGTACGAGTTCACCTCCGACGAGGCGGGCTGGCGCCTGCCCTTCGCGGTTTCCAGCGAGAGGTGTTCACTTGGCTGCGTCTGGTACCTTCGCAACTTCACCCCAACGCGCTCGCCTTCATACGCGCATACGAGCTCGTCTGCCAGTACCTCGGCATCGGGGCTACTATACCCTTGTTCTTCTATATTTTCCACCTACAGAGGCAGACGATTAATGGAAGGCACGGTTGTGTGTCCTTCAAATAAGTGAGCAGGCTATTCCGGACTTACATGGACTCTATCTGCCACTTTAAGTCCTGGTATTATGTCGTTAAGCCCATCACATTCAAGGTTGCGGAGACAGTGTATAACCGGGTGTTCAAAGAAAAAGATGGGCAGCAGGTAGAAGTCCTCGCGGAGAAGTTCCTCCTGTAGTGGACGGAGGAATACTTCAAGAAAGGCACGGACAACTATATATTCAGCTCGGGCGCGCTGGCTGAGGAGGACCGACTGGCCTACTAGGAGATAGTCACGTTCGTCTTTGGTTTTAAACCTGTGCAGCTCGTGACTCCGGATGGGAAATTTATCTACGACGGCAGCGGGAAGATTTTAGAGGATGGTCGGTTGATTAACCCAAGAGCCCTCCTTGAGACATATTCCGACGAGGACGCTTTCCTGTTGTTAGGTGGCGAGCAACTCCTTGACTTGGCTCCCCTGTATATTTTTGTCTTTGGTCTAATGACATGCTTTATTTTTCTTTTGCAGACAAAATGTTGAGCATGGAGGAACGTGTCAAGAAGTTGGCTGCTGCCCGAGGCCCGAAGAAGGGTGGAAGAGGGCGCGTCGACCAGATCCGGCAGCAGGGGCAAGGACCCATCCCGACATCCGGAGACTCCTCCAGCTCCCCTCAGTGTAGCCAATCTCCAAATTTGCAGGGGTCCCCAAAAAGGCAGCGAACTAGTGAACCGATGCATGTCGACCTCACTGAGAGCCCTCCCAGCGAGAAGTTTGTGCTCCCGCCCTGTTACCTAAGGCCTAACTTCTTCTCAGGGGCCAACTCCTCGACCGTTAATGTATTCGAATCCCAGGCCATCTTGGGCGCTGATCGGGCTGCGAGGAGAACAATCTTGGCCGAGGACATGGCCGCGATGATGCGGGTCTTTGCCACATCCCTGGTCTTGAACGATGATACCTGTCCATCGGCTGAGTTGACCAAATTGCAGGACAGCTTCACGTCAGTCGAGGCTGAGATGAAGAAGTTGGGCAAGGACCTCGCGGAGTGTAAGAAGCAGAATAAATCCCAGGTCGATCTTTAGGGAAAGTTGGAGGAGAAGCTGAAGAACGCCGCTGAGGAGAGGAAAAATCTCCTGGCGAGAATCGCTGAGTTAGAGCAAGTTGTCAGACCTACTGTAGAGGAAACTGATGAGGACAAGCTGCTGACCTCTCGGGCTGAATTGATCTTGAAGCTCAGGTAGACTGAGCAGGATGTCCTTGGGGCTGTCAAGGTGAGCTTTGTTCTTGCCGTGAAGCAGCTCCAGATTGTGAATCTGGGTGTCGAGCTCATCACCGAGGTGACCAGGCCTTACTATCAGGTGGTTGAAGGTCGGATTGTCCCACTAGAGCCTGAGGAGGATGAGTACGACGAGACCATGGCGAACGGGCAGCTTGGGAGAATGCAGCTGTTTAGTTTTTCTTTTGTCTAGTTTGTTTAGCATGCGTTCCAGTTTTTGCAATGACCTTTGCCCGGCCTGCGCGCCAGGGGCTTTTGATATTTTTGTACGTATTCTTTGAACAATGGGCTTCTTCCCGATTCCAATGTATTGTCTTTCTTTATCTTGTGTGTGTGATGTTTGTATGTTGATTATATATCTGTTTCGTTTTTGTCTAAGTATTTTGGGGGTTTTTGCTTGACTTTGTTGATCCTCGACAGTGCAGGGATCTAGTCGAGTGGTCGGAGTTGTATTCTGACCTTTAACGAGGCTAAGAGCTCGATCGAGATCTTAGCTTCGTGGCGTGGACTTCCCATCGCGAGCTGGGTACTCTGCCTAGCTGGTACGGTGACGGTGGAGCTCGGTTGAGGTATCCCCGTCGGATCAAGGGTCTTTGCGCACACACAACGTGGGTCCTTGTCTTCTTGTCTCAAGGAGGGGAGTCGCGCTTGTACCTTAGTGCACCCCCATGGTCGCGATGCGGATGAGTCGCGGGCAGTGTTTAATTATAGTAGTGTTTAAGCTTTTCAGCATTCCACGGTCGAGTAAGTTCCTCCCCGTGTAGATTTTCGAGGTAGTAGGCTTCTGTCCCCGTTTTCGCGCGGATGCGGTAGGAGCCCTCCCAGTTTGCAATGAGCTTGCCTTCACGCGAATATTTTTGGTTCCTTCGTAGAACGAGGGTGCCTACCTGAAATTCACATTTAATAACTTTATTGTTATGGCGTAAAGTTATTTTCTGCTTGAGTGAGGCTTCGCGGAGGGATGCGCCCAACCTTATCTCTTCGACCAGGTCGAGCTCCTCCTGGAGGGCCTCATCGTTCAGCTCCTCGTCGAGGGGGAGACTCAGTCCTTCTCGAGGTCAGTCGGAAGAGGGTCTCCCCAGTAGTAGAGTGTGGGGTTATCCTGTAAGCCCAGATGACGATGTGTAGCTCCTCGACCCACCTTTTCTTAGCATCGCCCAGTCTCCGTTTCAGGTCTCGTAGGATCACCCTGTTTGCAGCTTCAGCCTAGCTATTTGTTTATGGGTGCTCGACCGAGGTGAAGTGTTGCTTCGTGCCCAGCTTGGTGACAAAGTCCTGAGAGTTCTTGTCTGTGAAATGTGTCACGTTGTCAGTGACAATTGCCTGTGGCACGCCGAACCGGGCAAGTATGTTCCTTTTGTAGAAACGTAGTATGTTGTGGGCCGTGATATTAGCTAGGGCTTCGGCCTCGATCCACTTGGTGAAGTAGTCCATGGCGATGATCAGGTACTTGTTTTGGTACGACCCCGTGTTGAAAGAGTATTTCGGGGGGTGTTTTTATCGTATTCGTAGGGATTGTGCGATATTTTGATGCTTGCCGTTCAATAGTCGAAACGTTTTAAGTAAGGGGTTTTCAAATTGTTCTTTGTTTTGTAACATCAATTTTGGTAGCAAAGAAGTAAACTATAACAAAGATGTTGTAAGTTTTATAAAAGCATGTCAAGATTAGATTTCGCTAATCCTTTTCATACATATCCGATTAATCAAGCATATGAACTTAGTTCTGACCAATACAATCGTGTATCCTCTCGAATGAGTTTATGTCTAAAGCAAATTCGCGAGTGTCGTTATTTAGACCGTTAGATGATGTCTCACGCTAACAATCAAAACAACAACCCTTAAGATCAATACAAAGTGAATATTAAACCCCAAATCTATGTCTAGAGTTTGGTTTTTAAGAGATGAAGATATTAGGTCATGATTTGGAAAATCTATGTCTAGAGTGATTCAAACCACAAATACATCATTAAGAACAAACAACTTCGTTATATATTGATCATCAACCTTGTTCATATACAAAAGATCAAAAGAAATACATATAAGCAATATTAACTACCTTTAATCTTAACACAAGAGGTTTAGCTACACATTTCCATGCTAGCTTATATCACAAGTTTCAAGAGGAGATGAAAGAACATCCGCGTCGAATAATCGGGATCGGATGTGACTTCAGCTTCTCTATATGGAAATTCACTCTTGGATGATCAAAACTCAGAAAAAGTATGTTTTGGTGTGAAAATATCAAGTTATGATCCCAAGAAAACATAAAAAATCTATTTATAATACACTTGAGATCAACAACATTCGCACTGCGAATGAATCATTCGCCTAGCGAATGAAAGAAAATGGCACCTTAAGTGCCTCTGAAAGTTAAACCGCCCCTGACTTTTTTCGTGGGTTTGCAAAGCGAACACGTCATTCGTAAAGCGAACCACTCGCCAAAACATTCGCAAAACGAATTTTGGGTCCTTTTCCCCCATGTTTTGTTCGCTGAGAGTTTCGCCAATGTTCGCAAAGCGAACATTTGCTGGGGACTTCGCCAGGGTTCGCAAAGCGAACCTGCTGTTGTTTTACACTTTCTTTGCAGCTTGCATCAATTCTTTGTGTCTTCTATCTTTGATGTTTTTAGTGTAGTTTCCTGCACAATAGCACACAAATTACAAGCACCAACAGTATAAATATAATGCATGAAGAACAACAACAATTCAATACAAAAATCCATAATTAAGACATGAAAGTAATGAAAAATTCCAAGTATCAAGTCTAAATATATAACATGTTTGACATCTAACAACTCTCCCCAACTAAGACTTGTTTGTCCTTAAGCAAAGTATGCCTCTCATTGAAAACAAGAGGATTTGTTCGAGCATTTGATTCAATCCAAGAACGGATAAATGGCTCAAATAAAACAACAATTGTAACAAAGCACACTTACACAATCCTAGAATCAACAATGGAAAAGAACTTGATTCTTAAAACAAATCTCAGACAATGTTTCCAGAAACAACTAAACAATCATGCTTATGTCACTCTAACACTCCTCTTCGAAAAAGGATTGAAGGAAATTAACGCGTTTGCAACCGCGAGGCAATTAGGCTCAAATGACAAATGAAGCAAATGCTAAGCAATTCATACAATATCTAATCGATCGCAAGAAATTATAGAAGCAAAAGATCACTAAGGGCTTTTATCGGTTGTAACTTGGCCGGGGTTAAAAAAAAAGACACATGTACACGGCCATTGAAACAAGAAAGGGTAAAGACTTTGAAGAGCATTTCTTTTTCAAAATTTTCGATCTTGTTCAATCCTTAATTCTTTTTTTCACAATGCATTCTCTTCTTTTCTTTTTTTTTTTTTTCTTTCTTCTCTTTTTTTTTTTCAATTTCTTTGTCTTAGAATGCATTGTAACACCAACTCCTTTTTCTCTTTTCACAATAAACCATTCTCCCCAACTTCAACATTGCCATAATCTTAGCTTAAATGCTCTTCAACCGGGTTAAAATCGGGTTCATATTTCAAACAAAAATTTCCTTTCGGCTCAAAAGAGGTTTCAAATACGAGCACACTCACAAGGTGACTTGAGGTGTTTTTGGAATGGTGGTTATACTCAAAGTGCACAAACATTGCCTTGATCATTTCTATGCTTCCACAATTTCAAAACAACAAGCAAGATAAAGCATGAATTATAAGTATAAAACAACATTCATCATCAATCCAATGCATTTAGTATAACATGGAGGTTTCTCACTTTTGTGATTTTTGGACCTAAATGACACAAGCACTCAAATAGAGTTGTAACAAGAAACAAATTTTTCATTTGTACAAAGACAACAAAGTTCCCAAACATTTTAAATTCTAGAACTAGGTAACTATGTACCTTGCCACAACATCATGCTTAAAGTACTATCATAGCCATCCATTCTTGGAGGAATCTTCTTTGATGCACAATCAACACCAACCTAAGTTTCTTCCACAAAACATCCAAAAGTTGGAAATATTAACTTCCACAAGCATACCAACATAAAACAATAAAGAGCATATTAACAACTTAAGAGTTGAACATTCGTAAACTAAAGAATTCAACTCTTAATAACAACAATTAACACAAAAGCATACCAACAATTTAAGTGATGAGCATTCGTAAACTGAAGAACTCAACACTTAATAACAATAATTAAAACCGAAATATTAGTAAAATTAAAAACAGATTTTTTTTACTGAAAAACAACATATATTACTAATAATAATAATAATAATAATAATAATGTACTAGTGTGAACACACCTACAAAGTCAAAAGTACCACAAAATGGTACAAGTACATCTAAATATCCAAAATAATCCACAAAGTGGATAAAGTACATCCATAAAAACTGAAATAAAAACAAAATACAAGAAAATTAACTTTGATGCTCAAAGGAAGTACAAATCATCATCACAAAAAACCAGTCCTCCTCGGACTCTGAAGCATACACCTCTGCCTCCTCCTCCCCTGAACCAGAACCAGAGCCAAATACCTATACCTCAGCACCATCACCCTCCTCATCAGCATCATCATCAACACCAACTACATCCTCTCCCCCTCTGAATACTGGTCTGGCCTCAGGCCAACCAGCATGTGCAAGGAACTGCTCCCTTGACATCATCGTACTCTCTGTGGTGGGACCGCAAATCTGCAGCAGTAGTACCTGCATGAAGTCGTGTAAATTAGTCATGGCGCGCTGAGAAGCCGCCATCCAGTCCCAGTTGTACTGGCATATCTCCTGCTGATAAGGGTAAAAATTCTGAGACCCAGAATCAGAAGCATCTCCACCATTTCTGCTAGCCTCAGCACCAACACCCGACGTCTCACCCCTTGTCCCCTTTGGTTTGCAGAATTTGTCGACATATCGATCATCAATAGCCGATGGGATAGTAACCTGGAGGCGTATGGGAATATCAACCCCAGCATCCGTACACAAAGACATGATAAGACAAGGAAATACGAGAGGGGCATTCGCCCGAGAAAGGCCACTCTCCACAATTTCCCTTATCCTATCGGCAATAATTCGGGCCACATCAATCTGCACGTTTGTCAAGATACTGTGGACAAGGTGTGCAAGAGGAATCGGGATGGTAGATGAATGCGACTTTGGCTTGATATTGGTTATAACCAAAAGCAATATGAGTTGGGCCAAAGGTTGCATGTCCTCCCGCCGGTACCTAATAGCAACCCCAGATGGGTTTAGTCCAACTTTTTTACCCGACCTAAGAAGATCTCTGGTCATTTTTGGGATATCTCGGTAAAGGTGGAGGTCCCTATGGTAATCATCAATCTCGCTAGCCCTTAAAGGCAGAGGACTTCCAAGAAGAATACTAATGGCTCTACGGTCAAATCTCACGACTTTCCCCCAACTAATGTTGTCCAACTAAACTGCTCGCCATCATCAGGAAGGGCGTTCGCATAAAATTCTCGGACAAGCTCTACATTATAGCTATCAATCGGAGTTATCTGCCGTCCCCATTTTTTCTCTTCCAAAAGCGCAGCCACAGAGCGATAACTCCCTCGGTCACTTAAGTTGAATCTCTTCTCCGCCAAAATGCTTCTCTACTTGTTTGGAACCCCTAAATCGAGTGTCATCAAATTGGATTGGTACTTTTCGCAATGTGGAAGACTTTGTTTTCTTGGCGGGGTTAATCTTTGGACCTATCTGTACACATTAACAAGTAAACAACAAAAAATAGGAACACAATCATTAGAATTGGCAGCCAAAAGCAATTCAAAACTGAACCAAAATAAAAAAATTTTATCATTCTGTTATGTTCGCTCCAGAGTTTGCAAAGTGAAGGCTGGCGAACATTCGCCCCAGATTCGCAAAGCGAAGGTCTGGAGAATGCTCGCCCAGGTTCACAAGGCGAACTAAGCAGCGAACCCACGAAAGTTCAGAAAAACACAGCAGCCAAACAGTCCAACATTTGAGCATCATTCTTAAAATCATATCTATTCTAAGGCTTAATCAATATTCAGCATGCATCAGCATCTAAACCTTACAACAGAAATTAACCCTAAATTTATAAATGTCTCTAATGCAAACCACAACCCTAACAATATCTAACAGAAATTAGCAAGAAAAAGAGATGCAAACCTGAGTTTGTGATTGAAATAGGGGAAAAACTTGGGTGAAATTTGAGAAAATAGAGTACGTGCGAGCTTGAGTTCTTGAAAGTGTTGTGTTTGAATGATAGAGAGGCAAGAGTGGGAGTAGGGTTTTCCCTCTCACTTTCAGAAAATGATATGGGTGTTGGGCCTAAGTGTTGGGCCGCCCAAAAATTTAAAACCCTTTTTAACTGAGGTGGCAACACACAGACTTCCCCTGTCTCGCTGGGTTCGCAAAGCGAACTGGCTGGAGAATGATCGCCCCAGGTTCGCAAAGCGAACGCCAGCGAACATGACAGGTTTTTCAAAAAAAAAATTCTGCACTGCTGCCACTTCCTAAACCACTCTAAACATCAAACATCACTTAAAACAACAAATAAAGCAATAAATACTTACAATGTTGGGGTGCCTCCCAACAAGCGCTTGTTTAACGTCGGCAAAGCTCGACGGTCCAATGCAACCTCAAGGATCGCAGAATGGTACAACGGAGGGATTCCGCTCGAAATCACCACCTAGATACATTTTCAACCTCTGACCATTTACAGTCCAATTCTCATTTGACTTTGTGTCCTTAATGACTATTGCACCATATTGCTTGATTTCACGAATCCGGAATGGACCAGACCACTTAGATTTCAGTTTACCAGGGAACAGTTTTAATCGAGAATTGAAAAGTAGGACCAGCTGCCCTACTTCAAACTGTTTGGTCACTATCTTTTTGTCATGGTAAGTTTTGACTCGATCTTTATACAGCTTGTTGGATTCATACGCTTGGAGGCGTAATTCCTCCAATTCATGTAATTGCATCTTTCTTCTGTCTCCGCTTAAAGTTGGATCAAAATTCATAAATTTCAAGGCCCAAAATGCCTTATGTTCCAACTCCATCGGTAAATGATAATTCTTACCATAGATCAATTTAAAAGGTGTGAGACCAATCAGAGCTTTAAAAGATGTTCGATAGGCCCACAAAGCATCGTCTAGCTTATTTGACCAATCCTTCCTTGAGGATGACACTATTTTTTCCAAAATTCTTTTAATTTCCCGGTTTGATACCTCCGCTTGCCCATTGGCCTGTGGATGATATGGTGTTGCAACTTTGTGCTTTACACCATATTGCTCCAAGGCTTTTTCAAGCTGAGTGTTGCAAAAGTGGGATCCTTCGTCACTTATCAACACCCGCGAAGTACCAAATCGAGAAAAAAATGCTTTTTTTTTCAAAAATTTTATCACAGTTTTTCCCTGTGCTTTAGCACATGCTATTGCCTCTACCCATTTGGATACGTAATCAACTACGACCAAAATATACTCATTGGAAAACGATGATGGAAAAGGTCCAACAAAGTCAATTCCCCAACAATCAAACACTTTAATTTCCAACATGTTTTGTAAAGGCATTTCATGCCGCTTTGAAATTCCACCACTCCTTTGACACTTGTCACAACTTTGCGCATGCACATGCACATCTTTGAATAAAGAAGGCCAATAAAAGCCCGATTGAAGGACTTTCGTTCCCGTTCTTATTCTGTTAAAATGTCCTCCATAAAGAGAGTTGTGACAATGCCAAAGTATGCTAGTGGCTTCATCTTTTGACACACATCTTCTTAAAAGGTTATCGACACCAAGCTTAAACAAATGTGGTTCATCCCAAACAAAAGACTTGGCGTCCGATAAAAATTTCTTTTTTTGATGGTGAGTTAGACCATCCGGTATTAATCCGGCGGCTTTGTGATTAGCCATATTGGCGAACCATGGTCTAACTTGCACCATATACAACTTTTCGTCCAGAAATTCCTCCTTGACCTCTAATTCCTTTTTGGTCACTTCAACATTTACAAGGTGGGATAAGTGATCCGCCACCAAATTCTCAGATCCTTTCTTGTCACGAATTTCCAAATCAATTCTTGTAACAAGAGGATCCAACAAATAAGCCTTTGTTTAGAGTCGGGCTTGGTGAGTAAATACTTAATCATCGTGTGATCCGTGTAAACGACTACTCGAGACCCAATTAAATAAGAACGAAATTTTTCCAATGCATACACTATCGCAAGCAACTCTTTTTCAGTTGTTGCATAGTTTATTTGAGCTTCATTTAAAATTTTGCTCGCATAGTGTATAACATGAAAATTTTTTGTTTTCCGTTGACCCAAAATCGCACCCACCGCATAATCGCTCGCGTCACACATGAGTTCAAAATCCATTTTCTAATTGGGCGCGATGATTATGAGTGAGGTAGTGAAACTTTTCTTTAAAGAATTAAAAGTGAACATGCAAGATTCATCAAAATCAAAGGACTTATCTTTGTTGAGCAAATTGCTCAAAGACTTTGCTATCTTCATGAAATCCTTGATGAACCTCCGATAAAATCCTGCATGTCCGAGAAAGCTTCTTATACCTTTTACATTCAACGGTGGTGGCAATTTCTCAATAACATCAACCTTGGCTTGATCTCCCTCAAGGCCCTTTAAAGAAACTTTGTGGCCAAGCACAATTCCTTCGGTTACCATGAAGTTACATTTTTCCCAATTGAGTACCAAATTGGTTTCCACGCACCGTTCCAAAACCGCATCCAAATTTTTAAACAAATATCAAATGATTGCCAAAAAACCGAGAAATCATCCATGAAAACCTCAATTGTCTTTTCGATCAAATCTGAGAATATCGCTTGCATACACCTTTAAAAAGTCGCCGGTGCATTACACAACCCAAACGACATCCTCCTATAAGCGAAGATTCCAAAAGGGCGTGTAAAAGCAGTTTTTTCATGGTCCTCCGGGTTCACTATAATTTGGTTGTAACCTGAATAACCATCTAAAAAATAGTAGAATTGTTGACCGGAAAGTCGTTCAAGAAATTGATCCATAAATAGGAGAGGGAAATGATCTTTCCTCGTAGCTTGGTTAAGCCTACGGTAATCTATGCACATTCTCCACCCGATTACGGTTCTCGTTGGGATTAACTCATTTTTCTCGTTTCGGATAACTGTCAATCCGCCTTTTTTCGGCACCACTTGTACCGGACTAACCCATGGGCTATCAGAAATGGGATAAATCATTCTGAAATCTAACATTTTTACCACTTCCTTCCTAACCACCTCTTTCATGGTAGGATTTAAGCGGCGTTATGGTTGAGCGACCGGTTTGAAATCTTCTTCCATGAATATTCGATGCATAAAATAAGAGGGACTTATTCCTTTTAGATCGGAAAGAGTCCATCCCATTGCCTCTTGATTCTTCTTCAAAACACCCATTAACTTCTTCTCCTCCATTGTGGTTAGGTCTGTGCTTATTATCACCGGTTTATGCCCCTCATCATCAAGAAAAACATACTTAAGATGAGACGACAACAATTTCAATTCCAGCTTAATTTCTTCATTGTTTTCTTTTTTCAAAATTTCCACCTTTTCTTTCAAAGGAGGAATTTCATCCAATTCTTCTAGTTCTCGCAAACACTTTTTGATCTCTTTTTCTTCAGCTTCATCGATACTTTGAAGAGCATTCGTGAGAACTTTTTGCAAAGGGGTTGAAACTTGTAATTGCTCCTTTACTTCTTCAATTTCCTTCTCCGTTGCGTCTATTCTAAAATAATCGCCTTTGTCCTTTTTGTGCTTCATGGCCTCAAATAGATTGAAACAAACCTCCTCATCTTGGACTCTAACCTTCATAAGACCGTCGTCCATATCAATTGCCATTCTAGCAGTTTTCATAAATGGTCTGCCATCAATGGAGCGTCTTCATCTTCCTCCATTTCAATCACCACAAAGTCGATTGGAAATAAGAATTTGTCCACTTTAACCAATACATTTTCCGCTACAACACGAGGACGGGTAGTGGATTTATCGGTAAGTTGCAATGTCATTTGAGTGGTTCTCAATTCCATCTGTCCCAACCGTTTCACAATAAACAAAGGTATCAAATTGATACTAGAGCCCAAATCAATCAACCCGTTGCCAACATATATATTTTCTATTGTAACCTAAAAAGTGACTCGTCCCGGATCACTCTCGGGAGAGTACGTTGAATGATAGCGCTACAACTAGCATCCACCTTGATAGTCTCTTGATCCGTATACCTCTTCTTTTTTGTGAGAATATTCTTCATAAATTTTGCATATTTCGGTATTTGCTCCAAAGCCTCGGAAAATGGAATGTTTATTTGCAATTGTTTGAAAATATCCATAAATCGAGCATAGTGCCTCGCACTATCTTTCTTTGGCAGAGCATGAGGATATGGCAAATGTTGGATCGGAATAGTACTCAACGGTTCCTTCCCCTTCCTAGTTTTTTTCAATTTTTCTTCTCTCTTTCTTTTTTCTTCTTCCTCATTTTTTTTCATTTCATTTTCAACTAAATCTCCCTCAGCATTTTTTTCTACTTCAATCTCATCACTATCTTTTTCTTTTTCAACTACTTCCTCCTCCTCCACTACAACTTCACCTATGCCCATGTCAATCTCTCTTACACTTCTTGTTAGAATAACCTTACAATTCTCTTTTGGATTTGGTTGAGTATTCGCCGTAAAAGTTCCTTTTTGTTGGTCGGCCAACTATTTTGATAATTGTCCAACTTGCGTCTCAAGATTCTTTATGGCCGCATCGGTATTCTTCTGATTTGACATTGACATTTGCATAAATTACGTGAGAGTGTCTTCCATTCTGGTATTTCGACTTGGAACTTGTGGAGGTTGAGTGTAATTTTGATATTGTTGACGATTTGAAGGTCTGGCTTCTCGCGGTCTCCATGGTTGTTGATAACCTTGATTACCTCTAGGTTGGTAACCTTGGTTGCCTTGTTGGTAAGGAGGTCAAGGTTGGTATCCTTGATTTTGGTTTCCAGCATAATTTACCTCTTCCACTACCGGAGGACAATACCCGGTAGAGTGATCTCCTCTACAAAGCTCATAACTCGCTATTATTTGGTTTTTGTTGGGAACTTCATGCATCTCTTTTATTTGTTGTGGGAGTTTTGCCATTTGTTGTGTCAACAACTCCACGTGTTGTGATAACAGTTTGTTTTGTGCAAGAATTGCGTCATTAGTTCCCAACTCAAGCACTCCTCCTTTCTTTTGCAAAGGGCCACGATTATGGTTCCCCTGATGGTCATTTAAAGCCATTTTGTCAATGATGGCAATGGCTTCTTCGGCACTTTTGCTCATTAAAGATCCACCAGCGGTGGCATCCAACAATGTTTTATGCACTAATTGAAGACCGTTTCTAAAAATGTGAACTTGAGTAAGCTCATCAAAATCACGCCCTTTACACTTTCTCAACATGGATTTGAATCTCTCCCAAGCTTCTTTGAGAGATTCATTTCCACCTTGAGTGAAAACTGCTATTGCTGTCTTAGCCTCCATGAAATGATTGTGTGGAAAAAATTGTTCCAAAAAATTTTCCTCAAGTACATTCCAGTCCGTCATGATTGCCGTAGATTGATCAAGATACCATTCCTTGGCCTTCCCAATGAGGGAATGTGAGAATAGTCTCTTAAATAGTGATTCTTCTTCAGCTTCGGGTGCACCAGTTGCTCTCGCAATCTCATAGAACTTAGTCAAGTGTGTAAAAGGATCCTCGTGATCCATACCAGTGAAAGGACTCTGATATAGTCGCGGCGTGGGCTTCCCATCGTGAGCTGGGTACCCTGCCTAGCTGGTACGACGACGATGGAGCTCGGTTGAGGTATCCCCATTGGATCAAGGGTCTTCGCGCACACACAACGTGAGCCTTTGTCTTCTTGTCTCAAGGAGGGGAGTCGTGCTTGCACCTTAGTGCGCCCCTGTGGTCGCGACGCAGATGAGTCGCGGGCAGTGTTTAACTGTAGTACTGTTTAAGCTTTTTAGCATTCCATGTCGAGCATGTTCCTCCTCGTGTAGATTTTCGAGGTAGTAGGCTCCTGTCCCCGTTTTCGCGGGGATGCGGTAGGAGCCCTCCTAGTTCGCGGCGAGCTTGCCTTCACGCGAATCTTTTTGGTTCCTTCGTAGAACAAGGGTGCCTACCTGAAAGTCATGTTTAATAACTTTGTTGTTATAGCGTAAAGTTATTTTTTGCTTGAGTGAGGCTTCGTGGAGGGATGCGCCCGACCTTATCTCTTCGACCAGGTCGAGCTCCTCCCGGAGGGCCTCATCGTTCAGCTCCTCATCGAGGGGAGACTCAGTCCTTCTCGAGGTCAGTCGGAAGGGGGTCTCCCTAGTAGTAGAGTGTGAGGTTGTCCTGTAAGCCCAGAGGACGATGTGTAGCTCCTCGACCCACCTTTTCTTAGCGTCGCCCAGTCTCCATTTCAGTCCTCGTAGGATCACCCTATTTGCAGCTTCATCCTGTCCTTTTGTTTGTGGGTGCTCGACAGAGGTGAAGTGTTGCTTCGTGCCCAGCTTGGTGACGAAGTCCTGAAAGTTCTTGTCCGTGAACTGTGTCCCGTTGTCGGTGACAATTGCCTGTGGCACGCTGAACCGGGCAAATATGTTCCTCTTGTAGAAACGTAGTATGTTGTGGGCCATGATTTTAGCTAGGGCTTCGGCCTCGATCCACTTGGTGAAGTAGTCCACGCCGACGATCAGGTACATGTTTTGGTACGACCCCATGTTGAAAGAGTATTTCGGGGGGTGTTTTTATCGTATCCGCAGGGATTGTGCGATATTTTGATGCTTGTTGTATAATAGTCGAAACGTTTTAAGTAAGGGGTTTTCAAATTGTTCTTTGTTTTGTAACATCAATTTTAGTAGCAAAGAAGTAAACTATAACAAAGATGTTGTAAGTTTTATAAAAGCATGTCAAGATTAGATTTCGCTAATCCTTTTCATACATATCCGATTAATCAAGCATATGAACTTAGTTCCGACCAATACAATCGCGTATCCTCTCGAATGAGTTTATGTCTAAAGCAAATTCGTGAGTGTCGTTGTTTAGACCGTTAGATGATGTCTCACGCTAACAATCAAAACAACAACTGTTAAGATCAATACAAAGCGAATATTAAACCCAAAATCTATGTCTAGAGTTTGGTTTTTAAGAGATGAAGATATTAGGTCATGATTTGGAAAATCTATGTCTAGAGTGATTCAAACCACAAATACATCATTAAGAACAAACAACTTCATCATATATTGATCATCAACCTTGTTCATATACAAAAGATCAAAAGAAATACATATAAGAAAGATTAACTACCTCTAATCTTAACATAAGAGGTTTAGCTACACATTTCCATGGTAGCTTGTATCACAAGTTTCAAGAGGAGATGAAAGAACATTCGCGTCGAATAATCGAGATCGGATGTGACTTCAGCTTCTCTATATGGAAATTCACTCTTGGATGATCAAAACTCATAAAGTATGTTTTGGTGTGAAAATATCAAGTTATGATCCCAAGAAAACATAAAAAATCTATTTATAATACACTTGGGATCAGCAAAATTTGCACTGCGAATGAATCATTCGCCTAGCGAATGAAAGAAAATGGCACCTTAAGTGCCTCTGAAAGTTAAACTGCCCCTGGCTGTTTTCGTGGGTTCGCAAAGTGAACACTTCATTCGCAAAATGAACCACTCGCCAAAACATTCGCAAAGCGAATTTTGGGTCCTTTTCCCCCTGTTTTGTTCGCTGAGAGCTTCGCCAATGTTCGTAAAGCGAACATTCGCTGGGAACTTCGCCAGGGTTCACAAAGCGAACCTGCTGTTGTTTTCTACTTTCTTTGCAGCTTGCGTCAATTCTTTGTGTCTTCCTGCACAATAGCATACAAATTACAAGCACCAACGGTATAAATATAATGCATGAAGAACAACAACAATTCAATACAAAAATCCACGATTAAGACATGAAAGTAATGAAAATGCCAAGTATTAAGTCTAAATATATAGCATGTTTGACATCTAACACCCCACGACGAAGGGTCCGAGGATGTCCATCCCCCACCAGGCAAACGGCCATGGAGACGACAATGTTTTAAGTTCATTGGGCTGGGCCAGGTGCATGTCCCCATGTCGTTGGCATCTGTCGCACTTCTTGACGTGCTCCTTGGCGTCCTGCTGCATGGTGGGCCAGTAGTACCCTGCTCATAACGCTTTATGGGCTAGTGATCATCCGCCGAGGTGTTGCACATTGATCCCCTCATGGATCTCCTGGAGTATGTTGGGGACCTTGGACTCCTCGACGCTTCTGAGGAAGGGGATCGAGAAGCCGCGTTGATATAACTTATCTTCGAAAATCATATAGGAGCAGGCACGTCGCCTAACAACTCCAGCGTCTTTGGGGTCGTTGGGCAATTTACCCGTGCTGAGGTACTCGTACACCGGGGTCATCCAGATGTGGCCGTCTCCTATGGCATTCATGTCAGCCGCGGGGACGGTTTTCTCGATGCTCGAATGCGGAAGCACCTCCTGAATGAAGGACTTGTTCCCGCCTTTTTTCTTCGTGCTTGTGAGCTTCGATAGAATATCTGCTCGAGTATTGTGTTCACGAAGGACGTGATTTACTTCTGCCGAGGTGAACTTCTTCATCTTTTCCTTCACCAGAGCTAAGTATTCGATGAGGTTGTCGTTCTTGGCTTGGTACTCTCCTCGTACCTGGGAGGCTACAAGCTGGGATTCAGTGAATATTTAGACTTCTTTGGCGCCGAGATCCTCATCTAATCGTAACCCGACGAGGAAAGCCTCGTATTCGGCCTGGTTGTTCGACACCGGGAAGGATAACGTGAGGGAGACTTTAATCAGGATACCTTCCTCATTTTCCAAGATGATGCCTGCTCTGCTACCTGACGAGATGGATGCCCCGTCGACATAGATCGTTCACTTTTGGGTGCCCCGTCAAATTCGGCGAGCTCGAACGACCACCTGAGCATCCTCCCCGCCATGTCTAGATGACCGAGGAGTTGGCTCACGGGCTACTCGGTCCACACCACAATCCTGTAGGCTAAGAAATAGTGTCGCAGTCTTCTGGCCGCGGTGACGAGGGCCAGAGCGACCTTTTCGATCTGCTGGTATCTAAGTTCAAGACCTTGGAGGGCTTTGCTGGTGAAGTAAATCGCCTTCTGCCCGTCAGGGGTTTCCCGGATTAGAACCGCGCTGACTGCTTCGCTCATGACGGCGAGCTATAAGAATAACGTCTCCCCGCCCTCTGGTCGCGAAAAGACCGGGGGTTGCGAAAGGACTTGTTTGAGGTGGAGGAGAGCCTGCTCGCACTCTTCGGTCCATTCTAACGCGGCTTTGTGGCGTTAGAGTTTGAAAAATGGGAGGGCGTACTGTGCCAATTTGACCACGAAGCGGGAAAACGAGGTCAGCATCCCGTTTAGCGATTATATCGATTTCTTTGAGTTCGGCGTCGGGAGTTCGGAGAATGCACTACACTTGTCAGGGTTCGCCTCGATCCCTCGTTCTGTGAGGTAGAAATTGAGGAACTTGCCCGCCCGAACGCCGAAGGTGCATTTTTCCGGCTTGAAACTCATCTTGCATTTCCTCGCCGTGTCGAAGACCCTCTTGAGGTGGGTAGCATGGTCGACTTCTTCTGCAGACTTTATGATCATGTCATCCATGTAGACCTCGAGCATGTCGCCGATCTCTCCCCAAAAGACTTTGTTCATCATCCGCTGGTAGGTCGCGCCGGCGTTCTTCAGGCCAAAGGGCATTATGTTGTAGTAATAATTGCCCGACTCGGTCATGAAGGCGGTGTGCTGCTTGTCGGCCTTGGCCATGGGGTTTTGATTGTACCCCGAGTAGGTGTCCATGAAGGACAATAACTTGAAACCTGTAGAATTGTCGACCAACTGGTCGATGTTAGGCAGTGGATAAGCATATTTCGGGCATGTCCGATTAAGATCAGTGTAGTCAACGCACATCCTCCATTTTCCATTATTTTTCTTGACAACTACAACGTTGGACAGCCAGGTTGTGTGACTGGCCTCCGAAATGAAATTTTCCTCTAAGAGGTATTTTACAGATTTTTCAGTAGCCTCCGCTTTATCGAGAGACTGCCTACGCCTATGTTGCCCTACAGCCCTAGCGGCTGGATCTACAATAAACTGGTGACAGGCCACCTCTGGGTCGAGGTCGGGCATCTCCGACGCCCTCCACACCAACAAATCAGCATTCTCCCGGAGGCAGGCCTTCAAATGCTTCTTCTCTAGGTCAGGAGCCCGGTACCAATCTTCACATTCCTGTCTGGATCGTCTCCGAGGACGATGAGCTTGAAGTTTCCGTCTGGAATGGGGCACGTTGGGTGGAGAGGCTGCCCGTTGCCTTCAGCTGGGAGGTCGTTGTCCGCTGCTCCCCCTTCTTCCTGCTCGTCGGGAAAACGACTGTCGAGGTCCACCGCGTTGACGCGCAGGAGTGGCTTCTGCTCTGCGTCTGTGGTTGGCTTCTCTCCGGTCTTGGAGTTGACGTTGATTGAGTTCAGACCCTTGGTCACAACTTCGAAGCACCTCCTTGCAGCTTCGATATCCCCGTGGAGGGTGACGACCCGACCTCTGGTCGTGTAGTATTTCATCTTTAGATGGACTGTAGATGGTACCGCCGTGAGCTCGGCCAGAGTTGTCCTCCCTAGGATGCATTGGTACAGGGAAGGACAGTCCTCTACCAAGAAGCGGGTTTTGACTTGTCGGGCAGTGTCATCACATCCGAAAGTAACCATCAGCTCGACATAACCCCGTGGTCTGGTGGTCGTGCCGTTGAAACCCTGGAGATCTGAGTCCACGTAGGGGCTCAAATGCCTTTTATTGAGCTGGAGGGTCTCGAAGAGGTGGGCGTACATGATATCCACCGAACTCCCTTTGTCGACCAGGATTCGGCGGACATCGAAGTTCGCCATCTGCGCCCTGATCAGGAGAGGGATTGTGGAGTTGGGGGCGCCACCCGTCAGTTCCTCGAGGTAGAAGGTGATGGGGTTCGACTTCCCTTGTACCTTCTCGAAGGTGGCAGTCTGGGTTGAGTTCACGTCGACCAGCTCGTCGAACTTCCGTTTGATTGACCCTACGGAGACCTTGTTGAATCCCCCGCCAGATATAACCATTGCCTTAGGGAAACTTTCCCACGGGTTACGAAGGGTCACAGGGTCCTCGGGGGGAAGACTCTCCCACGGGCTATGAGCGATCGCGGGGATCTCGGGCTCGTCGGGGACGTAGAAGTCCTCTGGTCAGGTGATACTCAGAGCGACTTGCAGCCCGTTCTCTCTGGCGGGAGGGTTCGTCTCCTCGACCCTTTAAGCCTCTCGGACATCCTGTCTGGGGGCATCATTCCTCTTCGTATACTGCTTGAGGTGCCCCTCCTTGATCAGAATTTCTATCGCATCCTTGAGGTGGATGCAGTCCTCGGTAACATGCCCATGACTCCTATAGAACTTGCAGTACATGGACTTGTCAACATTTGGTTTGAGTGGTGTCAGCTTCGGAAAGCGGACACCTTCTTTCTAGAATTTTGAGTTGATGCACTCGGCCAAAATTCGCTCGCGGGGAGCAGTGAGTAGTGTGTACTCTGTAAACCGGCTAGCCGGACCTCTCGGCTCACGAGAGTCTCTGAGACGGTCTTCTCTTCTTCAATCACCCCCTCGTCGGGGAGCAGTAGAGTCTTCTTGCCTGGAGCTTCGGGGGACCTTTTGATGCCACGAGTCACGGACACAATGGGCAGCCTCTATCTCCTCATACTGAATCTATGCTTGGGCTTTGTGGAGGAGCTCTTCCAAGTTGCGGGGCCTTTGAATGCCCACCGCCTTGGCGAACTCGGTACAAGGACGCAGTCCTCGTTCGATCAGAAACTTGTTCATGTCGTCCGTGGCGGCTACCTGGACGGATTCCCGGTTGAATCTCTCGATGTAATCTCAGAGAGATTCGTCCCTTCCCTGGATGATGGCTTCCAGGTAGGCCGCCGTCTTCGGGTGGTGACGGGATGCAGTGAAATGCCTAGCAAACTGTCTCTTGAGTACCTTCCAGGCGGTGATGGACTTTGGTGCGAGGCTCTTGTACCACGCCATGGCGCCTTTCCGGAGGTTGGTCGGGAAGAACCTGCACTTGATAGCTCCCCGGACGTTCTTGTATCCGAGCATGGCCTCGAAACTCTCGACGTCGTCCAGGTCGGCAAAGCCGTCGTACGTCGCCAAAGGTGGAGGCATCTTCATCCCGACTGGAAAATGGGACTCCATAATTTCCCTGGACAGTGGGGTACCCTGGTTGTCTTTGTCACTCCTAATCGGTGACTGTGAGGGGGATAGTCGCCACGACCGCGCTTGTTTCGATGGGCGGGACTTCTTGGTCGGCTCTTCGGCTTCTCGCCGTAACCTTCAACTTTACTCCTCTTTTGGACAGGGGAACGTCGTTGTTCCTTCCGAGCAGGAGACTGATTGCGCTTCTGGGCGACCACAGGCTGGGTCATTCTAGACGCGAGCGACGCCCCGAAGGTTGGGGGGAAGGAGTTCGAGAGTCGTCTTGTCGTGTCCTCCGTGGGGGAGGAGAAGGGCTATGAGATATGGGGCGATGATGTCTCTGCGGGGGAGAGCGTTGTTGTCACCCCCTTTCGAGCGCTTCTATCCACACGTTCTGCTGTGAGATCAACAGGTTAGTCTGATTGATCAGTGCGAACAGGGCCACTGTGTTCAGATTAACATTCAGTGGCGCGGGGATCAGCTAGTAGACATCCGAGCTGCTGTCATGTTGGACGGCATTGAAGACCGCGTCATCAAAGGAGGGGGAGGCAGTACGCCCATATCTCGGGTCGCCTTCTTTGACGTTAATGACCACATTGGGCTCGTGGCCGTCCCTGTTGTTAAATTGAACGAAGACGGTGTCCGGAGTGTTGGCATCAGTTCGAGGGTTGGCCATGATTGTCGTAGAATGAAAGTTGCTTTGGTTTTTATGAGTAGAAAAACGGGGAAGCAAAGGTTCCCATAGACGGTGCCACTGATCGTACCTGATCAAAACGTAGATCGGAAGTCAGCAAACATTGTGAGCTTCGCTACTCCGGTGATGATGAGACGGTGGGGGGTGTACCTGTAAGGTACTCCGATGCTAAAGTCAGGAATGGAGCAAGCAAGTATAGAAGGTAGTGAGAGTAAGAATTAGAATACCTGACCCTCTAGTGAAAGAGGGTATTTATATTGTGCCCTCAGCGCAGGGCCAACGGTCGTCTACACTGGGTTAGGTTGCTAGGCCCAATGCATATGACTGCCAGGGCTTACGTGACATAGGTAAGACCAGCACGTGGTCTTCGCCCTGGAGTAACTGCCCCTAGATCTCTGGAAAGTGGGTAAACCAACTCTTTCGGAGGTGGGCAGTCACCTGATGACGTGTCGCCGCGGGAGGAGCACGTGGAGTACTTGGGGGAAGAGGCGTGACCTCTCCCCGGGCCATGTAGTGTCTGCTCGAAAGAAATGTTATTGGGTGTGTCCGACGAGGAGGTGAACTGGGCCTTAATAGACTGCTTAGCATATCCTTGGGTTGGGCCTGCCCGACTGATGGGCAGGCGCCGGCCCAGTCCAGAACACCTCCCATGGATATTCTTTCTTACATATTACTCTCGTCCTTGTGTTGTCATTTTTCTTGAATTTCAAGTTCCTACCAGAGTGTATGGCATATGTCCTAATACCATATTTTAAATCTTGTTTTGTAGCAAAGTATGTCCCCAATTTCCACTTGTAGTCTTCCATCCTTTTAGGTAAAGTTTGACAACCCCCCTTACCAACACAATCATTTTCACTATAATATTCTTCAAATAAGTCATCGTCGTTTTCATCCTCAATATCACTCAAACCTTTCAAGTTTACATTTGTTTCCTCTTCATCAACACAATCATCCAAAATACTTGCCTCACCACTTCCTTCACACTGCTTTGGTTGCCTAGGTGGTCTTCCCACTTTACCTTTACCCTTCCCTTTCTCTTTACCTTTCCCCTTACCTTTTCCCTTACCTTTACCTTTACCCTTCCCTTTTTCTTCCCTCTTTCATTCCTATGCACCTCACCCTCTTCATGAACAACATCTTCAACAACTGCCACATCTTCATTCATACCCACATCATCATTAGAATCTTCAAAATTAATATCCAAAGCATCATCCTCGCTATCACTGTCTAGTCCCCAAACAACCAAATCAATCTCTTGAACTTGTCCATTATCTTCCTCCATGTTATAGTTTAGTCCATCATCCACCAAATCAGTAACAGTGATCCCCTTATCCAAAATGTCTCATTCATCCTTAACTATGTCAACATCAGTGGCCCCCTTGTCCAAAATGTCTCCTTCATCCCCAACAGTCTTAGCATCAGTGGTCCCTTTACTCATAATGTCACCTTCATCCACAACATTTTCAACTTCAGTGGTCCCCTTATCCAACCTATCTCCTTCATCAACCAAATTTTCAACATCAGTGGTCCCTTTATCCAAACTGTCTCCTTCATCAACCATATTTTCAACATCAGTGGTCCCCTCTACATTATTCTTTCCTAATACAGTGTTAGTGGTAACTTCTTCACCAACATTGGGACCTACCACATTGTATTCTAGTGAGAGTCTTGGTTCCTCAATTATGTCACATTGTAATATAGGATGAATAACATATAACTGCATTTGCCGAGTCAACTCTGCAATTGTCTTCGTCCTCCTTGTTCCAATAAACTCTATTTGATCGTGATACCAAAGGTTGTCTACACTAGGATAACCTAAATCCTTTAACCTACCCAGAACTTCAAAGTAACCCAAAAAATCTGGATCAACATCCCAAGTTTCCTCTACCCATTTATAACCAAATTTTATGAACTCAGCAAACTCACCCCCATGATGCACAATGCACTGAAAACAACTATCATGACCTAACCAAACAAGCTAAATGAGAAATAGCACAAAAGAAGATGACAAAACCTAAAAAGGATCCATTTTTAGTAACAAACCGTACCTTATGACTGTAGGTGAATAAAGTTCTTCTACCACTCTGTATTCTGGATAAAAAAGCTTCGATGACCTAAGCAAGCTACCTGAATAAGAAGTAGCAGAAACAACATGGTTAGAAACCTAAACAGTTTGTTGATGCGTGATGAATGATGAAACCTGAATTAGAAGTACTTACAGTTGATGAGTGATGAAGCTTCGTCTTCAATGATAATGAAAAATGAAGAAGTGAAAATGAATGAACGTAGTGAAAATGAGTGATTATTTCAGCTTTGTCTTCGTCTAGGGTTTTTGATGACACATACTGAAGTTGACGTGGGTGAAGTGCAAATGAACGTTTCAGCTTACATTTGATGACACAACTTTTCAATTTTACAAACTTAAATCCATGTCATCTAATAAACACCACCTAGAGTGCCACGTTTTTATTAACTAACAGAAATTTACAAAATTTAAGGATTATAGTAGCTAACAGAAGTATATTTAAAAGACTAGAAAAAAATGTTTATTCAATAAGAGATTAAATTGAAACTTGAAATTAAGTTAAAAGACCTGCATTAAACCAAATAATTATATTTCTTCTTTAATTGGTTTCTTCTCCTTCGTTTTTCTTATATTCTATGGAATCCACCCTCATTTTTCACATATATCCTCTTCTCCTCTATTTTTTCCACCGATAACTGTTTTCTATCGATTCTTTCCTCGAGTCGCCATTCGCATTACTGACTAGCTGTCGATTCTATCCAATTATCCTACACGGTGAGTTTTTTTTCTCTCCCTCTCTCTTTTCGTTTTTTCTTCCGCTGTTCGGTTTTCGTCAATATCTTTCAAAACATCTTTCAGGAAGCTGAAACGGATGTGTGTCTGTGTGTTTTGATATAAAGCTAAATCAAGTCATCACTGTAAACAAAAACCGAATACTCAAATTAAAGAGAAAAAATAATGTTATCATCACAATACTGTTTGCCGTTTGTGGATCACTTCTACAGTGAAAAGTGGGTTATTGGTGATATTAAATGCTTCATGCTACATTTCAAATCTAAATTACATCTTCAAACCAAGTTCCAACACAGTGTTGACAGTTAGATATCTCTTCATGGAATCCGTTCTAGTCTCTTTGAAGTGTTATCGGGTGTTATAAATTTTAAAAATTGGAAAGGTTAGTTTCTTCTCATCTATTGGTTTGTGTACTCTCAATAAAATGCCAAAGATTAATTTATTTCATGTTTGTCTTTTTCTCTAGGTATAAAATTTTGAAAGAGCTTGGACATGGTTCTTGCGGTCATGTATATAAAGCCTGTGATATGAGAACTTTTGAGATTGTAAGCAACTTTAGCTAACTAAGAGTAAACTTTACAACTTCAGCATATTCATTCATGTACTTTTGTTCTTCTAGCTATCTGATATAAGTTATCCTTCATTGTGTCATATTCATCCCAAAATAACTGTTTTTAACATTTTCCTTTCTTTATCTCTGTATCCTCAAATCTTGTATCTCAGTTTTCATCTTTCTCTTACAAAACACGGTGGTCCTACTTGCAAATGGCACTCTGATGTCAAGTCAACCACAATATAGGAGTAGTAACAAAAAAGGAGTCCAAGATCCTTACTCCTTCGGGGAGATATTCTTGACATATGTGTTAAATGGGCTAAAAAAGCAAACCTTATATTTTGGGCAACCCAAGTGTTATCGCCAACCTAATTCAATTCTAATAGTTTAGTGGTTAATACATCACGTTGCTTCTTCCAACATTAGTGTACCGACGGGCAGAAACGCATACTCATGAACCAAACATGCAAATCGTGCCTCTGATAATATGGCGTATAATGTGATTCTCAATAGTGCCTTATTGAAACTCTCATCTACTTATGGCATCTCTTTCAATAGCGACAATACATTGGCATATAGGCAATACATCCATAATATGGTTCTACATTGCTTTTTCCTCATACAATATTTCCTAATGAGTTGACCTAAGAGGATCTCTTTCTGGCACTAGTGTCATATAAGGACGGAAAACTCTATCAAAATTATTATATGTAACCATATACTGTGCTCCATGGACAAGGAGTTGGCACACTATGCCGTCCTCTAGAACAGAATGCTCATGGAACTCCACAGATATCCATTCAACCTCTATGCGAAGAACATTGGTAGGAGTAGCAAATATGGAGTCTCTAGGTATATCCTGCAGATCATCGATATTCGTTTAGCCCATCCACGTTACAATCAAGAAAACAAATGATTGGATGCAATTGTCTTTTTTAGGTAATTGATTTACATAACATTTATTTATTTCATACTACTTGTACTACAACCTTATTAGTATTTTATTTGAACCATTTTCAGGCATGAATCCTTCAACATTTCTCTAGTATTGTCGGCTGGGAATATGTTTCTGATTACACTGAAGAGTTGTCACATGTATACTCGATTAACTCACTTAGGGGGAATCCGACGATTGAGCCGTACAAACTTGCTCTTGTCTGTATTCTGGCGAATGATATTTGTTTTTCACTGTACAGAGAGCACCGTCAGACACAACATATGGATGTGATATGGTGGTACTCAGGATGGCTGGATTATGGGTCTCGACATATGTACCCACATATACCTAAGCGAGTAATGTGGCAGTTCAGGTATCTGAAGGGTATACCTCGGGACCCCATAGTTGTTGCTCCTGCCAATGTCCTCCACAAAGATGTTGATGGAACACTTGTCGACTACCTTGAGCATATGGTATCAGAGGATGTACATAGTGTTCTAGGTGTTCTTGCATGGAGTACGATATATGGATACATTCAATGGTTTTATAGAGTCTCTCATTCTTATATTACACTCATTACTATAAGAGAAACGACAAAAAAGGACTATGTCATGGATGTATTGTTTATATGTCATTGTATTGTTGTTATTGGAAGAGATGTCATATCTGGAGGAGAGTTTAGGAAGACACTCTTGAAAGGGTCATTCTGAGTGCAATATTATCAAAGGCACGATTTTCAATGTAGTATGGGAGGCCGAGGCATTAGATATATCCAATAGTTGTATTTTAATTTGTATTTTGATATGAATTTTTTTACTATAGAGTTATGAATTATGTATGATTTATGATTGATGTATAGATAATGTATTGTTTGATATAAACATTCTGAATGAATGACTTACATATGATTTATTAAGTGAATAATGTATGGTTGTGTGACTAATGTATGTATAATGGCTTATGTATAATATTGCTAATGTGTTTATAGTACTGTTTAGGGATTTGTCCGAAGATTGAAATCTAGATTCACCCCAATAGTATTACATATAGACATACATTACGGTCTTAAGAGTTTGTCCGAAGATTGAAAGTAAATTCACTCTATGCATATATACATAATACACCAAATATAGGCTTAGGGGTTTGTCCGAATATTGAAGTTCAAATTTATCCCTTTGTTGTCTTATACGAAGCGCGCACAAACAATATTAATCTTGGAGTGTGTCCAAATTTTGTAATCTGGACATATTTTAGCTTGGATAAAAGTGCAGTTCTATTGTATTTTGGTGCGTTCGAATTTCAATCTTTGAATAAAACGAAAGTAATTTCAAATTTCTAGAATGTGAAAAAGATAGATGGAGAGCATTGAATACCCTTATTCTTTAAGGATCATTAATTTAGGGAACTTACTTATTTTATGATTCATGTGTTCTTAAAATTTTAGATCTCTTAATTAGGGGTCTTTAAAGTCAGGCACCAATTTTAAAAATGCCTATGAATTGACCTTCAGAAGTCATTTTAACAAAGCTCAATAGCATGAGATGAATTGAAAATACAATCAGGAGTTTGACTTATGCCTTTTTCACCCTGTAAAAGAAATTGTTGTATTCAAAGAAATAAATAAATAAAAAGCTATTGTTCTTCATCTGTTAAAATGTCAACCCCCATCAATGACAGTTCTTTGCGCATTAAATCGACATTCTTGAAATGTACACCCTTGATCCCAACTTCAGTTGCTGCCTCCACATTTTGTTGTCTGAGAACATAATAACGATATAAATCACTCACACTTTAGCATAAACTACTTCAATAACTATACAAATATGTGCAGATAGATTATAAACCTGTCATCGATGAAAATACAATATGCTGGATCAACTTCAAGATGCGTCACAACTTCCATATAGAATTCAGCATCTGGTTTCCTCTTTCCTGAAACACAATGAAAATGGCTCAAAAATATTCAAAGTTTGCATGACATGATAGTTAGAGAGAGTAAGATGGCCTACCATATGTGCACGAACAAAACGTCCAAGATAAATATTTTGATAGCTTTAACTTGTCTTCGATCATCTGATACCTACAATACAAAACCTTCTTTAGAACACCATGCAAAGCGAAACAGAAATCCCAATGGAAAATCAAATGTCTTACCATATAGGATAGTTAGTAAAAGCATGCATCTCAAAGTTATTTTTCTTTAAGGCTAGAAGCAATTGTTCAATCCCTTCTATGTATGAATATCCATTTCTCATACAAGCTTTAAAGCCTGTCATAGACATAGTAGAACACATGCAAGTCAGTAGCTATATCGAAATAGAGGGAGCCTGGAGAACAATGTTGACACACAGAGTACAGAGTCTAGCATCAAAACTAAATTCATGCTTATTCAAAGATGATATTAAGAGTTTTTGCAGCAAAATTATAGTGACTATTGGTACCTCAGATAACAAAAAAGCAATCATTTAAAAGGAAATTAGAGTAAGCCCAAAACTCGTAGCTGCCCATTACCATCTTGAGCATTCTAACTATTTGTCTTGTACAACTTAACCGATGATTGAGACGGTAAATAAAACACTATCAGGGCGAAGGGGTTGGGTGGAATCAAGAATTGTGCAGCAAAGTGCATACTATTAATCTTTATACTGCTGCTGTGTTATTGAAGCAGAGATGCAGTAATTCTGCAGGTTTTAGTTTAGATCTTTATTCTGAGCAATAATCAAAATTTCAAGTCAGCTTCATTTTTTAACCAAAATTTCAAATTATGCAAACAGCATTTCTGAAAAAAATGAAAATTTTGATGCATTATATCAAACAAGTTATCTACATAAGATTAAGCTACACTTATATATGTTCAATTCATCACACATAAAGCATCAAAATCTGAGACAAACCTTCTAAATCAAAATCCCTTCCATCCTTAAATAAAATTCTTGCTAGCCCCACCTGCAAGAAAATGAGACTATCAATATATTCAGCTCAAATGCAAGCATACCCAAATGGCCCAATTGCAATTTGGATTCATAATATACAACTCTAAATGCCAATTTACTCCGGGGATACAAAAAGTTTTGACCTTTGTGCATAACATGAAAGAGGGTCTCTTAGTTTTGCAGTGAATTAATGAAAGTTTGTTGCTTTATACCTCATCAATGAGACCCTTTTCGAATTGAATCCATGCGGTTGGGTGTTTGGAATCTACGAGTTCTTCGAAAGACATACCGAAGAAAGCAGGGATGTCTTTGTAGAAAGGGTCACGAACAATGGTGTCCATGATATCAAATAGAAGAATTGGAAGTTTTCTGTTTGTGTTTCTAGGGAGCGATGACATGTTTATAGTTGAATTTGAAAGTGAATGTTTTTTCAAAGAATGTGTTGCTGCTGTTGTTGTTGGTGTTGTATGTGTTTTGTGGATTGAGAATGGGGTGAATTGTACTCCAACACTTGGTAACACCATTTTTGCTATTGTTTTCATCTTTGTATATTATGAAACTTTCTAGTTTTAGTTCTTGTAGAAGAGAGTCCAAACAAGAACATGAAACTTTCTAACCTTAGAGTATCCAACACTTCATCAAATGATTTTTGTTTATTATATTATGTACATGAGATTAGACAGGATGTGGTGTCAATTCAGAGACAAATAGTATATCTATAAAATTCATACACATGATCTGCGTTTTCAATAAACAAAGGAGCAAAGGGTTTCATTTATAAAAAATGGGGGCAATGGACATGGCATCCACGAGGTCTATGTTTGGAATTTGGTGTATATTATTAGGGAAATGACTTTAATACTTTATTTATATATCCCATTGAATAATTTCTTTTATCACGATCTATTTATAACGTGACAATTTAAAATTGAATGATTCTATTCATTTAAAATAGTTAGGTCAATGTTTTAAAATTCATACCGATCGTAGATTCAATTAAACTATTGAGTTATTAGGATACTCATCGGATTAGTGAATCACTCATCAGATCACATGATTTCTAATTCAATTTATATTAATTAAAAAATTATGAAATAAAATTTTTGACATAAATTTCATCACTATAAAATATACAAAATAATATTTTAAATATTTATTCATACAAATAAATTGAATAACAATCTTAAATAAAATTTCAACTTCCAAAAATATTAATTTATTAATGTTCTTAAATAAAAATCTATAAATAAATAATTAATAAAAATAATGTGAGTTTTATTTAAAAATAATAATGAGATTTATACTGAAAATAATATGAAAATTTAATTTCATCTTCCTTTAACATTTTTTTTCCGAATAATATTCATATTGAATATTGTAAAAAGATAATTTCATTTTTCTTTAGTAACGTGGTTTTTTTTTCAAAATTTTTGTTAATTTATAATAGGGTTAATTACAATTTTGATCTCTCTATTTTGTCTTTTTTTTTTTTTTTAGTTTTGGTCTCCCATTTTAAAATCTGCGATTTTGATCTATTTCTTAAGTTTTGTGTTTGATTTTGGTCATTTTTTGGAGACTAAAATCCAACACAAAAACTTAAAATAAGGGAATCAAAATTATATAATTAAGCTAAAAAATAAACAAAAAACTCAGTTATTCACGGGTCTGATCAATGAATCGGCTGGATCACATCAATTTTCATCGGGTCAATTACAACTATGGTTCGTTGATCTTACCGAATCGTTCTACCCTCTAGTTCACGGTCTAACCGGTCCGACAATCCGAAACAATCCGGATTTTAAAACACTGAGTTCAGTTGTTGTTTTGCAAGCACATCAGATATAGGGACGTAGATTTGAATCCATGACACTTCACTTGTTCATTTTTAAAAAGTGAATTTCAATCATTAAACTACTTGACTAAAGAAAAAATTAAAAAGACTCAACCTTGATATATTTTCCACGAGAATATATATATATATATATATATATATATATATATATATATATATATATATATATAATTTGATTATCATTATTTTATAATAAAATATTATTAATTTATAACATTTTTATTAGGTTAATTCAAATCGTTTATACAAAATAGTCAATCATTTGAATTAAATTTTTTCTTAGGATGAATCGTCTAGTTCAAATGATATGTGATAGTTAAGTCAAATGGATAGTTTAATTGATATTGAGAAATATTTTTCATAACTAACTCAAATGGGTAGTTCAATTGATATTGAGAAATATTTATCAATCACACATATTGTCGAAACTTAGTGTTATCGTATTGGTTAACTTGCTGAGAGATTATCAGGTAAACAATACGATTGATTTCACGTTGTTGTTTAGACATAAGCAACATACGCAGAGCAATACAGGATAATATTAAATGTCTTCTAGAATATGTATAACTGATAACGAGAATACATAAGAATATGATAATGAACTCCAACCCCGACAATCTCATCTTATCTGTTAACCTTATTTTCATTTAACAACATTATAACTTTGTTCTATAAATAAACATCTTTTTCAAACACTTTCCTTAAAATCATAAAGATTGTTGAACGACTTTAATATCACATCAGTCACTATAGATATGATAACATATAAATACTTACTTTTGTTCTACCTACATGATGCATGCAATAAATGATTCTAGTTAAACTTCATTATGTTACATCTAATAGAAACTACTTAAACTACATTAGATTACATCCTTAGTTTGAATCGTTTTGCATTTGGGTTCTATGGTTCCTGTTGGGGGTTCTCACATATACAAGAAAATCCGTATTTTAAAATCTGAATCCTAATATGGATAACAAAACCCAAATTTCTATGCTTATTATTCTTTGTCATTATGTTTGTGTTTCCTAATGATATGCCTTGTCTTATACGATTATATAAAAATGGTTTATGAACAACCAAGGTACAGACATAATCGGTTGTCTCAACATGCTTCAGTACGTATGGAGAGAGCCAAATCATTATGAGTTGCTGAAGATTCATTTCGGATTGCTGAGGGATAGTCTTCTCGCTATCATGTATTTCTGGCTCATGACGAAGCATCTCATTCTCCCTTTCATACTCTTGATGATACTATACATGTGCATTATCCACATCCTGATGTTGTCGCACTGGGTGATTTTTATGGAGGTCTAAATGACATGTCACTACTTCCACTGTGCACAACATATTGTTAAGTGTGGAAATGAGGGGTATCATAAATGTTTAATCACTTTTTTAAACATCTGATATATACAAATTGTATTGTTTGACATTGATGTTTTCATGTTTGGATTATCGTGACACACTCAATTGTATAAACCATGCTAGAAATATAGCAAAGTTGCCCCATCCAAATAAGCCTTGGTTTCATGACGTATTTGAGCTATCTGATATGGAGGACTTTTATAGGACATGATATAGTTATATTGACCATGGTATTTTGTCTGTATTTGTTGAGAGCACTACGCCAAAATTGGGCAAAGACAACGCAAAAAAGACAACGCTTTTTGGATAAAGCGCTGCTATAAGTCTTTAAAAAATTCCGCTTAAAAAAAGCACTGTAAAAGACAGCCTTTAGAAAACGCTTTTTAAAAGCGCTGTTAAATGCCCAAAATGGAAGCCACCTTAGAAAGCGCTTTTTGAAAAGCGCTGCTATAGGTATTACTTTAGACAGCGCTTTTATAAAAGCGCTGTCTAAAGGTTAACCTTAGAAAGCGCTTTCAGAAAGCGCTGCTATAGGTTTTAAATTCTCCCCACCTTAGAAAGCGCTTTCTGAGGAAAGTGCTCTTATAGGTAGCACTTAAGAAAGCGCTTTTTAAAAGCCCGTCTATGGTCATTTATGAATTAAAATATAAAACAATTTCTAATCATTTTCAGACACTTCTTTTCATTTTCTTCTCTCGACCGTTCTTCTCTACTGAAACCCTTGCTATCGTTCTTCTCTGCTGAAAACCATTGCCATTGCCGTCGTTCATTCGCCATTGTCGTCGTTCATTCGTCATTGTCGTCGTTCACTTTTTTCTGTCATTTTGGTTGTTCATTCGCCATTGCTTTCGTGAAGAAAAAGACGAAACGAAGAAGAGGTACGATTTTCATTCTTGTTTTCATTCTGTTTTCATTCTTGTTTTCATTTAAGAAGAGGTACGATTTTTGTTCTGTTTTCATTCTTGTCACTAGCTACCATTTTGCCGTCGTATCATTCTTGTTTGAGGTGGTTCGGAGTTCCTGCGTCATACTTCCTTTTTGTGTATTATCCAGTTGCGACATATCAATTCTTCGAAAATGTCAGCTTATGTCTGTAATATATGAATCGCGACATAAGTTTGTTTGAGTTTGGTGTGAAACTATTAATAAAATGCATCATGGTTTGTATATTTTATAGAAATACAAATACTATGTATTGGGATATTGAGCAACAAAGCCAGTATATGCCCTTAAAAATTTGTGTGTAGTGTTGATATGGGTAATGACCATAGTTATAAAGTTTTGAACATGTTTACATACTTCTAACTTATTTTTTAGAAGAATGATCCATACATAGAATGACTTATTTATGACTTATTTTTGAACATGTTTAGAATGACTAATATTGAACATGTTGTTTCTATTTTCATTAGTTGTTGTTTCTATATTCTAGATTAAAGAAAGTATGATAGTTATTGTAATATTGATAGTTATTGTATTGATGGAGTTATGATATATAGAGCCATGAAAGCGGAGTTATGATAGTTATTGTATTGCATGGTCAAAGAAAGTATGATATTTGTCTTTGCATGAGATGTTTATCTTGCTCAATAATTGCTTTGATGATTATCTTTGTGATATGATGATTACTTGTTTAAGTATGATTTAAACTTGATTCTTGATAGATTTAGGTTATCGTATGAATGTTACTTGTTTAAGTTGATGCATGTTTACTTGTTTAGGTATTGCTTAGATTTGAATCTTGTTAGGTTTAGGATGAATTGCTCTAATGCTTGGTTACTTGTTTAAGTATGCTTGCTCTTAAGTATGTTGCTTGTTTGTGATTACATGTTGCCACTTATCAAGTTATGACTCATAATTGGTCAATTAATGATATTTCATTTTATGATACGTGTACAGGGGGATCTTGGTAATTCTAACCTATCTGGACACTGTGTGGGTCTAGAAGTTGTTTACATCCCTACAGGTAAATATTTTTTATTTTTGTTTTTGTTTAGTTTAATTAGTATAACTATGGATAAGAAATGGATGTCTTCAAGTCGATTGTCGAAAGAGTACGAGAATGGGGTATCGGAATTCGTTAAGTTTGTTGTTGCGCACGCCAAAGACCCCGGTCGAATGAGATGTCCTTGCTTGGGTTGTTGTTTTGGGAGTCGGGTTGACGCGGTTCAGTTGGCATCGCATTTAATGAGGAGTGGAATTGATAGAACTTATACATGTTGGAATTTGCATGGTGAGAAAATTAACGGGAATGTTGAACCGGGGGATAATATGACCTATGCTTCAAACGACAATGGCACAGATACATACGATTCTGATCGAGTCGAAGAGATTGCAGAAGCACTTGAAGAAGATCTTAAGGATTCCCAAAATGTTTGAGAGGTTGGTAAGCGATGCAGAGAAACCGTTATATAATGGTTGAACCAAATTCACAAGATTGTCTGCGGTATTAAAGTTGTACAACTTAAAGGCGGGCAATGGATGGTCGGATAAAAGTTTCACAGAGTTATTGGCCCTTATGAAAGATATGCTTCTAGAGGATAATGTTCTTCCCAATCGAACATATGAGGCCAAAAAGATGTTGTGCTCTATTGGCATGAGCTATGATAAGATACATGCCTGTCCAAACGATTGCGTTTTGTTTCGAAATGAGTATGCATCGTTAAATGAGTGTCCTAAATACGGTGTCTCTCGATATAAGGAAAAGTTGTCTCCAGCAAAAGTCTTATGGTATTTTCCTATAATTCCGAGATTTAGACGCATGTTTCGTAGTGAGACCGATTCAAGACACTTGACTTGGCATGCAGATGAAAGAATTATTGATGGAAAGTTTCGACATCCGGCAGATTCACCACAGTGGATGAAAATTGATTATGATTATCCTGAATTTGGAAAAGAAGCAAGAAACCTTCGCTTGGCATTATCTACTGATGGAATGAACCCACACGGTCTTCAAAGTATCTCACACAGCACTTGGCCTGTGATCATAATGATTTATAACCTACCTCCATGGCTATGTATGAAGCGTAAGTACATGATGTTATCTATGTTAATTTCTGGGCCTAGACAACCAGGGAATGACATAGATGTATACTTGGCACCCTTAATCGAAGATTTAAAGTTTTTATGGGAGAACGGTGTGGAGGTTTATGATGGGTATAGGAAAGAAAGTTTCAACTTGAGGGCGATGTTGTTTGGCACAATTAATGATTTTCCAGCATACGGAAATCTATCAGGGTACAACATAAAAGGTCAATGTGCGTGTCCTATTTGTGAAGATAAAACAGATTGGACGCGATTGGAGTTTGGTCAGAAGAATGTATTTCTCGGTCATCGTAGATTCTTAAATTCTAATCATCATTATCGTGGGTGGAGAAAAGCATTCAATGGAGAGGCAGAACATGGTAGAGCTCCAACTATATTGACAGGTGATCAAATTTTTGAAAAGGTGAAAGATGTGAGTACTCAGTTTGGAAAGCCTTTTGCACATACACTTGTCAAGAGTGGGTGGAAGAAGAGGTCAATTTTTTTTGAACTGCCATATTGGAAGTCGTTGTATGTAAGACATTTTCTCGATGTTATGCATATTGAAAAAAATGTATTTGACAGTGTTATTGGTACGTTACTCAATATACAAGGAAAGTCTAAGGATGGCCTTAAAGCAAGAAAGGACCTGGTAGTGATGGGAATAAGAAATGAATTAGGACCCATGAAGAAAGGAACACGAACATATCTACCACCTGCTGCTTATACTCTATCTAGAAAAGAGAAAAAGGTATTGTGTAAGTTTCTAAGTGAAGTTAAAGTTCCAGAAGGATACTCTTCAGATATTAGAAGACTTGTGTCTATGAAAGACCTCAAGTTAAAGAGTTTAAAGACGCATGACTGCCATGTTATAATGGAACATTTTCTACCAATAGGTATACGTTCTATTCTTCCAGAAAAAGTAAGAAGCGCAATAACTAAATTGTGTTTTTTCTTCAAGTCAATTTGCAGTAAGGTGATCGATCCTGCGATCTTACAAACATTGCAAAAAGAAATAGTTATTACTTTGTGTGATCTTGAAATGATTTTTCCTCCCTCGTTTTTTGACATAATGGTTCATCTAGTTGTTCATCTGGTGAAAGAGACACAATTGTGTGGACCGGCTTATATGAGATGGATGTAACCTGCTGAACGTTATATGAAAATATTAAAAGGGTATGTTAAAAACCGAAGTCGACCAGAGGGTTGTATTGCCGAACGATACATTGTTGAAGAAGCGATTGAGTTTTGTACTGAATATTTGTCCAATGTACAATCAATTGGACTCCCCAAATCTCATATTGTCGAAAAAAAAGAAGGAAAAAAGTTAATTGGAAATGAAGTTGTGACAGTATCAAGGGTCGAACGAGATCAAGTGCATTTGTATGTTCTGCACAATGAGAATGAGGTTGAGCCGTATGTTGAAATGCACAAGGATGTTCTCCGAGGTTTAAATCCGAATAGAAATGAGAATTGGATAGTACGAGAGCACAATCAAAGTTTCATACCTTGGTTTAAGGATCATATTTATTCAAAGTATTATTCTGATCCTGCTTCAATAACAGAAAGGTTGAGATGTTTAGCATATGGTCCAAGTTTGGTTGTGTTTTCTTATAGCGCATAGCAATTAATGGATACACATTTTATACCAAAGAACAAGATGATAAAAGTACTATGCAAAATAGTGGTGTCACCGTGGTAGATGAAGCAATGTACATTTCAAGTGTGAAAGATTTAAACCCCAAATTTGCAAATCTGTCATATTTTGGGGTTATCGAGCGCATGTGGGTGTTTGATTATGAGAAGTTTCAGATTCCTATATTTCGTTGCAAGTGGGTTGAAAATAATAATGGCGTACGAATGGATAAGTCAGGATTTTTGCAAGTGGATCTTAATAGGGTGGGGTACAAAGATGTGCCTTTTATTCTAGCCTCTCAAGCTAAACAAGTGTTATATGTCACTGATCCGACAAGTACAAAATGGTCTATAGTGCTTTTATCTAACAAAGTAATTGATGAAAACATTGGAGATCAAGGTGATATTGATGTTGATATTGAATCATTTACTAGTGAAATTCTGGTATCAGACGTGTGATGTTAAGGTGCAATGTCACAACAACACATTCTGCACAATGGACAGTAATAACAATATCAAAGCAACACAAGGAATTGTTCACCCAGTTCGGTTACAACCAACCTACTCTGGGGGCTACCAAGCCAGGGATGGAATTCACTACTTGTAGATATAATTTACAGACTCAACAACTCGTTGACAATCTCCTAAACTTATACTCTACTAATGACTTCCTACCTAAGAACCCACCTATGTATGAGAACACTACTCAAACCCTTACGAACACTCAAAGAGACCACTTTGAGTACCCTTGATTCTGCTTCACAGCTTTGATCAAGTTACAACTCTCTATTGCTTCACAGCTTCTAAGAGAGGACAAAATACGACACAGCAATTCACCCTAGAATTCTGGTTATACACCTCGTACAAAATACTCAAGACACTCAGCCTTTGCTCTCGATCTTCTCTCTGTATTTATGTACCTTTTCCTTTGGTCTTGTGCGCTTTATATAGCTCCTTGAATTGGTCTTGGACTTGCTATTCGCATCCAATGAGACAACTTGCTCTCCACAATTCCAGCTAATACACAACCCTAACAACATCACATCCTGCTGTTGTTAATTCTGCAGATCTAATGTCACAACATCACCATGTGACATCAGACATCCAACTTCAGCCAATACATACTTAACACAGCCCAGTGTTAAGACCTCAATGTTGCAACATCAGAACCTTGACATCAACATTGAATATACTTTGTTTTACCAAAATTCCAGCCAATCCAAGAACTATCAATCTCCCCCTTTGGCTAATTTTGGCTAAAACAATCTCTGCACTCTGCACCTTCAGAGACTTTAGCAGTGGAAAAACTTCAATGAATAATCTTGAGACTTGAAACTCCAAGCAGCAGCATCAGTAACATCTTCAATTCACAAAACTCTGCTGCTCTCATAACAACTGGCAGGAGTAACATCTTCAATTCACTTCACACAGCTGCACAAAAACCCATTATGGACTTGCTTCCCAAAAACTCTGCTGCAGTACCATCTTCAATAGCAACCATATTCAACAATGTTGCTCCCCCTCAATGCAACAACCAGCATAGTAGCAGTCAATTACTCCCCTTTAATATCTGCATCACATTAGCAGCATTTGGCATTCTTTGACACTTGAACCACTTAGCTATTTCTCATCTCCCCCTTTTTAGTCACAATTTGACAACCTTCACCTGGCAGTTGACTACACATTACCAAAACTCCAACTGCCCACAACCCCTTTCTAGCACATTTAGTCTTCATAAATGCAGATTCCCAATTTGCTTCTTAACCTTTCAAATTGGTTTGCATCTAAAGCTTTAGTGAATATGTCAGCCAGCTGGTTATCTGTGGCTACATGCTCCAAGGTAACAATTTTGTCTTCAACCAGATCTCGTATGAAGTGATGCCTTATGTCTATGTGCTTTGTCCTACTATGCTGTATAGGATTTTTAGATATATTAATGGCACTCAGATTATTATAGTATAGTGTCATAACATCTTGTTTGACATTGTATTCACTCAACATCTGCTTCATCCAAACCAGCTGAGAGCAACTACTTCCTACTGCTATATACTCTGCTTCAGCAGTTGAGAGAGATACACAATTCTGCTTCTTGCTGAACCAGGAAATCAGATTGTTCCCTAGAAAGAAACAGCCTCCTGAAGTGCTTTTCCTATCATCTGCACTTCCAGCCCAATCAGCATCACAGTATCCTCTTAAGTCAGTCCCAGAATCATGGCTATATAGCTTCCCATAGTCACTTGTGCCATTCACATATTTTAGAATCCTCTTCACTTGACTCAAGTGACTCACCTTAGGATCAGATTGATATCTGGCACACACTCCAACAGCAAAGGAAATGTCAGGTCTGCTTACTGTGAGATACAGTAGACTCCCAATCATACTTATGTACAAGTTGTGGTCCACACTCACTCCATTCTCATCCTTGGATAGCTTCAAATGGGTGGGAGCAGGTGTCCTTTTGTGATTGGCATTATCCAGACCAAATTTCTTTACTATGCTCTTAGCATATTTGCTTTGAGAAATAAAGATAGAATCCTCCATTTGTCTGACTTGTAGACCAAGAAAGTAGCTAAGTTCTCCAACCAAACTCATTTCAAATTCCGATTGCATTTGTTGAACAAACTGTTTCACCATAGCTTCTGTCATTCCCCCAAATACAATGTCATCCACATAAATTTAGGCTACCATTAATTTTCCGCCTTCTTCCTTGACAAACAAAGTTTTGTCAATCCCTCCTTTTCTATAACCATTTGCTACTAAGAATTCTGTCAGCCTCTCATACCAGGCCCTTGGAGCTTGTTTCAAGCCATACAGCGCTTTCCTCAGTTTGTACACATGATTGGGGAAGTTTGGATCAGTGAATCCTTTAGGTTGATCTACATAGACTTCTTCATTCAGATAGCCATTCAGAAAAACACTCTTCACGTCCATTTGGAACATCTTGAATTTTAGATTACAAGTCATCCCCAAGAGTAGTCTGATGGATTCTAATCTAGCCACTGGAGCAAAAGTCTCATCAAAGTCAACTCCCTCAACTTGAGTATAACCTTGTGCAACAAGTCTCGCTTTGTTTCTTGTAACCACTCCAAGCTCGTCAGACTTGTTTTTGTAGATCCACTTTGTTCCAATAACATTCACCCCTTCTGGTCTTGGCACAAGATCCCAGACATCATTTCTTCTGAACTGCTCCAGTTCTTCTTGCATAACATTTATCCAAAACTCATCTGTCAGAGCTTCCTTGACATTCTTTGGCTCAATTTTGGATACAAAGCACGAGCTAGCTATGATTTCTCTTGACCTAGTCCTTACTCCAGAATTTGGATCACCTATAATTAGCTCCTTTGGATGATCCTTCTGAATTCTGATAGAAGGATCTTTCTGAGGTTGCTCAGGCTCAGTATCAGCAGCACCAGGAGATGGATTTCTGTCTTCAACTTCTACAGAAACTTCTTCAGCTGATGTTCCAACATCTTCTATGACATCCTCAACTTCCTGCTTATCTTCATCATCAATCACAACATTGATTGACTCCATCATTACTTTGGTCCTGGAGTTGAAGACTCTATATGCTCTGCTATTGATGGAGTATCCCAAAAATATTCCTTCATCACTTTTAGAATCCAATTTCCTTCTCTGCTCTCTATCTGCCAGGATGTAACATCTACTACCAAAAATAGGGAAGTACTTAACATTAGGTTTTCTTCCCTTCCATAGTTCATATAGAGTGGATGAAGTGCCCATTCTGAGGGTAACCCTGTTGTGAATGTAGCAAGCAGTGTTCATGGCTTCAGCCCAGAAGTGATAAGGAAGTTTCTTGGCGTGAATCATTGCTCTGGCCGACTCTTGTATAGTTCTATTCTTCCTCTCAACAACTCCATTTTGCTGAGGGGTGATAGGCGATGAAAACTCATGACTTATACCTTCAGCTGAGCAAAACTCTTCGAACTTGCTATTCTCAAACTCTCTTCCATGATCACTTCTTATTCTGATGACCTTACTCTCCTTTTCTCTTTGGAGTCTTTGACAGAGCTCTTTAAAGACATCAAACACCTCAGATTTGTCTTTGATGAAATTCACCCAGGTGTATCTTGAATAGTCATCCACAACTACATAGGCATATTTCTTTCCCCCCAGACTTTCAACCTGCATAGGTCCCATCAAATCCATATGGAGGAGTTCCAATACCTTGGAGGTGGTGTCATGTTGAAGCTTCGGATGAGACATTTTTGTCTGCTTTCCTTTTTGACAGTCCCCACACAACTTTCCTTCCTCAATACTAAGGTTGGGAATCCCTCTGACTGCTTCTGAGGAGATAATTCTCTTCATTCCCTTTAGGTGGAGATGTCCCAACTTCTGATGCCAGATTTTGACATCATCTTCTTTAGCAAGCACACATGTGGAGGAATCTGAGTTTTGCGGCACCCAAAGATAACAATTGTCCTTAGATCTGGCTCCCTTCATAATGACTTCTCCTTTGTCATCTTTGACCGTACATTCGGACTTTGTGAAGTCTACTTTGAATCCTTGATCACAAAGTTGACTAATACTAATCAAATTTGCTGCTAGTCCTTTAACAAGAAGGACATTCTCCAGTCTGGGAGCACTAGCACAGATTAGTTTACCAATCCCCTTTATCTCTCCTTTGATCCCATCACCAAATGTAACATAGCCAGAAGACTGAGGTTTCACATCAACAAGCAGATTCTTTACTCCAATCATGTGTCTTAAACACCCACTGTCAAAATACCAGTCATCTTTGGTAGAAACCCTCAAGGAAGTGTGAGCTATCAAGCTGGTAACTTTAGGTATCCATTGCTTCATCACCTTAGGCCTTACCTCTTGCTGTTTGGGTTGAGGAGCAGGATTAGGGTAACCGTGAAGCTTGAAGCATGAGGACTGCATATGTCCAATCCTGCCACAATAGAAGCATCTGACTCTGTCGTTTCTAAAGTGGTTAAATCTTCTTCCACTTTGATAGTGCTATGGCTGCCATCCATAATGTTGTCTCCTTATTCCATAGTTGAATTGTCTTCTCCTGTACTGATGATACTGTCTCTTAGGCTGTCTTCTATAGTGATGAGGCTTCCTTCTTCCATAGTAATAAGGCACAGCATAGTTGTATCCATAACCATACCAGTTTTCCTGATGTTGACACCTCTGATGAGACATGTTCTGCTTAAACCTAGCAGCCTGCATGCTCTGGTGATATTGGGGAGGCATATATTGACTAGCTCCTTGAGGCTGCATCTTCCTCTGATGAGGACCATTCTTCTTCTCAGCATTCTGGGGCTGAACAACCTTCTTTGGGGTAGGACCCTGTCTCTTAGGTTGATGTTGAGACATTGGTTGAGACATCTCCCTTTTTGTTCCTGAAGTGCTGGCCACATATCCTATGCCTGATTTATCTCTAGCAACTTTTTCTGACTGAAGAATCTTATCAAGATTAGCAGTACCACTGTTCATCATCCTAACAAGTTTTGTCATCTGATCCAGTTGAGCCTTAACTAATATAACTTCATTTTCCCGATCAGCTTTTTCATTTTCAAGCTGAGCAATCTGTTGCTTGTGATACTTGTTTTCTTGATAAATCTCAGTACTTTTCAAACACAGCTCTCGATAAGTAGAAGCTAGCTCCTCATAAGTTATTTCTTCATCACTATCATCATCAGACACAATAGTTCCTATCAAGGCTCTAGCATGCCTTGCTGTCTCACCTTCACTTTCACTATCAGACTCAGACCAGGAAACTGACATGCCCTTCTTCTGCTTCTTCAAGAATGTGGGACATTCTTTCTTGACATGTCCATACCCTTCACATTCAAAGCACTAGACACCTCTATCCTGGGCAGTCTTCTCTTCATCTTTCTCTTTTGGCTTGCTGATGTCAGAAGAACTGTTTTTGACAATAGGCTTGTAGTTATTGTTCCATCTTTTTAACACTTTGTTGAACTGCCTTCCCAACATTGCAATGGCTTGAGACAAATCTTCCTGAGAATCTTTGACTTCCTTATCTTCAGCAGGAGTGGAGACCAAAGCAATACCCTTGGGCCTTTTTTCTGGTTCTTCTTCATTCAAACCAAGCTCAAACATTTGAAGTGATCCAATGAGCTCATCTACTCTCATCTTGCTGATGTCTTGAGCTTCTTCAATAACAGTCACCTTCATCTTGTACCTCTTAGAAAGGGACCTAAGTATCTTCCTTACAAGCTTTTCTTCAGACATTTTCTCTCCAAGAGCACTAGATGCATTGGCCAGCTCAAGAACACTCATGTGGAAGTCATGAATAGTCTCATCTTCCTTCATCTTCAGGCTTTCGAATTTTGATGTTAACAGCTGAAGTCTTGACATCTTAACTCTAGATGTTCCTTCATGTGTAGCCTGCAAAATGTCCCATGCTTCCTTAGCAACTTCACAGGTATTGATTAACCTGGAGATATTCTTATCCACTCCATTAAAGATAGCATTTAGAGCTTTGGAATTTCCAAGGGCAAGCTCATCTTCTTCCTTGGTCCATTCTTCTTCAGGCTTTGGCTTAGAGGTGTCTTCTTTATCTTTGCCAGCATCATCTTTCTCACACACAACTGGTGCTTTCCATTCTTTAATGACAGCCTTCCAAGCTCTGCTGTCCAAGGATTTTAAGAAAGTGGTCATCCTTGGCTTCCAATAGTCATAATTGGATCCATCCAAAATAGGGGGTCTGTTGACGAATCCTCCAACTTCTTTGTCCATCTTTACACCAGAAAGTAACTTCCCTAGATCTCACCCAGAGACAGACAGGATGCCTGCTCTGATACCAATTGAAATTCTGGTATCAGACATGTGATGTTAAGGTGCGATGTCACAACAACACACTCTGCACAATGGACAGTAATAACAATATCAAAGCAACACAAGGAATTGTTCACCCAGTTCGGTTACAACCAACCTACTCTGGGGGCTACCAAGCCAGGGATGGAATTCACTACTTGTAGATATAATTTACAGACTCAACAACCCATTGACAATCTCCTAAACTTATACTCTACTAATGACTTCCTACCTAAGAACCCACCTAGGTATGAGAACACTACTCAAACCCTTACGAACACTCAAAGAGACCACTTTGAGTACCCTTGATTCTGCTTCACAGCTTTGATCAAGTTACAACTCTCTATTGCTTCACAGCTTCTAAGAGAGGACAGAATACGACACAGCAATTCACCCTAGAATTCTGGTTATACACCTCGTACAAAATACTCAAGACACTCAGCCTTTGCTCTCGATCTTCTCTCTGTATTTCTATACCTTTTCCTTTGGTCTTGTGCGCTTTATATAGCTCCTTGAATTGGTCTTGGACTTGCTACAATATCTCCCAGATTTGTTATTTAAAACTGAATATTTAAAACAGATTTTCTACCTAAAATCTTTTTAAATCTTCAACCTTTTAAATCTCCTACAAATCTGCACCAGATCTCCTATGCAGCAGCAAATATCTATCCCAAGATATTCGCATCCAATGAGACAGCTTGCTCTTCACAATTCCAGCTAATACGCAACCCTAACAATATCACATCCTGCTGTTGTTAATTCTGCAGATCTAATGTCACAACATCGCCATGTGACATCAGACATCCAACTTCAGCCAATACATACTTAACATAGCCCAGTGTTAAGACCTCAATGTTGTAACATCAGAACCTTGACATCAACATTGAATATACTTTGTTTTACCAAAATTCCAGCCAATCCAAGAACTATCAACTAGAAATGATCAAGATAAAAATATTATAGCGAATGAATCATATACAAGAAATGATCATAATGAGGGTATTTGGATCAATCCAACCGTCCGTGTTGTTAAGAGACGGGTAGAACATATTCCAACCAAGAAAAGAAAGAGACGTTAGTGAAAAAGGTACTAGTTATAAAATTATAGCTTATATCATTCAATAATATTAATTAGTTGTCATGTTATATATAGCTTATATCATTCAATGGATTATGGATTATGGATTTTTATATTTGTCATTTAATTTTTATTTTTTTCTTTCTTACAGGTGAAATGGCTAGTGACCATGACGACACACACGAGACACATGATGAAAATGAAGCTCAGAAGGTATATTAATTTTCACAATGTTGCTTATTAGTGATGCTACTTGATAACACAAAACAACTATATATTAATTCTTATTTGTTTGTCTATGTGTAGTGCCCTCGTCAGCGTAATGGCATAGACTGTGGGTATTTCGTTTTGAGGTTTATGAGAGAAATCCTTCAAATGGATCGATTAGAGGTTCCTATTACGGTATGCATGGATTTATAACTTAGGATTTATTTTAATATTTATCGGATATGTCATATAATTTATTATTTTTAACTAAATCATGCATATTTTGTTTTGTTATGTAGTACTTTGATGAATACGCGTGTTCTCATTACACGAAGGATAAATTGCAAGAAATTAACGAGGAATTGTGCGAATACATTATTGGAAAAAAAGTCATATAAGGTATAGGATAGTGGGATTATGTGAATGTATAGTTTTGTGAATGGTTTATTTTATGGGATTGTATAGTTTTGTGAATGGTTTATGTTATTTATGTGATTTTGGAATGTAATTGTATAGTTTTGTGAATGGTTAATGTAAATGACTTGAATTATAATGGAAATGGTTTATGTGGTTTATGTGATTTATGAGATTAGTGGAAATGGTTAATGAACCATACTAGAAATTGTTAATGGAAATGTGAAATATACAGGTTTATTGAAATGGCTTGAATTATACAGGTTTCTGCATAAAAAATGGTTAAAATGAGATTTTTTTTAAAAATCATTAAAATTATACGTAGAGAAAAGACAGCGCTTTCTAGAAAAAGCGCTGTCTATAGTTCACAACAGAAAACGCTTTTCCTAAAAAGCGCCCTCTAAAGGTATAGAAAAATTCATAACTAAAATTATAGGCATACATTAGACAGCACTTTTAAAAGCGCTGTCTAAAGGGGGCCTTTAGAAAGCGCTTTTCCTAAAAAACGTCCTCTAAAGGTATAGAAAAAATTACATTAGACAGCGCTTTTTAAAGCGCTGTCTAAAGGGGGCCTTTAGACAGCGTTTTTTCTTGAAAAAACGCCCTCTAAAGGTATAGAAAAATTGATAATTAAAATTATAGGCATACTTTAGACAGCACTTTAAAAAATGTTGTCTAAAGGGGGCCTTTAGACAGCGCTTTTTATTGAAAAAGCGCCATCTAATGTATACTTTAGAGAGCACTTTTTCGTAAATAAAAAGCGATGTCTTTACCTACGCCAGCGCTGCCTTAGGCAGCGCTTTTAAGCGTTGTCTAAGGCCTAAAAAAGCGCTGTCTAATGTCTTGTTTGGCGTAGTGGAGATGACATGTAATGATGTCACCTGCTCCGTTGCAGAACTAGAAAATGTAGAGGATCGCGAAAACCACAACGGAGCGAAGCTTCCTATGCGATTCAGTGATGCACCACGTGGATCAAAGGCTACGATCTAGGTGTTTCTCGAATTGAAGATGTTAATCTTGAACTAACGTTACCAATTGGTGTCGATCTTGAATCAGCGCTGCTAATCTCCAGTATAACGGATCAGAGGGGGGAAACCTGCATGGTTAGCACTCCAACACCCAAGTCAATTTACGATTCAAGATAATCGTAGTGAAAATGGAGATTAGAGATTGTGTATTTGAAAAATCCTTTATGATGGTATTTATTCCTTGGTTCAATGGAGCATGTTGGATAAGTGGGTCACGTGTTATTGGGTCTTTGGCCGACACAAAACATCATCATTTCATCTTCTCATTGGTGAGATGAATATCACCATTGATGATGTATATTTTCTCCTTCATCTTCCAATCATATAAAGATTGTTGGATCACTCTACAATGCATAAGTCTGAGGCACTCAACCTAATGGTGACACTATTAGGAGTTGATGCGGGTGAGTGTAACACCCCGACTTTAGTCTACTAATTTATTTAAATGATTAGATTTAATTGAGTGAATATGTCTTACTTGAATTGTTGTTGTTATCTGTTATTATATGTGTTTTATGTGATTTGAGGGTATTTTAGTAATTTAATAAGTAATGAGAATATAAAGTATTGAGAGCGGAGAAATAAAATATAATTATTTAATTTAGAAATAATTAAATATTTTAATTATTTATAGATAATTAGATATTTTAATTATTTGGAGATAATTAGAGAAATTATCATATTAAATAGAAAATGAGTATTTTTGTAATTATTATATAATTTGGATTTTTATTAAATAATTATTTAGTGAAATTTTATTTAAATAAAATAAAATAATTATTTTAATTAAAATCATATATTAGTGGATTGGAAACAATTTGGAATTCTTAGGGTTGTATATATTCTGACACGAGGGATTTGAGAATTTTTGCATGAAAAAAATTGGAATTTGGGAAAAGAGGCGGAGCTGAAGAGGGAAGAGAGCACTTTGGAGCAATCGCGAGAAAAGAGGAAGATTTCCATGAACCTTCGAACTTCGAAGTAATGGGGGAATTTCTTTACTCATGAGTGACTTTAAGCAGTAAGGATGGTGAGGGGTTCTTACCCTCCTATCTCTGCATTTCACTTTGCATGGTTTGGGGCTTGTTGGTGACCAAAGGGGTTTGGCGAAAATCCTTGAGGTTTTTGGCCAAAAAAAGTTTGGGAAAAACCCTTTGAGGCGATAGATTGTTGTATTGCTCTATTTTTTATGAATATGATATGAAAATCTATGATGCTATGAATTGAACTCCTTGATGCCTTATTGATCTGTGTTTGTGCCTTTTGGGATTTTTCTGATATATGATACTGTTAATTTGTGTTTATAGATAAATTGTTGTCAAACCTTTTGGTTTGTTTTCTCAAATATCGTAAAAGGTCAGAAATATCGTAAAACCGAAATTTTTGTCAAAATTTTTGGAAAAATAAAAAAAAAAAGTCAAAAATTTCGTAAAAGTAAAAAAAAGTCGAAAAATAAGGTCGGAGGCAGTGTTGGCAGTTTTTGAGTTCGAGGGTCAGTTCGGCGATTACTGGGCAATTTTAGTGTTAGTGACATTTTTGTTACCTTTGTGGTATTTTTGAGCAATTTGAGTCAAGTTGTCAGCCCATATAGTTCAGTAGAGTTATTACCTGTGAAAAGTTGTCAATGAATCATGTTTGAGCACTTTAGAGTACTAAAAAGTACTCTAGAGTCATTTTTTAGGTTTAGGGATTGTTGTAGAGTGGTCTAGAGTTTCTTGAGAACTTTGTTGAGTTATATACATAAATTGTTATAACTTTTGATGAGCTATGAATATATAATAAATTGATAAAATACTCTGTTAAGATGTTTTGAGCAAGTTGATGAACTTTCGAGCTAATGAGTAATAATACAACTTTACTCAGTTGTTGATAGTTTTGAGTTACAATATAATTATTAAAATTAATTATATTTTGAGTTGAGTAATTCATAGGAATTATCGTGAGACCTGATAATTGGCGAATTTATGGTTCAAACGAGGAACCTGTTTAAGTATGAAATTTTGAGAATGATTGTGGTGATTGTTTGAGTTGCATCATTGATACGGATGCGACGCATTTGTTTATATTTGCCGATTGTGTGAAAAGATTGAATCTTTTGGTGTCTACTATGAATGGTAATATGGTTATCGATACTCCAATTAATGGAGCGATGATTACTTCTTTGGTTTTTTTGAATTACCTTTTTACGATCTATGGTAAAGACTTTGGTATTGACTTAGTCTGATTACCGTTGAGTCATTTTGGTGTTATTTTGGGGATGAACTGGTTGGAGTTCAACCGTGTTCATATCAACTACTATGATAAGTCAGTGTTGTTACCTGAGTTTGTTGAAGAGAAATATTCGAAGTTCATATCTACTAGTCAAGAGGAAGAGTTCTTGAAAGATGAAGCCCAAGTGTTTGCGATGTTTGCTTCTTTGAAAGTTGAAAGTAAAGCAGCATTTCTTTGATCTTCCTATAGTGTGTGAATTTCCACATGTGTTTCCAGACGACATTACTGATCTACCTCTAAAGAGAGAAGTTGAGTTCGCCATAGATTTCGTACCTGGTACCAGAATTGTGTCAATGGCATCATACATGATGTTTTCGTCAGAATTGGATGAAATGAAGAGTCAGTTAGAAGATCTTCTTGAAAAGAAGTTTGTCTAACCAAGTGTATCATCGTGGGGAACTCTAGTGTTGTTTGTAAAGAAGAAAGATGGTAGTATAAGGATTTGTGTGTATTATTGGCAGCTGAATAAGGTTACAATTAAGAATAAGTATCTTCTTCCTAGGATTGATGACCTTATGGATTAGTTGGTTAAGGCATGTGTGTTTAGTAAGATTGACTTGAGATCAGGCTATCATCATATCTGGGTGAAAGATGAAGATATCCCGAAGACTACGTTTAGGACACGATATGGTCACTATGAGTACTCAGTGATGTCATTTGGTGTGTCTAATGCCCCTGATGTATTTTTAGAGTATGTGAATAGGATCTTCCATCTCTATTTAGATCAGTTTGTTGTAGTATTTATTGATGATATTCTAGTGTATTCTAAATCGAATGAAGATCATACTGAACATCTTGGAGTTGTGCTTCAGGTTTTGAAAGAGAAGAAATTGTATGTCAAGTTATCCAAATGTGAGTTATGGTTGTACAAAGTAGGTTTTCTTGGTAATGTGATTTCTTGTGGGGGATATCACTGGATTTTCCCAAGGTAGATGCAGTGCTACAATGGGAGGCTTCTAAGTTAGTTACAAAGATCAAAAGTTTTATGGGGTTGGTCGGTTACTACAGAAGATTTATTGAAGGTTTTCTAAGATAGCTCTATCTTTGACTTAGTTGACTTGAAAGGGTCAAGCTTTTGTGTTGGATGTCCAGTGCAAAGAAAATTTTTAAGAACTGAAGAAGAAGATAACGACGGCGCCAATTCTATTTTCACCAGATGCGAAGGACACTAGTGCAGAATTTGGAATTTTCACCTGTGTTTTATACATTTAACATCCATTATTAGAGGGTGTAAATTCAAAGGGTGGGAAATGTCTAACTAATTTACATCCGTTTTAAAATGGGTGCATATAGAGTGCATATTACACCCCGTTTTATAAAAAATGGGTGTAAATTGTTACATATATACATTTAAATCAAAAGAATTTATACCCCATTTGATACAAATCGGGTGTAAAATGGATAGTGTTTTCTATGAATGTCAACAAATTTACACCCTATTTTCTTTAAATAGGGTGTAAAAATATGATATATTACATCCCATTTTAGTTATTACTAGTGTAAAATATTTCATAATTAAATTATATTTAATTTCGTTTACATCTTATTTCATTCAACCAAATATTTTTGTATACCGCTGGACATTCAGTAAAAAAAATACCTTATAATGTTTGTAAAAGAACTTGATTTATTTTATAATGTTATTTTAAAAAAATCATCAAATCAAATATTTTTATATAACATTCATTCAGTAAATATAAAGCACAACCAAAACAAACATATTATAACATCATCATTTATAAGTCTTACGTCAAAACATATTATCTAATACCAAAAAGTCATACATCAAAATCATATTAACAGTAACCGATGCACAAATCCTCCCAAACATATAATGAATATAACAATTGAGGTGGAATTGCAACCAACAACATTTTCGCAAGTTTAAGCTATTGCAAGTTAACCGAGTAAGACAATCAAAGGACATAGCTAGCTAGCAAGAATGGATGTGAAATTCTGGTACAAATGTGTGATGTCTAGTGCAATGTCACAACATCGCAATCTGCTGTATGAACAAGGCAAACATAGTAACAGAAACGCATAAACAACACACAAGGATTGTTCACCCAGCTCGGTCTAACAACCTACATCTGGGGGCATACCAAGTCAGGAAGGAAGTCCACTATTAGTAGTATCAAATTACAGACTCAACAGACCAGTTGACAATCTACCTAATTCAATCACTACCCAATGACCCTTCTACCTAAGTCCTCCCTAGGTAAGAGACTCCATCTCACTCCCAATCATCGCAATGATGTCTAGCAGTCAACTACACCGTCACTGCATCAACAGCTTGATTACCAACAACTGTACCACCATAGAATACACCCTTCCATGATACCCTTTCATGACACCCTTTGGAGTTGCTTCAAAGCTTCCTCCAAGAACAATACCAAACTCATTACCTACAGGTTTCTGAGTTAAACATAGTGACCATCTCACAACCCGAGTGGTTCACTTAGACAAAGCCCTAATGATCTACATCTTGGACTCGTACCTATTCTAGGTTACAAGCATTCTATTTATAATATAATCCCAACTGGATTTGGGCCTTCAAATCACAACATATCAGCTGCTACAAATCTGCAAAATATTCTCCTACAAAATAGGTCTTCAATCAACTCTTCCTAATTTATCTCCATATCTTTTTGCACAAAGATAGTAACAAACTATTCTCCATATCTTTTTGCACTAAAATAGTAACAACCTATTCTCCATATCTTCACTTTTTAATTCAGCTGCAAGATCTTCTCCATAAAATTATCTGATTTGATTTGAATTTAAAAATAGATTTTATCTTCAAATCTTTTTAAATCTTCAGCCCTTAAACACAGCAACAAATCTGCACAAAATCAGATTGCAATAGAAAATATTTCTCCCAAGATATTCGCACACTAAATCTCTAACAGATCTAATCAAATCAAACTTAAACGCGCAGCCCTAAAACATCACCACCTGATGTTCTAATGTTCTGGTATAGTGATGTCAAGACATCGCATGTGACATCACTCTTCAGCACTTTAACTCTTCATCACCTTAACATTCACTAATGTTATGACTCAATGTTAAGACATCAGACACATGACATTAACATTGTTCAACTTTGTTTTACCAAAATTCCAGCCAATACAAGAACTAACAATCTCCCCCTTTGGCTAATTTTGGCTAAAACAATCTCAGCTAACATCAGCAGCAAAAACCAACAAGCTGTATAAACTCACTTTCACATCAGCATAGGGTAAACTCCCCCTAAAACCAAGAACCAGCTCACAGTTGCTGCACCATATCAGAAAAGGCTTCACAACCACACCTTGGCAACTCTCTCCCCCTTTTTAGCCATAATTGGACAAACTCTGAATCTGCCAACCAACATACTCAGAACAAGATCCAGACTCAACAGCTACTACTGAACATTCTCTCCCCCTTTTTGGGCAACACTTGACAAACATTGGGGTAAATGTATAATTCTGATTCAATCCATTGACACACAAATCTATAGAACCAGGTCCAAACTATCAAGAACACCATGAACTTCACCAGTAATATCTTGTCTGACAACTACTTCAACAAAATATCCAAAACAAAAGATCAACTCCCCCTATCTAAGATAACCAATGCTCATTTGCAAGAAGAACACCTTAAATGAATGGAAAACATAAGACTCATCTTCATGTCTTCAAGAGCGCACCCTCTGTTCAACACACCTGCTGAACGTATTCACTTAATGCTTGATCCTCAAACAATCCAAATACCAAAACTCACATGATTCCCTCTTGGTTTGTTATCTTCTCATGCTCCAAAACTCACATCTTGCCAAGCTGATCAACTTCTCTCAGGAATGAGCCTCTTGATCCAGACATAGTCTTCATTCATCCTGTCAGGAATGCTTCACACAAATATCCACAAGTTCTAAGGCACAAGTACACTGCCTTCCACTATGCTTTAAGACACGTCCTCTTACTTTGAACACACACACCTAGACAAGTGTGACATCTCCCATAAAAAAAACCCCTACTGAGCAAATTCTCCCAGACACTGACAAAGCTGCCCTTTAGACTTTTCTTCAGAAGCATGTGTGCATATGATTCAACCAATATGCTTCTACACCAACATGTCATCCAACAGCCTAATGTCATAACATGTTATTTGACATTATATCCTCACAAGATTCAACCAAACATCATAATCTTGATTAGCATGTAACCTCCACATTATATGTACCTTTGCAGCAAAATCCATAGACAAGTACTCCCTCAGTCATGGTTAACTAATGCTCTAGATGAAGATGAATATTTGAGCACACTTGTTGAGCACATGCATTTTGGTACCATTGTCCCTTTCTCCAAAGGCATTCATTTCTTATCATGCTCTTCATCAATACCTGATCTACTTCAGTCTTCTCTACATTCTCCATCCAAGGCAGACCTTCTACTTCATCATTCTCCCGTATGACTATGTAGACGCTCCTTAGGCACAATGTAGGCACCATGCTTCTGAACCAGAGCATAATCATCCTTCACCAAGGATATCCAACCAGATAATGTCCCAACACAAGTTAGAACATCTGCCACCCACCAAGACATCATCACCATGATTCTTGGTATGCTCCACCAACTGGACTTATAATAGCATAGTAATCCAAACTGAAGATCTTCACACAACACTGCGTCATCAGCTTAAACAAAGAGAGCTTCAGAAACCCAGAGAGAAATAAACTCTCATCCACCAAAAGAAGGTATATTTCCATCCTCAACCTAGAACTTCTGCCACAAGCTCAAGATAATTGGAACCTCCTTACGTCTTCAACTAAATACTCTTCTGCATAAGAGCAATCAGTTTCAAGCATCCTGCTTGAATGCACATAATGAAACCAACCAAATTCCGCCTTTTGATTGACCTCAATCTTCTTCAGAACTCCCACAAGATATCCTGATCCACCAATGAAACCAGATCTTCAAGTCATATGAACTATTTGCTCCATAGACAGACATCTTGGATTCACCAAGCCTCTTCGTCATGTAACATCTTCTCAAACCACAGCTCCCGCAAACTGTATGAGACAGACCTTTTCGAAGCATCCATAACTTCCATTACTTTAGATCACCTTTATCTTAAGCTGATGTGCCACATCATCAGCTGAGACTTCTGATGTTAAGCTAGATGTCAGAACATTATGACATCCAACTATTGAATTCAGCTCCTCCTTCTGCCACTCAGAGAAACCTCCTCCCTTTGCAGAAACAGATTTCCATGCTCTCATAGACTTGATTCAATAATCAAGTTTGAGTAGACAACCTCCATTCTGCTTAGAAACTCCAAAGACTTCAAATCTGAATCTTCAGAAAATAAGTAGTCCAAGACTACCCCATAGCAATACTAAAGAATGTCACTTCCCTTAGTAGAGCCGTCAGTAGAAAGCCAGAGATAACTGCCACTTATCCTTGACCTTCACAACCATAGCAAACACCATGCTCCAAACCACTTAGACCATCAAGATTATGATGTCTTCATAGTCTTCCCTCTTCATCATAATTCAAGTCGTCACATACCAACACAACACAAAGAGAGGTAAACAGCCACATAGAGATAGGTAAATTCTCAACACTTCTGCAGTTCGGCACTTTTACATATACATAGTCTCCCGTCAATGTATATTGTCATTAGTTGAATGCACAACATCTTAGATAAACGCTCAGCTCCTGTCAAGGTAACCTTCTCAGACACACAACCCAGATGCCTCCTCTTCCAAATCAGGAGTAGGTTCCAAACAGATGTGATCAACACATTTGTTTAGCCCCTAAGCATCTGTTATGTCATGATTCTGCACAATCTGCTGGTAGGACATAAGTTCTCTTCACACCAAAAGATCCTTTAACACAACCCAGAGATTGACCTTGTAAGGTTGGAGGCAAGAATAAATTGCTTCTACCTTTCTTCAAACCTCTTTTCAACAAGCTCATATAAGAGTTCCTTTATGAGTGGACTTGGGATGAACCACAAGTATCTTTGGCAACTCTAACAAGCTAGTTGAAGATGTCCTCACGTATCACCACACCATGTGATACATCTTCAGTGGAGAACAGAATGTTGCAGCCTTAACACAAAACCACCAAGGATTTTCCATTAGATATATATATATATATATATATATATATATATATATATATATATATATATATATATATATATATATATATATATATATGCAGCGGAACATACACCAGAAAACCCTCTACAACCTTCAGGCAAAACATAATAACCCTTGCATAAACACGACACTCCAAGTGCACTAGGTCATCATAGGTTTGAAAATAAGTCAAACCACACAGCAACTCACCACCAAAGCTACAAGCCTGATAACTTCATTCTCCACTTCAAGGGATCATAAAAAAAATCTCTATGAACTGACCAAGTCCATAACTATCTTCCTTGCTCATGAAACAGAAAGTATCTTCCCAAGATCTCATCCAGAACCAGACAGGATGCCTGCTCTGATACCAATTGAAATTCTGGTACAGATGTGTGATGTCAAGTGCAATGTCACAACATCACAATCTGCTGTATGAACAAGGCAAACATAGTAACAGAAACACATAAACAACACACAAGGATTGTTCACCCAGTTCGGTCTAACAACCTACATCTGGGGGCATACCAAGCCAGGAAGGAAGTCCACTATTACTAGTATCAAATTACAGACTCAACAGACCAGTTGACAATCTACCTAATTCAATCACTACCCAATGACCCTTCTACCTAAGTCCTCCCTAGGTAAGAGACTCCATCTCACTCCCAATCATCGCAATGATGTCTAGCAGTCAACTACACCGTCACTGCATCAACAGCTTGATTACCAACAACTGTACCACCATAGAATACACCCTTCCATGATACCCTTTCATGACACCCTTTGGAGTTGCTTCAAAGCTTCCTCCAAGAACAATACCAAACTCATTACCTACAGGTTTCTGAGTTAAACATAGTGACCATCTCACAACCCGAGTGGTTCACTTAGACAAAGCCCTAATGATCTACATCTTGGACTCGTACCTATTCTAGGTTACAAGCATTCTATTTATAATATAATCCCAACTGGATTTGGGCCTTCAAATCACAACATATCAGCTGCTACAAATCTGCAAAAGATTCTCCTACAAAATAGGTCTTCAATCAACTCTTCCTAATTTATCTCCATATCTTTTTGCACAAAGATAGTAACAAACTATTCTCCATATCTTTTTGCACTAAAATAGTAACAACCTATTCTCCATATCTTCACTTTTTAATTCAGCTGCAAGATCTTCTCCATAAAATTATCTGATTTGATTTGAATTTAAAAACAGATTTTATCTTCAAATCTTTTTAAATCTTCAGCCCTTAAACACAGCAACAAATCTGCACAAAATCAGATTGTAACAGAAAATATTTCTCCCAAGATATTCGCACACTAAATCTCTAACAGATTTGATCAAATCAAACTTAAACGCGCAGCCCTAAAACATCACCACCTGATGTTCTAATGTTCTGGTATAGTGATGTCAAGACATCGCATGTGACATCACTCTTCAGCACTTTAACTCTTCATCACCTTAACATTCACTAATGTTATGACTCAATGTTAAGACATCAGACACATGACATTAACATTGTTCAACTTTGTTTTACCAAAATTCCAGCCAATACAAGAACTAACAGGATGGTAATTTAATGAAAAGTTAAATATGTAACGTACAAGCAATTCCAAAATTTTAAAACTATAAAAATTAGAGGATTTCTTAATACACCCCATGGGTTTCTTAGGCACCGCACGAAATTCCTTTTTTCTCCCTGATTCTGGATGTGCACATCCGGACGCACCATGACGTTAAAAAAAATATTTATCCCGAATGTGCATATGCGGAAGGTATCCGTATATGCAGATCCGGAAGAATTGTTGATATATTTGAACCTGCATGATCACTCCCCCTTCTTCCCATTCTCAACCTTTCTTCTTCCACACTCACCTTCACCAACCTAAAAATCCCTACTTAATCAATACCATTTCTCACTCAAAAACTCCAACTTTTTGGTGCAACAAATCAAAGGGAGCAAGAGAATATTGAATTTCAGGTAAATATTCAACTTCATCCACTACATTGCTCACATTATCAATCTACTTTTTGGAAAAAAAAACAAGTTACGCGGCTTCCGGATGTGTAAATCCGGTACGTATTGAGCATGAACTTGTCCGGATGTGCACATTCGGAAAAATGCCTGGAACTTATTAATTTTAATTTTCAGCAATTTTTAATAGGTTTTAGTTATATATATTTATTGTTCTATTATTGTTTATAAATAGATATGGTGCACCCCGTTAACATCTCAAAAGAATTAGTTTCGACGATTTCTCCGAAAGTTGAAGGGATTATCGTAAAGTCGGTTGATGTCGGCGGTGACTTTAATAATAAGAAAGAGTTTGATGATCGTGATAGCATGCTCGCATATATTCGTAGGACGACTATTGGCCTTGGTTTCGGTGTGAATATCGGAAGATCGGATAATGGTTCGGAAAGAAGAAACGCGTTTGTAACTTTGTTGTGCGAAAGAAGCGGGAAATATCAGGTTCCTCTACGGAAGTTAAAAAAAGACGACACCGGTAGTAGAAAATGTGAGTGCCCTTTTAAGATTAGTGGTTACATTTTAGCTTCTGAAAAATGGAGATTTAGTGTTCGTTGTGGTATACATAATCACGAATTGTGCTCAAAGTTTCAAGGTCATCCTAGTGTATGTCGACTCAAGTCGGAAGCGAAGACATGTATTGCCGACATGACCTTGAATCTTGTCCAACCAAAAAATATACTTGCCACGTTGAAACGGAAGGAACCCGAAAATGTAGCAAATATAATGCAAGTGTATAACATTTGGTATCAGACGAACAAAGCAATTAGGGGAGATAGAAGTGAGATGCAACAACTGTTGAAATTGTTGGATGATAACAATTACGTGTCTCAGTACAGATATCGCGATGATGGAGTTACAGTCCGAGATATTTTTTGGACTCATCCGGATTCCGTAAAGTTGTTCAACACGTTCTCGACAGTGCACATTCTCGATTGTACCTACAAGACGAACAAGTATCGACTTCCATTATTTGAGATGGTTGGTGTTACATCTACGGATAAGACATATGCCGTTGGTTTTGAATTTTTGGAGTGCGAAAAAGAGGAAAATTTTACATGGGCATTGGAGACGTGTCGGTCACTTTTGAAGAAACATGTTCAAATGCCTAAAGCGATTGTTACGGACCACGATACCGCTTTGATGAATGTGGTTGCAAAGGTCTTTCCTTCTTCGAATGCATTACTTTGTCGATTTCACATAACAAAGAATGTGAGAAGTCGGGTTAAACCCGCGGTGGGTGTGAAACAAGTGGAGTCGGAAGATGGAAAATTGGTTAAGGCCGGTGTCATTGTAGAAAAAATAATGGATGCATGGAATCATATTATAAATTCTTCCACAAAAGAATTATATGCCGATTCGGTCATGAAATTCCGGAAAGTGTGCGAAAAGTACCCAACGTTGTTGAAATACGTTGAAAGCACTATTCTTGATCAAGTGAAGGAGAAGATAGTATGTGCGTGGACGGATAATGTCCGACACCTTGGAAATACAACAACCAATAAAGTTGAGTCGACACATGCTACTTTGAAGAATTGGTTGGGTAATAGCAAGGGCGATTTATGTCAAGATTGGGACTCCGTGGATCTCATGATTAAAAACCAACATAACGAGATACAAACCACATTTGGTCGGAGTATTACGGTTTTGGAACATCGTTTTAAAGGTAACTTTCCTTACTCTCAATTGATCGGCAAAATGTCTCGGGCGGGATTGGGCTATATTTTTCACGAGGCCAACCGAGCCGAAACGGTAGGTTCCGATAGCGCAAAGTGTGGTTGCACTATTGTGAAAACCTACGATCTTCCGTGTGCTTGTGCTATTGCTACAAAATTGAAACTAGGTGAGCCAATACAAATTGACGAAGTTTGCCCTCATTGGATGAGACTTAGTTTTGATGATGATGGTTGCAAGGAAGGAGATAAATCGGATATCTCTATTTTGCCCGAATTGGAAGCGATTCAAGCGAGATTTTCGAATGCCGATGACAACATGAAGCTACACATCAAAGAAGAAATGAGGAAGATTACCTTTCCCGAAACAACCACAATGATACCGTTGTCTCAACCGGTTAAGACAAAAGATGCTCCGAAGAAGATGAAGCCTACACCGAATGACAACTCAACAACTCGGTCTCCCTCATATTGTGAGCACGTTGACAAACTCTTTCCGGACTCACCGACTCCTAAATCTCTACAAAGTGCCATGAAAGGAGCTCGCATTACCAAACCGGCTCCGACACCGATTCCACGAGTTCCGACTCCAAATGCACCGCTTCCGACACTGATTCCACCTATAATTTCCTTTATCGACTCAATGCCGGTTTTTATGCACAAGCATATCGACGATATCATCGATGTTGTAGGGGATGCTAATTGCGGTTACCGAGCCGTTTCGGCTCTACTCGGTAGAGGAGAGGAAGGTCATGAACTTGTTCGTCATCAACTTATCCTAGAGTTGGAGACGCATAAAGAAGCATACTTGCGTTTGTATGAAAATAAAGAAAAATACGACAAGGTTTACGAGTCACTTGTTTCGTGGTTGAGTGGTCCGGCTCCGGTATCGAAATGGATGAGCTTCCCCGAGATGGGTCATCTTATCGCACGTGCGTACGACATGGTGTGTATTGACTTGACGCGATACGGTTTTTTGGAAACCTTTTTTCCACTCCGCACGCACCACCGTCCAATCCAAATGATCGCATGATGTGTATCGGATGGCTTGCAAAATCAAGGCATTTTGTACAAGTTATCTTGAAACCCGGATGCCCCATACCACCTAAATCACCGCAATGGGCGACGCATGCAACCGCAATTGCCGAGTCGTGGCCGGATAGTTTTGTTGAAAGGATGGTTGAATTCGATAGATTGAACGAAATTGAAAAGGCATCAAATGCGGAAAAGTCGAAAGGTCAAGCTCCGATAGATTTAGACTGAGACTTTTGTTTTAACTCTTTTGTATAATCGAACGACAAAATGTACATTTTTAAAGTGAAATATATTGATTTTTTATTCATATGCTTTTTTAATGCACTTATGAATTTTATTCCAATGAAAGCATTGCAATTGGTTGCATAACATAGTCAATTCTGATTTGCAGATACGGGAAAGTTCCGGATATACAAATCCAGAACCAATATTTATAGGGTTTTTCCATATCTGTATATCCGAAAAGAAGTTAGGCAGAAACATGAGGAAACATGAGGGGGGAGAAGGCTCTGGCGCAAAGTTATAAGAATTTCTTTCGGATGTGCACATGAGGAAACATTCCGGATTTGCACATCCGGAACAAATCAACGTTTTTAAAAAAAATGGTGTGTCCGGATGTGGACATCCAAAATTAGGGGGCAAAAAAGAAATTTCACGCGGTGTCTAAGAAATCCATGGAGTGTATTAAGAAATCCTCAAAAATTATTGTGAACAAGGTAAAATTTAACAAAAAGTAAAGAACAAAATGTCATAAGTATCAATGTTGTTTTGGTGAATTGCAAAGCATCCCATAAGTAATAAGTTAGATACAAATTTTACAGCGTGATTAGCATCAAAGTTGACCAATACATGAATAAAAGTTAATACATTTAATATGAGAAATTCAAATAAAGTAAGAAAATAAATACGATACACCAAGAGAGATAATTAAGCAAATTTGAGCAAAGTCTAAAGCAAAAAAATACTCTGCAAATAAATTTGTTTTTGACAGAGATTAAATAATAAATAAAACACATTAAAATTATCACTTTTACCCAAAGAATTCAACACTAAAAAAAGCTTCAAGGGGAGACATTCCAGCTATACTAAATGATTTTTACTACTTATGGATGAATCATATCCAGATAACCAGATTTACTGCTTGAGTCATAGGAGTTAGGATTGTGAGATTTTTTTCCTTTGAGTTAGATGAATCATATTCAAACAAAGTTTTCTCCAAATTCGACGATAAAGTCTTCATAGTCGCTAACATAACGACCATGGGTTAGAAAAATTCTTCATCTATACCAGTTGAAAGCAGAGGATTCTAAAGGCTTCAATGCCCGAAATTATAGATACCACTTCATTTGTTAGGATATTATGATTAACAATTCATAATCAGCGTTAGGTGGTAGATTTGATATAGCTAATCAAAAATAGATATATTTACCTAGAAGTAAATCTCCATTATCTAGTACACAACGTACACCATCGATTGTTGTTCTCTCCGTTAAAGTCAATTCTGAGGACCTGGAGGAATGGTTTCGGTCGAATATTCATTGCAAAATTGGTAATGGCAAAAGGTATGAAGCTGGAATTGCTAATTTTGTTCATCTATTTGGCAGCTGGGACGAAGAGGTATGAAGCTGGAATTGGAGTTTGTTTTCTGATCATGGTTCTGTCCAGCAGAACGATTCTCATTGGCAGGCGTTCCGGAATTTCTTGTCTCTGGTTTTGCTGAAGAAACACGAGGGAGACAGCTTCAGGTGGAAAGCTGATATTTCAGACCAGTTTTCGGTCAGTTCTAGCTATAAAGGACTGTGGTTATTGCAGACTGCCACAACTATTGAAGCGGAAACGTTGCAACAGATTCGGCGACTTTGGAAGGTTAAGGTACAGTCCAAAATTCACGCTTTTGGTTGGAGATTATTTATCAATAGACTTCCTTCTAAGAAGGAATTAGAGAAGAGGGGGTGATTCATAATCCTACATAATATCTCTTGTTTTAGCTGGTAGAAGACTTGTTTCATCTGTTTATCTGTTTATTTCTTGCTCGTTTGCTATTAGAGCGTGGGAGTTCGTTTGTCAATGGTTGGAGATGGAGTTTATAATTGAAGATTTCTTAATTAAACAAGCAGAGAAATTCTATGTGTTAATGAGGAATAAAGCGGTGAGGAATAATAGGATGTTGATTTGGTTGGTGTTTGTGGCTTCGGAGAAATAATGTGATTTTCAACATTACGGGTCTGAATATTGAAGAAAAGTGTTATCATATCAAATTAGTTTCTTGGAATTTGGTTGTTCTAGGATTGAAGAGTAGTTTGATTTAATTTTTTTACAATGGGTAGAGAAATCCCGTATATTATCTTAAATTGCAATGACTTTGTAATTGTTTTGAGCATTTTTTGTTTTCTATTTCAATCTAATCGCTTATTGAAGAAAAAAAGTTTGAGGGTTTTAGAGGTGAGAGGTAGTGAAATGGAAACATGAGAGAGAAGAACGTGAGAGATAAATGAGATAAAATTGCAAAAAAATATTATATATTTTTTGGAATAAATAAATAAGAGCTTTAGGTTTCCATTCCTTGGCTTATTTATCTCTTTAAAACTTCATTTTAGGGGTTTTATGAAACCCCACAAAAAACTCCTCCATTTTGAAGTTTTTTTTTGTAGTGGATGATGTTTATGGAGATATGTGATGTGCGATGATGTTTATGTGCGATGAAAGATGGAGATTCTGGGTTTGGGAGAGAAATGGGTGTTTTGAGATGGAAGAATAGAAAAACTTATGGTTTGTGGTTTGTTAATGTGCTTAAATTATTTCATTTATACTATTCATTTAATAAAAATTATACCATTAATCACTTACTTAATTATTAGGATTAATATTTTAATTTATAAAATTAAACAATTTTTTTTTAGTCCATATATATATTTACACCCGTTTTAAATTTAATGGGAGTAATAGAGATTTGGTTATAATAATATTTTGGATTTACAAACGTTTTTAAAAATAGGGTGTCTTTTGTCACGTGCTAATACTTAAAACGACACTTTATTTATAAAATTGTCACAGTGTTTCTTATTTACACTTGTTTTTATTATAACGGATGTAAATTTTAAAATTATATTCTTCTCTTTGTACTGTGAGAATCTTTTGTGGTATATTATGATGTGTCCAAGACAGGCTTAGGTGGCGTGCTTATGCAAGATAGAAAAGTAGTAGCTTATGCTTCGTGACAATAGAAGAATCATGGGAGGAACTATCCTACCCATGATCTAGACTTGGCAACAATGATGTTTGTGCCGGAAGTGTGTAGGCATTATTCGTATGGTTCAAGGTTTGAGGTATTTAACAATCACAAAAGTTTGAAATATCTGTTTGATCAGAAGGAGTTCAATATAAAGAAGAGGAGATGGTTAGAATTTTTTAAGGACTATAATTTTGGTTTGAATTACCATCCTGGTAAAATCAATGTTGTAGCATATGCTTAAAGTTAGAAGTCGTTGCACATGCCAGCATTAATGGTTAGAGAATTGGATTTGATCGAACAATTCAGAAATCTAAGCTTAGTATGCAAGGTGACTCATAATAGTGTGAGCTTGGGTATGTTGAAGCTGACTAGCGATTTTTTTCATGATATCACAGAAAGTCAGAAGCTGGATGTAGGCTTGGTTGATCGTTTTCCATCAGTTGACCAAAATGGAGATGAGGACTTTAGAGTTAATGAGAATGGAATCTTAAAGTTCTAAAGGAGTCACATAAGAAGTTTGAGTATTCATTCTGGGACTACTAAAATGTACCAATATCTTAAGAAGATGTTTTGGTGGCTGGGAATGAAAAGAAACATCGTGCAATTTTTTTATGTTTGTTTTACTTGTTAGAAGTCAAAGATTAAGCATCAAAAGTAGTTTGAATTGATGCAACCGTTGGATATACCTGAATGGAAATGGGACAGCGTCTTTATGGATTTCGTGACAGGATTACCGAATACTTCTAGGGGACCTGACGCGATTTGGGTGGTTGTGGATAGACTGACTAAGTTGACCCACTTTATTCCGATTAAGATCAGTTTCCCATTACATAGATCTACATTAGTGTGATTGCGAAGTTACATGGTTTTTCGCCGAGTATTGTTTCTGACAGAGATCCGAGATTCACATCCAGGTTTTGGGAGAGTTTACAGGATGCTTTTGACACTAAGCTGAGGTTGAGTTATGCCTACCATCCATAAATAGACGGTTAAACTGAGAGGACTATTCAGTCTTTGGAGGACTTGTTAAGTGCTTGTGTCTTGGAGCAAGGAGGTGCTTGGGACAGTTACTTAACGCTGATTGAGTTTACCTACAACAATGTTTTCCAGTCTAGTATTGGAATAACACCATTTGAGGCTTTGTATGGCAAACGATGTAGGGCGCTGATCGTACCTGGATCAGACAGAGATAGTGGCCAACGGCGTCTGGAACGGCAGCTCCGGTGATGGTGAGAGACGGCGGGGGGCGTACCTGCAGGGTACTCCGACGCTCAAGTGAGAGAGTGCACAGAATATCAGCAAATACAGAAAGCAAGAATGGTAGGAAGAAAGTATCTAACCTGACCCTCTCAAATGAGAGGGTATTTATAGAGAGCCCCCAGCGCGGGGCCAACGGTTACCTGCAATGGGCTGGATCAACTAGGCCCACTCCAAGTAACTACTAGGGCTTACGTGTAGTAGTGAAGACCAGCACGTGGTCTTCGCCCTAGAGTAACTGCTCCTAGATTTCCGGAAGTAAGGCAGACCGAATCTTTCAGAAGTGGGAGGTTACTTGGAACGTGTCCACGCGGGGTGGACCGTTGGGTGCTCCTCGCGGATAGGAGCCTTGTGTGTCGAGGAGATGTGAAGCCCGTAGAAAAGGCAGGGCCTTACGAGGAGGAGCTATCCTGTCGAGGATACATGTCTTAGTGGGACGTGATGCCCTCCTCTCTTATTGCCAGGTGCCCGACGATGGCTCCGTGCCCGACGATGGCTCCGCAGAAGGACCTTATTGGGCCTCTCCAGGCAGCATGGGGTTGGGCCTGCTCGACTGTTGGGCAGCCTCGGCCCAGTCTAGAACAGGAGCCCCCCAAGTCGTTGCTCTGAGGTGTCAGAGTAATGACTTAAGGCTTACTGGAACGTCGGGGATACGCCAGGAGAGGAACCGAGGAGGCCATTCTCGTGGTCGACGTCCATACGGTCGCACATAAGTCGGGCATCATTCAGTCGCGTTTGGTCGGCACGCCGGGGAGATGAGGGGTCTCAGATTCAAAGCGTTGGGGAAAACTGGAACGACACGCGTGGGAAGACGCGCGGCTGCATGCGTGCCACGTGTCGCCTGCCATTATTACCTAGGGAGGCTAGGGCGGCTGGCTAGGGTAGCGCACTCGAGTGCCCTATGCCCCTCGAGTTCCGCGAGAATCGCTTATAAAAAGCTGCTCCCCTCGTTCATTTCCACTTTTCTGTTTCTCTCTCAAGAATCCCTCTCCTTCTCTCTCTACCCTCTTTAGTTGCCGTTCGCCGCCGTCAACCGCCGGACACTCCGTGCCAGAAACCTAGTCTCTTCTACAACAGTCGTTCGCCGCCGTCAAACTGCCGGAAACTCCGTGCCGGAACCCTAAACCGCCGCTTACAAGGTACTTGCTTCAAAACTGACCTTTCTCTTGCGTTTTTCTTTAATTTCAACTAGTATATGGCATTTCCTTGGTGAACTGATGATGTTCCCACGAGAAATGAGAGGATTCCTGGCGAATACGGCGGGAATCTTTAGCTGTTGAGAGAGGGGGTGTTAAGAATTTCACCCACTCTTGTTGAATATTTCGGGGACTAGGGATGAACATGTCGGGTACCCGTTGAATGTCTCGGGGTCCTCAATAATTACTCTTTTCATTAGCGTCACGGGGACACGGGGGCAGAATCTTCCGGGGAGGCGACGAGTTCCCCGGCGAACATGTCGATCCTCGGCCGGTTATGTCGGGGACCGAGAGAGCCTTGCCCCTTCCTCGCCCGTTCGCTTGAACAGCGGTGGAGGGGTGAATTTGATATGACCCATCGAATTCACCGTTTCCTTCTGCTTTTCAGGTAAATGGACGATTTGGCTGCGAAAGTGGTCGTGGGATCATTCGAAGAAGACGACAACCAACCCGGATCTCCCATGGCTCACATGGATTTTGCGCAGGAGCGCCCGATCGAGGAGTGGGTATGCGAGGAAGCACTGGAGATGTCGTCCATCTTCGTCTACAAAGACGTGGACGACGCGTTCTGTACCGTCGAGCACCGGCTCATCGGGTCTGACAAATCCTGGAAGGTGTTCCGCCCAGAGGAGAACCATCGGATATGTTCGCCTTACCGGGGAATGTGCATCCCCTTATATGAATTTATGTTCGACAAGGCGGGGTGGAGGCTGCCCTTCACGGACTTCCAAGAGGGAATTTTCGCCTGGTTGAAGCTGGCCCCCTCGCAAATTCATCCAAACTCCCTGGCCTTCATCCGGGCCTTCGAGCTCGTCTGTAAGTAATTGAAAATCGTTCCGATAGTGTCCCTCTTTTTCCGTATATTCCATCTTCAGAGGTCGTCAGCCGGTGGACGACATGGATGGGTGTCCTTCAAGCAGAGCAAAGCTCTGTTCCATACATATTTAGATTCCATCCGGGACTTCAAGTTCCGCTACTATTTCGTGAAGCCAGTCACCGTCGGGGCCGTATATTCGTTGTACCGAAAAGTCACTCGCGACGTCGACGGTCGTTCCGAGGAGGTCCTGGAGCCGAAATTCCCTCTGTACTGGACGGAGGAACACTTCAAGAAGGGAGTCGACAAATACAAGGTGGAGCATACTCAGTTGGACGTCTATGAGCGGGAATCTTACGATAAAATCGTCGCTTTCGTTGAAAGCTTTAATGAAGCTCAACACGAAACGCTGGACAGCCAGCCTATAACGGGAGTAGACGGGCAGGTGAAGAAACAACGTCGTCTGATCAATACCGGTGTTCTGCTCGAGACCTTCTCCGACGAAGAAGCAATCGAGTTGTTAGGTGGTGAAAACGCCCACAATCTAAGCCTTCTTCGCATCTGTATTCCTTGCCTTACTAACGTTTTCTTTCTTTTTGCAGGAAAAATGGCCGGAGCCGAGGAGAGACTCAAGAAACTGAAGGCGAAGAGGGCTCGGGAAGAGCAGGCCCGGGGAGAGGCATCTCGTTCCAAAGCCAAAGATGTTGCTCCTTCTGGGGTCATGCCTGAGGGTGCTTCCTCGGCCGCTATGCCCCCAGTCAGTCTCAACCTGCTGCCACTGTGTCGGGGATTTTAGAGAGGCGGACACCTCCTGCTGGGAGCCAGTCTCTGGGTACCCAAGGGACGCCGAAACGACAACGGGTTTCGAGTGTGGAGGTCGTCGACCTGGGACACGACGACAGTCCCCCGCCTCCTTCCAGCTTTGATCTTCCTCCATGCCATCAAAAGCCTCGCTTCTTCTCCGAAGTCATATATCCTCGTGTCCCTCCCTCCGAAGTCCAAGCTGTGCTGGGGGCAGCCGTGGAAGCGAGGAGGAAGACGATCTTCGAGGACCTGTCTGCGGTCATGCGGCTTTGCTCGACTACCATTGTTTTGAACGACGAGACTCGCCCCGCTGCTGAGCTTTCTCGACTGCAAGACAAGCTCGAGAAATTGGATGCTGAGATGCTCGACATGTGCAAGGAGTTAAAGGAATGTAGGGACCTGAACAAAGAACAAAGCGAGTAGCAGCAGCGGGCTGAGGCCAAGCTGAAAGAGGTCGAGGAAACGGAGAGGGGCCACCTTGCCCGAATCGCTGAGCTGGAGGCAGAGGAGAAGCGGCTCAAGGAGAGGATCGCCGAGTTAGAGGATGCCGTGCGGCCGGCCGAAGGCGAAACCGAGGAGGACAGGCTCCTAACCACTCGAGCAGCGCTGGTGGCTCAACTCAGGAAACTCGAGCAGGATCTTCGGCTATCCGAGGATGATGCTCTTGAAACTGCGGGCATAGGGTTCCGGAATGTGGTGGCGCAGCTTTGGGTCCTAAACCCCGACCTGGTGACCGATGGGGCAAATGCTGACTTCGAGGTGGTCGACGGCCGGATAGTTCCGCCTGGGCATGGAGGAGACGCCAACGAGGGAGGTGGGTCGGACGCCACTGAGACAGCCGCAGAGTAGGGATATAGTTTGCTTGGCCTGCGTGCCACTTTGTTTTTGCCCGGCTTGTGGGCTTATTTGATGTACTATTAGCACAATGGTTATTTTCGCCCGGCTTGTGGGCTTGTATTCGTAATATTTTTGTACTAAGGGTTTTGCCCGATTTTCATACTTCGTTATGCCTCTTTATTAATTTTGCTTGTGTGTGATTACTTATTTTTGTCTAAGTAGTTGAGATCACTGGCGCCTTGGGCGTTTGCTCGACTCTGATGATGCTCGACTGCGAAGAGCGCTTAGCCGAGCGGTCAGGGGTTGTACTCCGACCTTCGACGAGGCTAAGAATGCGGTCGATGTCTTAGCTTCGTGGCGTGAACTTCCCATCGCGAGCTGGGTGTTCCGCCTATTTGGTACGTCGACGACGGAGCTCGGTTGAGGTCTCCTCGCCGGGCCAAAAAGTCTCACGCACACACTCCGTGGTTTTCGGCCGTCGTGTGTTATATAGAGGTGTCGCGCATGTACCGTTGCACGCCCCCGTGTTCGCGACGTTGTATTGTCCCGGGCAGTGTCTAACTGTAGTATTGCTTGAGTTTCTCAGCATTCCATGGTCGAGCAAGTTGTTCACCGTGGAGGTTCTCGAGGTAATAGGCACCCGTCCCCGTCTTCGCGGTGACACGGTATGGGCCCTCCCAGTTTGCGGCCAGCTTTCCTTCGCGTGAATCTTTTTGATTTCTTTGTAGGACAAGGCTACCTACTTGGAAGTCTCGTTTGATAACTTTGTCATTATAACGCAGAGTTATTTTTTGTTTTAAAGAGGCTTCTTGGAGGGAAGCACCGGTCCTTATCTCTTCGACAAGGTCGAGTTCCTCTCGCAGGGCATCGTTGTTTGTTTTGTCGTCGAGGGGCGCCTCTGTCCTCCTCAAAGGTTCCCTGATCTCCACGGGGATAACCGCTTCGATCCCGTACGTTAGGCGGAACGGGGTCTCCCCGGTCGTGGAGTGTGGGGTCGTCTGATACGCCCAGAGGACGTTGTGCAATTCCTCAACCCACCGTTGTTTGGCCTCGCCGAGTCGTCGCTTCAGTCCCTGGAGTATCACTCTGTTTGCTGCTTCGGCCTGCCCGTTAGTTTGAGGGTGTTCGACCGACGTGAAGTGCTGTTTTGTGCCCAGTTTGGCGACGAAGTCCTGGAGGTTCCTGTCGGTGAACTGTGTCCCGTTGTCCGTGACAATGGCTTGGGGCACCCCGAATCGGGCGAGGATGTTTCTCTTGTAGAAACGGAGTATGTTGAAAGCAGTGATTTTGGCCAGTGCCTCGGCCTCAATCCACTTCGTGAAGTAATCCACCCCGACTATGAGGTACTTGTTTTGGTACGACCCCATGACGAAAGGTCCGAGGATATCCATTCCCCACCACGCAAATGGCCACGGGGACGACAATGACTTAAGCTCGTTTGGAGGAGCGAGGTGCATGTCTCCGTGTCTTTGGCAGCGGTCACATCTCTTAACGTGCTCCTTTGCATCATGTTGCATAGTGGGCCAATAATACCCTGCTTGGAGTGCTTTTCGGGCTAGGGACCTTCCGCCGAGGTGTTGGGCGTTGATTCCTTCGTGGATTTCTTGGAGGATCCCCGAAACTTTGCCTTCTTCGACACACCGGAGTAAGGGAATGGAGAATCCTCAACGGTATAGTTTACCTTCGACGACGGTATACGCACATGCCCGCCTCTTGACTATCCCCGCTTCTTTAGGATCGTCAGGCAGTTTGCCCGTCGTCAAGTATTCGTAAACTGGGGTCATCCAACAGTTTGCGTCTCCGATTGCGTTGACCTCCGTGGTCGGTGCGGTTTTGGTTATGCTCGGTTGGGTCAGTATCTCCTGGATAACTGATTTGTTCCCTCCTTTTTTCTTAGTGCTCGCAAGCTTGGAAAGCACGTCTGCTCGAGTGTTGTGCTCGCGCGGGATGTGAGCCACCTCCGCGGAGACGAATTTCTTCAACTTTTCTTGCACCAAGGTTAGGTACCCGATGAGACTATCGTTTTTGGCCTGGAATTCTCCCCGAACCTGCGATGCCACGAGCTGGGAGTCTGTAAAGATTTTGACCTCTTTCGCGCCAAGGTCTTCCGCAAGTCGAAGTCCCGCGAGGAAGGCCTCGTATTCGGCTTGGTTGTTCGATGTCTTGAAAGACAGTTCAAGGGAGACCTCTATAAGGATGCCCTGCTCGTTTCCAGGATAATGCCCGCTCCGCTTCCCTTCGCACTGGAGGCCCCATCGACATAAATCGTCCATTTTTTGGAGCCATTGGTCGGGGACTCAGGGACGGTCATTTCCGCTACGAAGTCGGCCAGTACTTGGGCCTTCAGGGCTTTTTTTCCTTCGTATCGAAGGTCGAACTCGGATAGCTCGAGAGACCACCGGAGCATTCTCCCTGCCATATCTGGCCGACTGAGGAGCTGTCGGATGGGCTGCTCCGTCCTTACCACGATTGTGTGGGCCAGGAAGTAATGACGTAATCTTCTGGCTGCAGATACGAGGGCCAAGGCGACCTTTTCAATCTGTTGGTATCTGAGCTCGGGGCCCTGAAGAGCTCTGCTCGTGAAATAAATCGGTTTCTGCCCGTCGGGGGTCTCCCGTATAAGGACAGCGCTCACCGCTTCGCCGGTGACGGCTAGGTATAAGAAAAGTGTTTCCCCGGTATCCGGTCGGGACAAGACCGGGGGTTGTGACAAGACTTGTTTTAGATGGAGGAGGGCTTGTTCGCATTCTTCACTCCATTCGAAAGTCGCCTTCTGCCGGAGGAGCTTAAAAAAGGGGAGAGCGTACTGAGCGGATTTGGCCACGAAACGGGAAAGGGCAGTCAGCATTCTGTTGAGTGACTGGATAGACTTCTTCGAGTTCGGGGTAGGGATTTCGGAGAATGCCCTACATTTGTCGGGGTTCGCTTCGATGCCCCTTTCTGTGAGGTAAAAGCCGAGGAACTTCCCTGCGCGAACACCGACGGTGCACTTGTCGGGGTTGAACCTCATGCGACATTTCCTCGCCGTGTCGAACACTCTCTGGAGATGAGCGGCATGGTCGATTTCTTCCGCAGATTTGACGATCATGTCGTCCATGTAGACCTCGAGTACGTCGTCGATATCTGCCCGGAAGACCTTGTTCATCATCCGTTGGTAGGTGGCGCCAGCATTTTTCAAGCCGAAGGGCATTACGTTATAGTAGTAATTGCCCGACTCGGTCATGAAGGCGGTATGCCGCTTGTCGGCCTCGTCCATGGGGATTTGGTTGTACCCCGAATAAGCGTCCATAAAGGATAATAATTTAAATCCTGCAGAATTATCGACTAGTTGGTCGATGTTAGGTAAGGGATAAGAGTCCTTCGGGCACGCCCGGTTAAGATCCGTGTAGTCAACGCACATCCTCCACTTTCCATTATTTTTCTTAACGAGTACAACATTTGAGAGCCAAGTCGTGTACTTGGCCTCGGAAATAAAATTTGCCTCTAGGAGGTCTTTTACAGCCTTTTCAGCAGCCTCCATTTTTTTCGGAGACTGCCTACGCCTACGTTGAGCTACAGCCCTAGCGGCCGGATCTACGGTCAGCTGATGACAAGCTACTTCAGGGTCTAGTCCGGGCATCTCTGCAGCACTCTAGGTGAACAGATCTGCATTTTCTTGGAGGCATGCCTTCAGTTGTCTCTTCGCCAGGTCGGGGAGTCTAGAGCCAATCTTCACGCTTCGGTCTGGGCTGTCGCCGAGAGGAACCAGCTCGAAATCTCCATCTGGAACGGGGCGCGTTGGGTGGAGAGGCTGCCCGTTGACTTCAAGTGGGAGGTCCTCGTCATCAGCTTCTTCCAGCTCCCCGGGAAATCGGATGTCAAGGTCGACCGCGCTGACCGGCGGGAGTGGAGCCTGTACGACGTCTGAAGGTGTCTCAGCCTGAGACTTAGCTTTGGTGCCGCCGACGACACTCAGACCCCTGATTTCCGCGTCGAAACACCTTCTGGCCGCGTTGATGTCTCCGTGGAGAGTGACCACACGTCCGCGCTTCGTGTAGTATTTCATCTTCAGGTGGACCGTTGAAGGTACGACCGTCAGTTCCGCCAACGTGGTCTTCCTCATTATACAATTGTAGAGGGACGGGCAGTCCACCACCAAGAAACGCGTCTTCACCTGTCGAGCAGTTTCCTCAATCCCGAAGGTGACCATCAATTCCACGAAACCCCACGGTCTGGTGGTCGCGCCGTTTAAACCTTGTAGGTCTGATCATACGTACGGGGACAAGTGTTGCTTGGTCAGCTGGAGGGTCTCGAAAAGGTGGACGTACATGATGTCCACCGAGCTCCCCTGGTCGACCAAAATTCTGTGGACGTCAAAGTTGGCCATCTGTGCCCGGATCAGGAGGGGGATGTTGGCGTTCGGTGCCCCGCCGGGGAGTTCCTCGAGGTAGAAGGTGATCGGATTTGATCTTTCTTTAACCCTCTCGAGGGTAGGCGCTCGAGGAGTTGTCGCCTTCAGTTCGTCGAACTTCCTCTTTATCGACCCCACGGTCAAACGGTCAGGGGCTCCGCCGGATATGACCAGTGCCTGGGGGAAAGACTCCCAGGTACTACGGGCACTTATCGAGTCCTCCACTGGGAAGTTGTTCCACATGTCTCTGACAGCTTCGGGGTTGTCGAGCTCTCCAAGAAAACCGAAGTCTTCAGGCCGCGTGACGCTCAACGCGACCTGCAGCGATCCGTTGTTGGGAGAAGGAGTTGACTCCTCGACATTCTGGGCCTCCTGGCCGCTGGGGCGGGGGGCCTCTTGCTGCTTGGCGTACTTCTTCAGGTACCCTTCTTTGATCAGCGTCTCGATGGCGTCTTTAAGGTGGACGCAATCTTCGGTAACATGCCCGTGACTGCGATGGAACCGGTAGTACTTGGACTTGTCAGCGTTTGGTTTGGAATTCGTCGGTTTCGGGAAGCGGATTCCCCCTTTGACGAACTCCGAGTTGGCACAGTCGCTGAAAATGCGCGAGCGGGACACGTTCAGCGGTGTGTAATCTTTGAAAAGGCCAGACGGTCCCCGTGATTCGCGGGGCTCTTTGGTCCGAGCTTCTTTCTTTCTCTCCCCGCCTCGCCTGGGTGGAGGGGAGTCTTCTCTTCTCCTGTCTCCGCCTCGCCTGGGTGGAGGGGAGTCTTCGTCCTTGTTGCCGCGGGGGCCTTCTCTGCGCCTCGAGTCGAGGGCAATTTGTGCAGCCTCAGCTTCCTCGAACTCAATATGCGACTGAGCCCTCTCGAGGAGGCCTTCAAAGCTGTGGGGACGGTGCAACCCGAAGGATTCTGCGAACTTAGATCCTATCCTCAAACCCTTGATGATGAGATACATTTTGATGTGGTCGGTCACGTGGATCTCGACTGCCTCTTTGTTGAACCTCTCTATGTAGCTCCGGAGAGGTTCATCCTTCCCCTGAAAGATGGCTTCCAGGGAGGTTATCGTCTTCGAATGGCGACGAGAAGCCGTAAAATATTTCCTGAAACGCTCCCTCAGGACTCTCCACGACGTGATTGACTCAGATGCCAGGTTTTTGTACCAAGCCATGGCCCATTTCCGAAGAGTCGTAGGGAACAATCGGCATTTGATAGCGCCGGAAACATTCCTAAAATCGAGCAAAGCTTCAAAACTCTCGACATGGTCGTCAGGATCAGAAGTTCCGTCATATGTCCCCAAAGATGGGGGCCTCTCCAGGCCCTTAGGAATAGGGGCGTCCATGATGTGCCTAGCCAGAGGGGTCCGGTAATCGTCATCCTCGCTGGCACCCGGAGACACAGAGGGGAAGCGGTGTCCATGAACATAGTGACGTCTCGGGGAGTGGTCCTTCGGGCGGCCTATGGTCTCCTCGGCGTCCGGCCTGCTCCTTTTATTTTTCGAGGAGCGAACTGGTCCCTTTGGTGGCGGGGAGCGGTGGCGTTTCTAAGGATACTCCGGCTGAGCACGCTCCAAGTGTGGTCTGCGACCCCTGGGAACCGGGGATGGGCTGCGAGATGCCTCCGGGGACAGTGAACGTCTCGGAAATGGTGGTGGTCGGTGCCTTCGCGGGGAAGACCGACCACGACTTTTCTCCAGCGCATCGATCCGGATGTTCTGGTTGAAGAACATCTGGTTGGTATGATTGACCAACGCAAACAGGGCAGCAGTGCTCGGATCCGCATTTGGCGGCGGGTCCACGGGCTGGAGGACGGTTTCATGTCCGTCCTGGTGAGCTGTCTCGTACTCCACTTCCTCGAAAGATGGAGAAGCAGTGAGTCCGTCTCTGACGTCGTTCTCCGCGACAGGTCGGGCAGCGTTTTTGTCGACGTGGTTGCCGGTGCTAAGCTGCGCAATAACGTTGTCTAGAGCCTGATTTACTGACGGGTTGGCCATGATGGTTGTTGAACGGAGAAAGCTTTGGTTTATCGAACAGAAAAACTGGGAAGCCTATGTTGTTCCCACAGACGGCGCCACTGATCGTACCTGGATCAGACAGAGATAGTGGCCAACGGCGTCTGGAACGGCAGCTCTGGTGATGGTGAGAGACGGCGCGGGGGGGGGGGGGGGGGGCGTACCTGCAGGGTATTCCGACGCTCAAGTGAGAGAGTGCACAGAATATCAGCAAATACAGAAAGCGAGAATGGTAGGAAGAAAGTATCTAACCTGACCCTCTCAAATGAGAGGGTATTTATAGAGAGCCCCCAGCGCGGGGCCAACGGTTACCTGCAATGGGCTGGATCAACTAGGCTCACTCCAAGTAACTGCTAGGGCTTACGTGTAGTAGTGAAGACCAGCACGTGGTCTTCGCCCTAGAGTAACTGCTCCTAGATTTTCGGAAGTAGGGCAAACCGAATCTTTCGGAAATGGGAGGTTACTTGGAACGTGTCCACGCGGGGTGGACCGTTGGGTGCTCCTCGCGGGGAGGAGCCTTGTGTGTCGAGGAGATGTGAAGCCCGTAGGAAAGGCAGGGCCTCGCGAGGAGGAGATATCCTGTCGAGGATACATGTCTTAGTGGGACGTGATGCCCTCCTCTCTTATTGCCAGGTGCCCGACGAAGCTGTGGTGCGCGCGTGGCAGTCACGTGTCCGCAGAAGGACCTTATTGGGCCTCTCCAGGCAGCATGGGGTTGGGCCTGCTCGACTGTTGGGCAGCCTCGGCCCAGTCCAGAACAGGCGCCTTTATGTTGGTTTGAGTCTGGAGAGAGTGTGGTGCTTGAACCTGAGATTGTTCAACAGACTACTAAGAAAGTCAAGATGATCCGAGAGAAGATGAATCCCTCGTAGAGCAAGCAAAAGAGCTACCATGATAACCGGAGGAATGCCCTTATGTTTCGAGAGGGTGACCGCGTGTTTTTGAGAGTCACTCTTGTGGCTGGTGAGAGTCACTCTTGAGACTTTAATCTACTAATTTATTTAAATTATTAGATTTAATTGAGTGAATATCTCTAGCTTGAATTTTTGTTGTTATTTGTTATTTTACGTGTTTTATGAAATTTGAGGGTATTTTAATAATTTAATAAATAATTGAAATATATAGTATTGAGAGCGGAAAAATAAAATAGAATTAGTTAATTTAAAAATAATTAGATATTTTAATTATTTAGGAATAGTTAGATATTTTAATTATTTAGAGATAATTAGAAAAATTATCAAATTAAATAAAAAATGATTATTTTATAGTCATTAATCTAGGTGACTTACTTATTTTAAGATTTATTTATTGTTAAAATTTTAGATGTCTAAATTAGGGGTCTTTAAAAAGTTAGGCCCTAATTTTAGAAATGCACATGGATTGACCTTCAGAGGTCACTTTAACAAAGCTCACTAGCATGATATGAAATGAATATACAATTAGGAGTTTGATTTATGCCTTTTCACCGTGTAAAAGAAATTGTTGTATGTAGAGAGATAAATAAATAAAGAAAAAGCTATTGATCTTCATCTGTTAAAATGCCAACCCCCAGCAATGACAATTCTTCCCGCAGTAAATCGACATTCTTGAAATGTACACCCTTGATCCCAACTTCAGTTGCTGCCTCCACATTTTTTTGTCTGAGAACATAATAACGATTTAAATCACTCACACTTTAGCATAAACTACTTCAATAACTACACAAAATATGTGTTGAAAGATTAGAAACCTGTCATCTATGAAAATACAATATGCTGGATCAACTTCAAGATGCCTCACAACTTCCATATAGAATTCAGCATCTGGTTTCCTCTTTCCTGAAACACAATGAAAATGGCTCAAAAATATTCAAAGTTTGCATGACACGATAGTTAGATAGAGTAAGATGGCCTACCATATGTGCACGAACAAAACGTCCAAGATAAGTATTTTGATAGCTTTAACTTGTCTTCGATCAACTGATACCTACAATACAGAACTTTCTGTAGAACGCCATGCAAAGCGAAACAGAAATCACAATGGAAAATCAAATGTCTTACCAGATAGGATAGTTAGTAAAAGCATGCATCTCAAAGTTATTTTTCTTTAAGGCTAGAAGCAATTGTTCAATCCCTTCTATGTATGAATATCCATTTCTCATACAAGCTTTAAGGCCTGTCATAGACATAGTAGAACCAATGCAAGTCAGTAGCTATATCGAAATAGAGGGAGCTTGGAGAATAAAATTGATACACAGAGTACAAAGTCTTGCATCAAAACTAAATTCATGCTTATTCAAAGATGATATGAAGAGTTTTAACAGCAAAATTATAGTGAGTATTGGCACAGCGGGTAACAAAAAAGCAATTGTTTAAAAGGAAATTAGTGTAAGCCCAGAACTCGTATTGGATTGACAGAAGTTAGCTTAAAGGTTTTTGTAACTTCCCACAGGATATCGTCACTGAGTAGCTGCCCGCCATTTTGAGCATTCTAACTATTCGTCTTGTACAACTTAACCGATGATTGAGACAGTACTTAAAGGCAATCAGGGTGAAGGGGCGAGTGGAATCGTGAAATATGCAGCAAAGTGCATACTATTAATCTTGACACTGCTGCTGTGTTACTGAAACAGAAATGCAGAAATTCTGCAGGTTATAGTTTCGATCTTTATTTTGAGCAATAAAATTTACTTTTGCCTTTGCAAAAAATCAGAACCATAACATTTTTTTACCTAAAGTGACAATAAAAACTAACATGTTTTGTAGATATATAATAATCCAGAATTTCAATTCAGCTTCATAATTTGTAACTCCTTCAAATCAGCTTCATTTTTTAACCAAAATTTCAAATTATGCAAGCAGAAATTCTTAATAAAATGAAAATCTTAATGCATTATATCAAACAGGTTATCTAAATGTGATAAAGCTATACTTATTAACCGTTCGATTCATCACACAAGAAGCAACAAAACGTGAGACAAACCTTCTAAATCAAAATCCCTTCCATCCTTAAAAAAAATTCTTGCTAGCTCCACCTGCAAGAAAATGGGACTATCAATACATTCAATACAATCAGCTCAAAATTTCTAAGAAACTAGAAGGTCCTGAATAGAAGATAACATTCAATACAAGCATACCCAAATGCCCCAATTGCGATTTGGATTCATAATCCCCAATTCTAAATACCAATTTACTCCGGGGATACAAAAAGTTTAGACCTTTATACAAAACATGAAAGAGGGTCTCTTCATGAAAGTTTGTTGCTTTATACCTCATCAATGAGACCCTTTTCGAATTGAATCCATGCGGTTGGGTGTTTGGAATCAATGAGTTCGTTGAAGGACATACCGAAGAAAGCAGGGATGTCTTTGTAGAAAGGGTCACGAACAATGGTGTCCATGATATCAAACAGAAGAATTGGAAGTTTCCTGGTAGTGTTTTTGGGGAGCGATGACATGTTTATGGTTGAGTTTGAAAGTGAATGTGTTGTTGTTGTTGGTCGTGTTGTGTGTGTTCTGTGGATTGAGAATGGGGTGAATTGTACTCCAACACTTGGTAACACCATTCTTGATATTGTTTTCATTGGTGGTGTGGTTGAGTGTAATATGGACCCTCGTTTCTGGTTTCTTGTAAAATAAAACAAGTCCAAAGAGGTGTACCAACTAAGTATAAAACTAAAGACAAATATAATATTGATTTCGGATAATATTGATTTAGTGCAACTTGACATAGTAAAACACCATGTGCACAAATTTATTGGGCCCTTTAATTCGACGACGGGTCTAGGAGCCAAATTGTTAATGGAAGTTATGACAAGAGAATTTCTCGCATAATATGAATTTTTATAAATGTCCTATTTTTTTTTTTTTTTTTCCAAACTCTTCTTCTTCTTTATTTCACACTTTTTTTCAATCACAATTACAATTTCTCTCACTATCCTATTTTACACCAAATCAAATTTCATCAAACAAGGTTTAAAGAAACTTAAAAGAACAACAATATTAACATGTAGCATCATTCAACTTTATCAAAAATATCAATGTCAAGTAAGTTTTTAGAATTTTTGAAAAATGTTTGGATTTTGGTGTAAATGAGTAGAAATCAATGGTTTAGGGTTAGAAATGAATATATATCATATCCATCACAGTTTAGATATAGTGTATTTGTCGTTTGTTGGCTGAAAATGATGATCAGAACAAATTTTTTTGACCTTGCATGTTGTACATTCCGGCATTGACGCTATTATGAGTTGCAGAATATTTCGGAGATACATCTCTGTAATATTTCAACGTCTAATTTTTTACAGGAAATTCTGGAGATACATCTTCAGAATTTTTCAACGTTTTAGTTTCTTGGTGCGTCTAGAGATGCATCTCTGAAATTTCCAACAGTATATATATATATATATATATATATATATTTATATTTAATTTTCTTGCTTGTGTGTTGTTTGCGTGCACTAATGGTATGCTTTACTTTAACTTACAGGGATAATGGCTGACATACATGACAGACCGAGGCATGGTAGGGTTGCTCAGCACGCATCTGTTCGGGAGAAGAAGAGTCAGCCGGTTCCCAAGCCTCCAGATCCCTCTGGTCAGGCAGAGCCGTCTACTTCTAGGGCTCGTGCTTCTCCTCAGGTCACTCCATCTTCTTCTTCCCGTAGGAGACGAGATTCACCATCTGACGCATCACTTCCTCCATCCTCCCGCAAGCGTCAAGATTCACCAGTGCCACCTCCTACGGATGATGTTGATGATCCAATCTCACCTTTTGTTCCACCTCCCACTGATGATGCTACTAATCAAGTGTCACATCCGGAGGGCGAGACTATTGCGGATGATGAGCCACCATAGGCTTTTGGAGAAGGTCCATTTGATTTGTCCTTACTTCCTCTGTATCCAGACCATACTACCAGACATATTTGAGACGGAGAGGTAGCATTAGTTGGATTCTTTATTTCTATGTTATTTTGCGTTAATTTTAATTGCAGACATTGATAATTTCTGACATTGATTATTCCTGACATTGATTATTTCTGACAAATTTCAGGAGCGTGGTCCCCAAAAGTTTCTTAACCACAAGAGAAAGATTGTTGCATTGCCTCAGCAGGAGGCGAATTGGTTTCAATCGGTTTTGTCCATATTTGGCCTGAAGGACTTGTGCATGACCGGTTACACTCTGGTCAACCACGAGATGCTTAATGCATTCGTGGAGAGATGGCACTCTGAGACCTTGTCGTTTGATCTCACGCATGGTGAGATGTCTATCACACTCGACGATGTCTCTTGTTTGCTACATCTTCCGATCATGGGGAGATTCCTCGATCATGGAATGATTACCAAAGACGAGGCAGTCGAGATGATGGTAGAGCATATGAGGGCTAATCCAAGGGAGGCGATGAAGGAGGTGGATAGGACGAGGGGTGCCTGTTGATTGCAGAATAGGGCAAGCAAGCAAAAATATTTATTTTCGGAAGAATTCCCTCCGGGATTTATGTCGTGTCCACAGAGATCGGTTCGAGGGAAAGAATGCCGTTCGACAATCTCTCGCGTTTATGAGTTTGGATTAAAATGGTTTACAAGTAAAAACAAACAGAAAAGTAAAGATAAACATAAAAAGAGATTCATTCTTCAGAAACAAACTTATCAGACGTGCATACAATCGACTCCTCACAAACTTAAACTTACCGACCAGTTATACTCCACCTACAATACTCCTCAATATCACCCAGCATCGCTCACAACAAAGGTTATGTCTAACGCACAGTTGAGATAACAACCGTGTCACTCTCTTCGTCACTCTCGCGAGCGAAGCCTCGAGACACGGAAGGCATGAAAATTCGACGCCTATTGAAGATTGTTAGCTCCTAAATCCATCTCTAGAGTCCAGAAACTAACAGACAATCGTCCCTAATCGAAGTTCGCGAAGGTTATGTCTAACGCAACCCAAACCCCGCGCATAAAGCAAAAATCAGAGACAATCACCAATAAAGATTTGTAAAGCAAGTTTTATACAACGCCATGGGCGACAAATATACATGAGTTTGCAGCAAATACATATACACAACCCAACCATAAAGGAAAACACAAAGAAGAAAAGAAATGAACCAAACATCTCGCGGATTGTCAGAGCCGGTCGACGATCAATCCACCCCGGTTCATCCGTATGCATGCTCCATAGTTGTTTTCTAAGCTAATCAATGAAAAATGAAGTTTGATGGAAGTGGGATCAAGAAACCCCAAAACCATCCCTAACAAAATGACTGAAAATCTAATATATACAATCAAAATTTCGCAGGTTCGCTAGGCGAACCTTTTACTCGCTAGGCGAGCCTCCAAAAATGGCACATAAGTGCCTCTGAAATGTTAAACCGCCTTTGCTTTCCTTCGCGGGTTCGCTAAGCGAACGATTTATTCGCCTAGCGAGTGCTCGCTAAGACGTTCGTGAAGCGAACAATGGTATTTTTCTCCCTTGCAACTTTCTGCCTCTACTCGCTGGGACCTTCGCCAGCCTTCGCTAGGCGAACCTTCGCTGTCACACTCGCTAGGCAAACATGACAGAAAAACAGCCCCTTATTAGACCACAACTTTTGCACCGTAGCTCTGATTTACGCACGGTCGGAAGCGCTGGAAAGCTTATTCAATGCTCTTCAAAACAATGGCATAATGGCCTTTATTAGTTACCTACAAAAATGAGATAAAAATCAATTAAACCAAGTAATATTTACACGTTACGCAATATATACACTAAAACGTAAAGTAAACGTATTTATAAACAAATCGGGTATTATTCGTACGATATTTACCAAAAAGAATCGATAAGTACAACAAAACATATATACAAAAATAGGTTCACATTGAACTTATCAAACTCTCCCCAACTTACCTACTTGTTTGTCCACAAACAAAAATCAAACAAACTTGAAAATGCGCAAAAGCGATATCCAAAGAATGACGAATCAACAGGTTTTGAAAAACGGAAACAAATGAATGGTTCAAATGAAAACGGTACACACAAAAAGTAAATACTTACCACTGGCTACGACGACAACATAGTCACGAAACAAACGCAAAATACAAAAATCATGCCAAACGTTCTAAAACAACACAAGTTCCAAAGTGAATCACACCTAGTAAAAACAATCATCGGAAGATGAAAAACACAAAATATGGTACTTTACACTCACACAACACTCATGCAAACAAAAGACTAAATTATGCATACATCCACAAATTCACATTGAAAATACAAAGGCAAGAATCACAAGGGCTTTCAAGGTTGTAGCGTGGTCGGGTAAACAAACAAGGGGCAATTTCTAAAGGTAATTGAAACAAAAACTTGCATAAACCTAAGGGAGTGATCAACTCACAAAAGTTCAAACACCAAATTCCAATCAACTTCTTCTTTCATCCCAAGTGTTACACAAAACACAATACTTATTTAGCACAATTATTTAAACTCTTTTTGTTACCTTTTTCAAGGATTTTCTGTTTCTTTCTTTTTCTTTCTTTTTTTTTTCCTTTTCTTTTTCATATTTTTCTCTTTTTTCTTTTCTTTTTCAATCCTCATAGAATCCAACAAATGAGTAAACAACCATTCTCTCCCCAACTTGAATTCAACCACATCATCATGTGAATACTCCCTACTTTCTAAGTCAAGGAAAAAATCCATACAACAACACATAGTTGAGGTCCAAGAAAAAACAAAATCCATTCAAAAATAAGTGAACTAAATACTCATAGACAAGCATTAAGTTCAAATAAAAACATGGATCAAAAAGCTCAAAGGGGTTACGAATTCTCGCACACTCACAAGGTGAATTGACTATTTGGCTAAGGTAGTTGTGCTCAAAATGAAACAATTGCCTTGATCCTTTTCATGCATTCATATAATCAACACAAATAAAAGATTCAACATACTAAAATCCAGTTATAACAAGAATGTTGGTTCTCCGCGCATATATGAACAATAGAAGGCTACCTCACAAAAAGGTGGGAACTAAAGTGATTCACAATAGAACAAGTATACAAAAGAATGGATGGCATGGAAGTTTGTAAAATGCCTAAGTATCATGAATATGCTAAAGTATAGAAAGCGATAAATACATACCTCAGACGTGTACAAAACTTAACAAAATCATTACCATACATCCGCAAGTTGAAACGAACCAACTTGGAAAATCACAACAGCATCCTCAAGTAAGTTAATCAAAATCTGTGAGCAAACAACAACCAAAAACATTCGAAAAGAAAAACTATAAAACATGCTTGTTTTACGTCGTAAGCTCGACGCCTTTACGGTGCTTAATTAGAAACTTCCTCCATTCATGCCATGGTGATGTCTCACCGCGCAACCAAAAGCAAGCGTCCTAACCAAACACTTGAACAAACGTCAAAATGTACAAGTATTAATATAAACAAGTGAAAATATACAACATGTACGATATCTACAAAACTCAAAAACAAAGAAACTATCGCAATGCGATTCAATATCAAAACCAATCCCCGGCAACGGCGCCATTTTGTTAATTGCAGAATAGGGCAAGCAAGCAAAATTATTTATTTTCGGAAGAATTCCCTCCGGGATTTATGTCGTGTCCACAGAGATCGGTTCGAGGGAAAGAATGTTGTTCGACAATCTCTCGCGTTTATGAGTTTGGATTAAAATGGTTTACAAGTAAAAACAAACAGAAAAGTAAAGATGAACATAAAAAGAGATTCATTCTTCAGAAACAAACTTATCAGGCGTGCATACAATCGACTCCTCACAAACTTAAACTTACCGACCAGTTATACTCCACCTACAATACTCCTCAATATCACCCAGCATCGCTCACAACAAAGGTTATGTCTAACGCACAGTTGAGATAACAACCGTGTCACTCTCTTCGTCATTCTCGCGAGCGAAGCCTCGAGACACGGAAGGCATGAAAATTCGACGCCTATTGAAGATTGTTAGCTCCTAAATCCATCTCTAGAGTCCAGAAACTAACAGACAATCGTCCCTAATCGAAGTTCGCGAAGGTTATGTCTAACGCAACCCAAACCCCGCGCATAAAGCAAAAATCAGAGACAATCACCAATAAAGATTTGTAAAGCAAGTTTTATACAACGCCATGGGCGACAAATATACATGAGTTTGCAGCAAATACATATACACAACCCAACCATAAAGGAAAACACAAAGAAGAAAAGAAATGAACCAAACATCTCGCGGATTGTCAGAGCCGGTCGACGATCAATCCACCCCGGTTCATCCGTATGCATGCTCCACAGTTGTTTTCTAAGCTAATCAATGAAAAATGAAGTTTGATGGAAGTGGGATCAAGAAACCCCAAAACCATCCCTAACAAAATGACTGAAAATCTAATATATACAATCAAAATTTCGCAGGTTCGCTAGGCGAACCTTTTACTCGCTAGGCGAGCCTCCAAAAATGGCACATAAGTGCCTCTGAAATGTTAAACCGCCTTTGCTTTCCTTCGCGGGTTCGCTAAGCGAACGATTTATTCGCCTAGCGAGTGCTCGCTAAGACGTTCGCGAAGCGAACAATGGTATTTTTCTCCCTTGCAACTTTCTGCCTCTACTCGCTGGGACCTTCGCCAGCCTTCGCTAGGCGAACCTTCGTTGTCACACTCGCTAGGCGAACATGACAGAAAAACAGCCCCTTATTAGACCACAACTTCTGCACCGTAGCTCCGATTTACGCACGCCGGAAGCGCTGGAAAGCTTATTCAATGCTCTTCAAAACAATGGCATAATGTCCTTTATTAGTTACCTACAAAAATGAGATAAAAATCAATTAAACCAAGTAATATTTACACGTTACGCAATATATACACTAAAACGTAAAGTAAACGTATTTATAAACAAATCGGGTATTATTCGCACGATATTTACCAAAAAGAATCGATAAGTGCAACAAAACATATATACAAAAATAGGTTCACATTGCACTTATCAGTGCCCATGCTAGATTTGAGTTCCTGAAGAAGATCTATGTGGCTGAGATCCAGAGAGTTGAGCAGGCTCATGGCGATGATGAGTAGGTAGCGGTCCACATATCGCATGCATTGAGAACATACTTCCTTTTTTTGGTTGACACTATGATTTTTGTGGACAAGAGTGCCACTTATACTGACGTCGTCTACTTACGATACTTCTTGGATTTCAAGCGGATCCATGAGTACAACTGGGGGGCGGCTTTCCTGGTCTACCTATGTTCGAAGTTTTTATAGGGTTGTATGTGGAAGACGAAGTAGGTCATAGGCAGCGTGACACTACTGATGGTAATAACTATTGGTCTTTTAATGTTTTTTTTTTAATTTTTATTTCTTATTTGCAAAACCATTACTTATAAATCGTGTGTTATAAACTATTCATTTCAGATTTGGATCCTTCAGCACTTCCCGCGCATAATTGGCTGGGCGAATGGGCCTAAGTACATTGAGGATATGTCGCGTGCTACTGCTTTTATCCCACTCAAAAGGAACCAGGCGACCGAGCCTAACAACGTCTATCTTGACCATTTGGTTATTGAGGACGTGCATTTCAACAGCTATGTTGATCACTGTCAGAAGCGGCCATTGGACGAGATAATTTTATACTCTAGATGGTTGGCCTACATATCACCTCTCACTGCTCCTCATCTACCCGAGAGCGTCGTGCGGCAGTTCGGGCACACTCGGACCATCCTTAGACAATTTGTTGTCTCTACTCCTCCTGCCTTGACACGTAGACAGATAGATGAGATGTTTGCTGATTATGAGAGTCATCTGGTACTAGAGGAAGCACATGTTGCCATAGTTGTGAGCGATTGGAGCTACGTCAAAGGGTACAACAGATGGTTCTTTAGGGTGTCACATCCGTACATGGTGCATGTTGCTCTAGGAGATCCGCTGAGACCAGCTCATCAGGAGATACTAGAGGAGCAGCAAGCTCAGCTAGATCATACTGATGATGTCTTGCCTAGGTGTCGTTGCATAGTAGAGATTGCGCGGGTAGGCATTGACGAGTGTATCTTTCCTGATGGGTCTGATGTTAGACGGGTTCTAGATGCCATCATGACAGAGGTACAAGAGGCATTGTTGTACTGGAGACATCGTAGGAGGACGGGGGGGATTGATGGACGAGGAGGTAAAGCAGGTAGAGAAAGTGTAGAAGAGGTTTTCAGACACACACAATAGCAATATCTTATTATTTTGTTGTAGTGTTATGGTCTGTACTTTATTTTGACGGTATTACTACATTTTGGATCTCGATTGGACGAAATTTTTGACATATATTACTATTTTATTTTTGTATGGCATATTTAGTCCATCTAGAATTATGTACGTCAATTTTTTAATCTTCTATAGTATGTTATACTTCATCTGAACACAGATAAACAACTTATGGCATGAAATATCTGTTCTAATACATTTTAGAGATGTATCTCTGGAATATTCATGGAGATGCATCTCCAGAACAATTTAAATGTAAATGGCTTCTGAGTGTGATGTATTGAATGTTTTAAATTGTTTCGGAGATGCATCTCTGGAATATTTCAACGTTTATTCAGAAATAGGTGCGTTCGAAGATGCATCTCCGAAAACTAGGGGCATTTAAATAATTTCGTGTGGTGGCTAAGAAGTGTTCAGGGTGCATTAAGAAATTCTCTATGACAATTCACAACCCTCACCCAAGAAGTTTGTAACCAACAATTTTGGGGTGACTCTTTCTATCACTGGAAAAAATCACTACTACCCAGGGACAGATCTAAACATTAAATATTAGTTTGGTTAAACATGAAAGAAAGTATGAACTAAATTATATTGAAAATAAGAAATAATATTGTCTAATGAAGTGCATTTACAAGCTTACAAACCATGTCAAATAGGTTGCACTTATTTGTTTTCACAAGTTTTGCACAAAGATCTGAAAGTCCTTTTAACATTGGCAAGTGACAAAGTATTCAAAAGATCTTGATCACGCTTTGGTAGCGCTACATATATTACATGTTTCTTTAACACTTACAATGCCAAGAAACCTTTCTTTTTACCAAACCTTCACTATTAACATAACGAACAAGAACAACCATTTGTTCTTTATCAGCAACGTCACCAAATTCATTAATCATAACACAAATCACATCATCTACAATATCACATATAATTTGCTGAGTTATTTCAAATGCACAAGAAACAAATGGATCGTTTTGAATCTTTGGGGCAATCATAAAGTTATTTTTCAAAGCACAATCTATTACACTAGCGATCGCTTGGTTAATTTTCTTTAGAGTGTCCATCAACTCAAGAAACGACCCTTTAAATAAAGAGTTAAGGGACTCGTTAATCCCTCTAAATGGCATGCCACACGTCAACAAAAAATAAAAACTTAGTAGTTATAAGAGAGAAATAAAAATGATAGGTGGTGAGGTTTGAGAGGGAGATAAAAAATTGATACTATAAAAGAGAGAGAAATAAGAGGAAGAAAAATAATTAATTTCTTTTTCTTTTTCAACCTAAGTGTGTGTGTGTGTGTGTGTGTGTGTGTGTGTGTGTGTGTGTGTGTGTGCGCGTGTGTGTGTGTGTGTGTGTGTGTGTGTGTGTCTGTATGTGTGAGTGTGTGTGCGCGCGTGTGTGTGTGCGAGTGTGTGTGTGTGTGTGTCTGTGAGTGTGTGTGTGTGTGTGTGTGCGTGTCTGCGCACGCGCGTGTGTGTGTGTGTATTGTAACATCCCATATAATATATATCTAGAATAATATCATACAAGTGTTATATTTGGTACTGACACAATCATAAGTGTCTATTGGTATCGTTCACATACTTGACAATTTCTAAAACAATAAAGATAACATATGGTACAAGATACAGAAAGTGTCAAAATAATAAAATTTAAGATCTAAGTACAATATTTGTCATTATATATTATACAAAGCGGAAAAAATCATTATCTACGCTTCCCTTGAAACATTCATGCATAGCTCCACTTGTAAACTAAACCTACAATAATACCTGAAAAATAACAAGAATAATGGGGTGAGATAATAATCTCAGTGAGTTCCCCTATCTTATGGGTTCACTCGGCTCTACAAGGTTCTAATTAAATTCTAACTCAAGTCAAAGGGGAAGAGGGAAATAAGACTTGAGTTCACAAAACTCACTATGTATGGAAACATGTCTCTTGAGTTCACCAACTCAAACAATCACTAGTTCGGAAACCGTACCAAGGCACATTTCCTCGTCCTCTCCTACGTCTAGTACTTTGGGCACGGGTCACGGATCCTTGTAACGTACTTTGACATACAAATGGATTCAGATTCAAGAGAAACATGGTCCACATGAATCGTCGCTTCCTATGGGGATTCCAACCCATTTCAAGTCTTTTACTCGTAGGCTTCATTCATACACAGGGACTCAAACCTGCCAAAGTAATGGTGCATACATCCCAAAGGAGCTCTACATAAGCATCAACTCTTGGGATGACACAAATAGGGTTTTTTTCGACTATGTGATAAAATATAACATAATGTGATCGTATTCGGCAATCACAAGGTGATCAAATTCACCTTAATCATAAAACAACACACTAACCATACATGTTCCATACAATGCATCTTACTCGCAGCTATGGTAACCATTCATCCATGACACACACCTAGGAATTATATTGTATGAATGTCACCTTCTACTATATCTAAGTCATACTTGCAACTTAGTTATCTTTTTAAATCCATTTACCTAGTTATAAGCATAGGTTTCCTCACTCATCTTCATATTGTTTTAAGCAGGTTATATCACAACCAATACAATCACATAAGCAAAACAACAATGTATATATCACATATTAACATATAATTCATAAACATGCACAATGCTAACCTCTACCAAGAATCATTGGTTAATTCATGATCTCACAATAAATAGGACTTTTCGAATAAAAGGTTCCTCACCAAATAGGACTTTTGGAACAAAGGTTCCTCACCAAATAATCAAACCAATTCTCATGGTGTTTAACAAAATGCTAGGTGTTCATATTCACGCGTTCACACATTATTCCACAATCACTTTAATTCATTATTATTATCAAACAATAACACATGTCCATATTTTCTCTTTTATCACATAGAACATTGGAATAGCTTTCCAACGCTTCCGATCATGCCTCGATCCAGGTTACGGTTCTCAAGATACGGGGAAAACAAGAAACGAAAAAAATGCACTCTGTCATGGTCGTCCAGCGAGGCTGGCTCGCTGATAAGTGCAAATGGTAACTATTTTTGTATATAATTTTTATTGCACTTATCAATACTTTTTGTTAATATCGTACGAATAAACCCCGCTTTGTTTGTAAATACGTTTACTTTACGTTATAGTGTATATATTGTGTATCGTGTAAATATCATTAATTTTAATTGATTTTATCTCATTTTTTTAGGTATTCAAGTAAAGATATTTTGCTAGCGTTGTATATAGCATTGAATAAGCTTTCCAACACTTCCGATCGTGCATCAATCCGAGTTACGGTTCAGAAGTTGTGGTCAAAACAAGTCTGGCAGTAAAAAAAGGGACCAAAGTTCACATTGCGAACTTCCCAGCGAATGCTCCCAGAATTATGGCAGTAGAAAAAGGGACCAAAGTTAGCATTGCGAACTTTCTAGCGAATATTCGCTTTGCAAATAAAAGTTCGCATTGCGAACTTTTGCAGAGGCGGTTTAGCTGTTCTAAGGCACTCAAGTGCCAAATTTTGATGTTCGCTCAACGAATAAAAGTTCGCACTGCAAACTTGACTGTTTTTTTAAATACTATTTAAATCATTTCAGTCATTTTTTAGGGGATATTTTGGGGTATTTGTTCCCAATTCATCAAAGCTTCATTTTTTGATAGTTTAGAGCTTAGAAAAACATCAATGAAGATTGCAACTCGACGATTAGGGGTGGATGATTCTTGGATCGTGATTAACATCGCGAGAGATTTTGATTCCTCTTCTCTCTTCCCTTTGTAGTTTCCATTTATTATGAGTTTGTATGTAAGTTTACCTTGATTATATGTATATTTATTGCTTATGGCTTTGTATACGAGCTATTTTACAAATCTTTATCGGTGTTATCCTTGTTTTACTCGCTTTATGTTTGGATTTGAGTTGCGGTAGACATATCCTCTTCGAATCTGGATCTAGGATGAACATCTGTTAGGTTCTGAACTCTAGAGATAGATTTAGATCTAACATTCACCGTGGGTATCGATTCTTAATGCTCTGTGTGGTCGAGTTGCGTGAGACATCATCGATGAGGCGATGTGGTTGTTCTCTCAACTTTACGTTTCATATAACCTTTGTTGTGAGCGATACGTGGGGTATTGATAAGTGATTTAGGTTGCGTACAATTGGGTAGTAAGTTTAAGTATTTGATAGGGTAGATGAAATGCAAACCCGGGAGTTCTCTACTCTCCAAAGAATGAATTCTTTTTCTTTTCATAAGTTTTATTTTTCACATTTAATTTAAACCCATTTTAAACCCGAACTCAATAACATTTAAATTGTCGAACGGCAGTTCAATAGCACCGATTTCTGTGGACAGAAAAATTCCCGGAAAAATACTTCCAAATCTTTTGTTGCTTGCCGCTTTACCGCTTCAACAAAATGACGTCGTTGTCAGGGATTGGTGTTTTTATTGAATCGCATTGCGATAGTTTCTTTGTTTTTTAGTTTTGTAGATATCGTACATATTGTATATTTTCACTTGTTTATATTGATACTTGTATATTTTGCTCCCGTAACGTTTGTTCAAGTGTTTGGTTAGGACACTTGCTTTTGGTTTGTGCGGTGAGCTGTAACACCCCAAATTTATTAGAATATTTATTTAATTTATTTAAATATAATATTCGTGAATTTCGGTGAATTTCGGTGATCCGTGTTGATGTCGATATTTTTGTGGAATTTTAGTTATTTAATTAATAATAGTATATTATATGAAATATATTAGTATTATTATTAATTTAAATAATATTAGAGGAATTAAGGGTAAGATGGACTTTTGAGGAGGATTAGTGAGGGTATTAAGGGGAAAGCCCATTTTGGAAGCCCAAGGGTTTAACAAAAAGGAATTGGAATGGAATAAGGATTCATTTTGGTTGGAACGTGAAAATAAGGGAAAAGTGCAGAGCTCTGAGGAAAAGGAAAAGGAAAAGGGCGAGGATTCGTGAAGGCTTCCAAAGAATCAGTAGAGAAAACTCCGGAACGACAATCTAAGGTATGGGGAGTATTGCCTTTCATTGTTTTCAATATAGGAGTGATGTGTTAAAAATGGATCTTGAGGTTTTTGGGGTTTTTGAAGGGTTTATGAGCTATTGATGATTTAGGGGTATTTCTGAGGATCGATGATTGATTATTAAGGGTTGAATTGATTCGGGTAAAAATAAGTCTTCGAGGCAAAACCTTTTTGATGATATGTGGGATCTTGTATGAGAAAGGGATTTATGGGGTTTATGCAAACCTTGAGAGTTTGTGAAGGTTTAGGTGATTTTGAGTTAGTATAGTGGAATTAACTGACCAAATAGTCATAGGTTTTATGCATTTGATTTCCTTGATGTTTCAGGACTGTTTTGGGAGTGTTTTTGGGTGATTTGAGGTTAGAATCGTAAAGGTTTTTGGGGCTGGGATGCTACTGGTGCGTAACAGCGATTGCAGGAATCGCTAGTTCGCAAAGCGAACAAATCATTCGCAAGGTGAATGTTCGCCCAGACTCGCAAAGCAGGCAGCGCAGCGAATACGCGATAAATTGTGTGATGATACTGGGATGAATTCTGAGATTGATTTTATGGGCTCGCACAACGAATGTCCCAGCGAAGGGCTTCGCACAACGAATAGAGGAGCGAGAAGAGGCAGACTGGGGAACTCTCTGGTTTTTATATGGGATTGGGGCTTCGTTGCCAGCTTCGCAAAGCGAAGGTCCCAGCGAGCAGGTTCGCACAGAGAACTCAGTAGCGAACTCCTGCTATTCGCGAAATGTTGTTTATGATTTCTGTGATCTTCTGATGTTTGACATTTTGATCTTTCTGATGGCTTACTGTGATGTTACTGATGATTATGAGATGATGATTTATGATGTTTTGAGGAATATATAATGACATGATTAACATGATGTTTTGGTGAATGATGATACACATAATGATATTTTTGATGATGATGATTATTGACGTTGTGTATCATGCATTCATAGCATATTCTGGTGTTGATGTTAGGACTTCGGTCCAGTGATGATGATGTTAGACTCCGGTCTATTATGGCTTTCATCCCATTGTGTGGATGTGAAGTGGTTGATGGCGTGCTCCGGTTCTTGTGTGGAACCGATCCTATTGACGGGGATCTTTGGAGGGTGATGGCCTAAGTGTCCATCGATTGTGGCGATTGGTACCACATGCATGAGTTCTGTTGTGCATTGTATTTATGTGGCATTTGTTGTGATTTATGATGATGTGTTTTGATGTTTGCCTTGTGATGACTCTGATGATGTTGTATATGATGATGACGCCATTTTTATGCATATCTTATTTTATATTGATTATAATGAATTGTATTACTCACCCTGCCTGTTTGAATGTTGCCTCCACATGGGTAACGTGTAGGTGATCAGGATTAGGTGTGGATGCTTTTGAGGACCTTTTAAGTATTATTTGCTTTTGGTCGATGTAGAGGGTCTTGCTCTGATAGTGTAACATCGGGTTGGGTCGTTGATTCAAACCATGTTGAGTTTTATTTTGCTGTTATTTTATTGATTATATGATGACTATGGTTTATTTTAATAAACCCTTTTGTGGGATTTTTGTGGTTATGGTGGTTCTGCTGCCCTTTGAAGGTATTTTGAGTTATTTTGAGGAAAACTCGTTGTCTACGGAGCAATTTTGTTGATTTGAATTTATTGAGAAATATGTTCCCTTTGAGGTGATTCTGATTTTACTATGATTTTATGTTTATTCCGCTGCGATAATTGTGGGGTAGAAAAGGGTGTTACATTAGTGGTATCAGAGTCTGGTTGGTCCGTCCGGCCAGGTTTTTACGTGATGTCAATCCACTGTCAGTCGACAAGTGTGTGTACACTGTCGATGTTTTAGTTCTTTTAACCTTGTTGGTGGTGTGCAGGATGGCTGAAAGAAATGATCGTGATATTGTTGATGCTTTGGAATCAGTTGCTAATGTGGTGGCGCAACTCAATCTGAATGGTGGAGTTCCAGATGAGTTTCGTGCTTTGGGGGAGTTCAAGAGGAAAAATCCGCCGGAGTTTGAGGGTACTCATGATCCAGCAAGTGCACACAAGTGGTTGAAGGCGATCGAGAAGATCTTCCTAGGGATGGGATGTAGTGACGCGCAACAAGTTCAGTTTGGAACTCATATGCTGTCGGAAGAGGCTGAGGATTGGTGGGATAACACCCGTCAGAGACTGGAAGATGTTGGCACTGTGATAACCTGGGCTGTGTTCAAGCAGGAATTTCTGGGAAAGTATTATCCAGTGGATGCTCGTGGTAAGAGAGAGGTGGAATTCCTTGAGCTGAAGCAAGGAGACATGACTGTTGCAGAGTATGCTGCAAAGTTCGAGAAGCTGGTGAAGTTCTGTCCTCACTACAACCGTGTTGATGCTGAGATATCCAAATGCCTCAGGTTCGAGAATGGGCTGAGACCAGAGATTAAGAAGGGTATTGGGTATCAACAGATCCGCATGTATGCTGAGTTGGTGGACAAGAGCAGAATCTACGATGAGGATAACCGAGCTCGATCTTCTCACTACAAGGAGTTGAGTGAGAAGAAATGGCAGTATAGAGGGAAACCTTATACGACTTTAGATGATAAAGGGAAACAGAAGGCTTCAGATGGGAAAAATACAAGTGGGAGAGCAGCTCCCGCTTCTGGGAAGTGTTATAGGTGTGGCGAGCAAGGTCACTGTGCTGATGTTTGTACTAATAGTGTGTTGAGGTGCTACAGGTGTGGCAAGAAGGGTCATATAGCTACTGATTTCAAGGATGATGGTCTAACTTGTTTCAATTATGGTGAGAAGGGTCACATCAGTACCAAGTGTCAGAAACCGAAGAAGACGACTACTGCTGCTCATACCAGTGGCAGAGTGTTTGCTTTGAGTGGTGCAGAAGTGCCAGAGAAGGACAACTTGATTCGAGGTACTTGTTTTATTAATAATATCGAGTTGGTTGATATTATTGATACTGGTGCTACTCATTCTTTTATCTCGCTTGAATGTGCTAATATATTGAGTTTGAAGTTATCCGATATGAATGGTAATATGGTAATAGAAACTCCAGCTAATGGTTCTGTTACTACTATTTTTGTGTGTTTGAGATGTTCTTTGACGATTTTTGGGAAGAGTTTTGTGATAGACTTGGTGTGTTTACCCTTGCACCAAATCGATGTAATCCTTGGAATGAACTGGTTGGAGTTCAACCATGTTTATATCAATTGTTATACTAAGACAGTGGAGTTTCCTGAGTTTGGTGATAGTGGGGAGTTGATGTTCCTGTCTGCTAGGCTAGTAGACGAGCTTATGGAAGATGAAGCCTTGGTGTTTGCAATGTTTGCATCATTGCAGATTGATCGTGAAGCTGCAAGTGTCGACTTACCTATTGTATGTGAATTTCCAGATGTGTTTCCAGATGACATCAGTGATTTGCCTCTAGAACGTGAAGTAGAGTTTGCGGTGGACTTAATACCAGGTACGAGTCCAGTGTTGATGGATCCTTATCGGATGTCAGCTTCTGAGTTAAGTGGATTGAAGAAACAGCTGGAAGAATTGCCCGAGAAGAGGTTTGTTCGACCAAGTGTTTCTCCGTGGGGTGCTCATGTGTTGTTAGTGAAGAAGAAGGACAGAAGTATGAGTTGTGTGTTGATTATCGGAAGTTGAATAAAGTGACTATCAAGAATAAATATCCACTTCCGAGAATCGACGACTTGATGGATCAGTTAGTAGGTGCTTGTGTGTTTAGTAAGATTGATTTGAGGTCTGGTTACCATCAGATTCGTGTTAAGCCTGATGACATTTCGAAGACAGCTTTCAGAATGAGGTATGGTCACTATGAATACACTGTGATGCCGTTTGGTGTGTCCAATGTACCAGGTGTGTTCATGGAGTATATGAATCAGAATTTTCATTAGTATTTGGATAAGTTTATAGTGGCTTTCATTGATGATATTCTGATATACTCTAAGTTTGAAGAAGAGCATGATGAACATTTGAGAACCGTGTTGGAAGTGTTGAAAGAGAAGAAGTTGTATGCGAAGCTGTCAAAGTGTGAATTCTGGTTGAAGGAGGTGAGTTTCCTTGGCCATGTGATTTCGAGTGGTGGAATTGTTGTAGATCATTCTAAGATTGATGTTGTGTTACAGTGGGAGACTCCGAAGTCAGCTACTGAGATACAAAGTTTTCTGGGATTGGCGGGTTATTATCGTAAGTTTATCGAGGGCTTTTCTAAGTTGGCATTACCTTTGACTCAGTTGACTCGAAAGGGTCAAGGTTTTGTGTGGGATGTAGCTTGTGAAGAGAGTTTTGTGGAATTGAAGAAGAGGTTGACGACCGCTCCAGTGCTGGTTTTTCCTAATCTGAGTGAATCTTTTGTGGTGTATTGTGATGCGTCAAAGATGGGTCTTGGTGGAGTGCTGATGTAGAATGGTCAAGTTGTTGCCTATGCTTCGAGACAATTGCGAGTTCATGAGAGGAATTATCCTACGCATGACTTGGAATTGGCCGTCGTGGTGTTTGTGTTGAAAATTTGGAGACATTATCTGTTTGGCTCTAAGTTTGAAGTGTTCAGTGATCATAAAAGTCTGAAGTACTTATTTAATCAGAAAGAATTGAATATGAGGCAGAGAATGTGGTTAGAGTTGTTGAAGGATTTCGACTTTGATTTGAGTTATCATCTGGGCAAAGGAAATGTAGTGGCCGATGCATTGAGCAGAAAGTCATTGCATATGTTGATGCTTATGGTGAAAGAGTTGGAATTAATTGAGCAATTCTGATATTTGAGTTTGGTGTGTGAAGAGACTCCTGACAGTGTGAAGTTGGGAATGTTGAAGTTGACTAGTGGGATTCTGGAAGAGATCAGAGTGGGACAACAATCTGACTTGAAGTTAGTGGACCAGTTGACTTTGATCAACCAAGGTAACAGAGGAGAATTCCGGATTGACGAGAATGGTGGGATGATGTTCAGAGACGGGGTGTTTGTTCCAGATGTCTCAGATATTAAGAAGAGAATTCTTGAGGAAGGACATCAAAGTAGGTTGAGTATTCATCCCGGTTCTACGAAGATGTACCAGGATTTGAAGAAGCTGTTTTGGTGGCCAGGTATGAAGAAGGATGTTGCGGAGTTTGTTTATGCGTGTTTGACTTATCAGAAGTTGAAGATTAAGCATTATAAGCCTTTAGGTATGATGCAGTCGTTGAGAATTCCAGAATGGAAGTGGGATAGTATTTTAATTGATTTTATGGTGGGATTTCTGAAGACTGCTAAGGGAAATGATTCCATTTGGGTGATCGTGGATAGATTAACTAAATCGGCTCATTTCTTGCCGATGAAGATTAATCATTCTATGCAAAAGTTAGTCGAGATGTATATTGAGGAGATTGTGAAGTTGCATGGGATACCTTCGAGTATTGTGTCGGATAGAGATCTGAGATTTACATCGAGGTTCTGGAAGAGTTTACAAGATACGTCGGGTACTAAGTTGAGGATGAATTCTGCCTATCATCCGCAGACGGACGGTCAGACAGAAAGGACTATCCAATCTTTAAAGGATTTGCTGAGGACTTGTGTGTTGGATCATGGAGGATCTTGGGATAGCCATTTGTCGTTGATTGAGTTCACGTACAATAACAGTTTTCATGCTAGTATTGGAATGACTCTCTATGAAGCTTTGTATGGGTGGAGGTGTATGACTCCTTTGTGTTGGTATGAGTCGGGCGAGAGTGTTGTACTCGGACCTGAGATCGTGCAAGAGACGACTGAGAAGATTAAGATGATCCAAGAAAGGATGAGAGCTTCGCAGAGTCGCCAGAAGAGCTATCATGATAAGAGGAGGAAGACACTTGAATTCCAAGAGGGAGATCACGTGTTTTTGAGGGTGACGCCAGTGACTGGTGTGGGTCGAGCTTTGAAGTCTAGGAAGCTCACTCCATGTTTTGTTGGTCCATACCAAATCTCGCAGAGGATAGGAGAGGTAGCCTATCGAGTTGCTTTACTGCCGTCACTTGCGAATTTGCATGACGTGTTCCATGTGTCTCAGTTGAGGAAGTACATTCTGGATCAGTCGCATGTGATTCATATGGATGATGTACAAGTGAGGGATAACCTGACAGTGGAAGCTTTACCTGTGCGGATTGATGGTCGGGAGATGAAGTAACTGCGGGGTAAAGGCATAACTTTGGTGAAGGTGTTGTGGCGCGGACCAGCTGGCAAAAGTTGGACTTGGGAACGCGAATATCAGATGAGGGAGTCGTATCCGACTCTATTTCTTTGAGGTAATTTTCGGGGGCGAAAATTCTTTAAGTGGGGGGAGAGTTGTAACACCCCAAATTCATTAGAATATTTATTTAATTTATTTAAATATAATATTCGTGAATTTCTGTGAATTTTGGTGATTTGTGTTGATGTCGGTATTTTTGTGGAATTTTAGTTATTTAATTAATAATAGTATATAATATGAAATATATTAGTATTATTGTTAATTTAAATAATATTAGAGGAATTAAGGGTAAGATGGACTTTTGAGGAGGATTAGTGAGGGTATTAAGAGGAAAGCTCATTTTGGAAGCCCAAGGGTTTAACAAAAAGGAATTGGAAAGGAATAAGGATTCATTTTGGTTGGAACGTGAAAATAAGGGAAAAGTACAGAGTTCTGAGGAAAAGGAAAAGGGCGAGGATTCGTGAAGGCTTCCAAAGAGTCAGTAGAGAAAACTCCGGAACGACAATCTAAGGTATGGGGAGTATTGCCTTTCATTGTTTTCAATATAGGAGTGATGTGTTGAAAAAATGGATCTTGAGGTTTTTGGGGTTTTTGAAGGGTTTATGAGTTATTGATGATTTAGGGGTATTTCTGAGGATCGGTGATGGATTATTAAGGGTTGAATTGATTCGGGTAAAAATAATCCTTCGAGGCAAAACCTTTTTGATGATATGTGGGATCTTGTATGAGAAAGGGATTTATGAGGTTTATGGGAACCTTGAGAGTTTGTGAAGGTTTAGGTGATTTTGAGTTAGGATAGTGGAATTAACCGACCAAATAGTCGTAGGTTTTCTGCCTTTGATTTCCTTGATGTTTCAGGACTGTTTTGGGAGTGTTTTGGGGGTGATTTGAGGTTAGAATCGTAAAGGTTTTGGGGGTTGGGATGCTACTGGTGCGTAGCAGCGATTGCAAGAATCACTAGTTCGCAAGGCGAATGTTCGCCCAGACTCGCAAAGCGAGCAGCACAACGAATGCGCTATAAATTGTGTGATGATACTGGGATGAATTCTGAGATTGATTATGTGGGATCGCACAGTGAATGTCCCAGCGAAGGGCTTCGCACAGCGAATAGAGGAGTGAGGAGAGGCAGACTGGGGAACTCTCTGATTTTAGTATGGGATTGGGGCTTCGCTGCCAGCTTCGCAAAGCGAAGATCCCAGCGAGCAGGTTCGTATAGTAAACTCAGTAGCGGACTCCTGCTGTTCGCGAAATTTTGTTTATGATTTCTGTGATGTTCCGATGTTTGACGCTGTGATCTTTCTGATGGTTTACTGTGATGTTACTGATGATTATGAGATGATGATTTGTGATGTTTTGATGAATATATGATGACATGATTAACATGATGTTTTGGTGAATTATGATGCACATAATGATATTTTTGATGATGATGATTATTGACATTGTGTATCATGCATTCATAGCGTATTTTGGTGATGATGTTAGGACTTCGGTCCAGTGATGATGATGATGATGTTAGACTCCGGTCTATTGTGGCTTCCATCCCATTGTATGGATGTGAAGTGGTTGATGACGTGCTCTGGTTCTTGTGTGGAACCGATCCTATTGACGGGTGTTGCGGTGAGAATCAGATAACAAGCTATTAATTAACTTGCATCGCAAAACTTTTAAGTTCACCACCGACTTTGATTTATCCAAAGGAAAGGTTCAAGATCGAGAAAAACCTAAGGGGGGAGATCTAAGGTCCGGGGGTTGGTTACGCCTAGGGAAGGTATTAGCATCCTAAACATCCGTAGTACTCTACGGGAACCTCTTGTTTTAGCTTGTTATGTCTTACTCGCTTGCTAAGGGTGCTATGCTAAAGGTTGAAACCCTAGGGGTTAGTATCTAAGTATACTCGACAAAGTATCGTACTTTGCGCCTACGTATCTTGACGAGAGTGGAATTAGAGTATCCGTAGTTCACCGATCTAAGGGTGAAGGAGGAACCATTGACTATGGCCAAAGTTCCAAGGGGAAATGAGTATGAGCTCATTTTAGAGTTCACGATAACTCTCTAAGTCTAAGTTATAGGGGGAAAGTGAGTTCTCATGATGGTGAGAATCACATAGAGTTCAAAACTCTAACCTATTTCTAAGTTATGATTTGACTGGCTCTCATGAGGCCAAGAAATGGGATAAACCTAAGAGGATAAGGTAGGGTAGTTGTTTAGTGACTCATGAGTCAATTTTAGGATGATATCCCTTTGGAATGGGGGGAAGATAATAGTTGTAAAATTACTAAGAAATAAAAGAGTTATAAATTCAAACATGATGATGTAAGAAGACATAAACAAGATAATGAGATAAAGCAAAGCTTATGAAATCATGCAAAGTTAGAATCATACATTAGACATTACTCAAACATGATAAACAAAGATAACATCAAGAGATGAATAAAAAGGTGCTATAAAACCTTAAAGGAATTTCCAATTTCAACATGAATAAAAGCAAATAATATTAAACATTTTCAACCATTTCTTTTTATAATCAACAAGTAGATCCAATTAGGAACTAATAGCAAAAAGAATGGAATAAAAATGAAGAAAAATGAACAAGTTATGAAGGTTTGAAATTAAGGCATAAATTTGAAAATAAATAAACAACCAAGTATTAAAAAAGAAGGAAAGGGCACTCCTAGGGATTGAACCCAGGACCCTTCGTGTACAGGCTAAAACCAATGCCACTAGGCCAATGCGCGTGTCTTGAACATACAATGAGAACACACATATATATGTAAAGAGAAGCGAAATCAGAAAATAAAGCAAAAGGACTGGGGCGAGGGGGGATTCGAACCCCAGTCCTATAGGTGAAAGGGCGCGTGCTTGTGTGTGCTTGCCACTGGGGTGGTTGTTACATCCGGTAGTAAACTCAACTCAATTAATACATAAACCTTGCGTGCGTGCATATCTGAAATTAACAACACAAACCAACCATACACGATCTTCTCACGAAAGAGAAACAACTATGCCAACCATTCAAACATCAACCATTGCCAAACAAAATGAAACAGACAAATATAATCTAAACTTCAAACCCCATGAATTAACACACATATGGAATACTACACAAATGCTTTCATCATGCACCTTGGACATAAAGTAAAGAACATTTGAATGTAATAAGTAACAAATTCACATAGCCATGGCAGCAATATATAGCAAACATTCAACATATTCAATTGGAAATCAAGTAAGGACATAACTTGAATGCAATGAATAAACACACATGAAGACTATGGAATTTATAACAGCATGGCAAGGTTTCATGTATAGCAAAAGTTTCCAAGACTTAACATGCTTTAAATAAATGTAACAAAGCTGCTTTAGGACTAAATCATATGATTGACAAAGCTAATTGTTCAAAATGCAAGAAATACAAGAGGGTAAGTTAAGGCATGATGCAGTTAGTTCTAAAGATATCTTCTCAAAGTTCAAATAGCAACTCATATATGTTACAATGAGTGGTGAAAAATAGGGATAGGTCAGATCAAGGCATAGGCATATTCTAAGACTACCCTAACTGTTAGAGACAGTTTCTAGGATAAATTAAAGGAGTGCTAAGGGAATGATGGCAACAACATCAATAATACAAACAGTCAGCAGCATATGAGTAACATGTCATTAGAGCAATTATACATTTCACAAGTCAATGAGTTCATAAGATTAGATACACAACAATCAATGTTAGCATACCAGACAGATAACAAGATTCAAACAGTTAAGATTCATTGTGGTTCATGAACAATGCAGCAGACAATTTCACAAAGGTAGCATACAAAACCAATGCAAGATACAACAAGAGTTCATACATCTTAATGCACATCAAGGCCAGATCATGAGCATGCCAATCAAACATAATGTCACATAATGTCAAGGAAAATGCATTCAATCATAATGGTAGCAAGCATAGTGATGATTCATGTATCAAAGTTAGATTAAGGGTACACAAATTTCATGCAATGTCAAGGTAAGTTTGAAACACAGCACTGTCATAAACAAGGGCTCAAACAGAGTTTTTCACACATAGTGGCATCCAATTCAAATAGCAGCTAGGCATGAATACCAGATACAAAAAGCTACACTCATCATGTTGATATAAGGAAAATCAGTCATGTTTACAATGATAAGTACACAAACAAAACATCATGATGGTCGAGGGCTCTTATGAATCATACATATGTATTCAAGACAGAATAGGACATATCACAAGACAACATAGCATTCAAGTTCATTCAAATGATACCATTAAAGCAGACAGTAGTATATGGCGTGGTAAAGACCAACTTGGGCAACAATCATGCAAACACATACATAAAGCATACATGGACTAGGTTCAAGGCATAAGACATAATAACAACAAGTTCACTCCAGTACAGGCAGTGGCAGAGCATAGTAAAACAAATACTTGTTGTGCTAGCACGTAGTGGATGTGAAAACAAACATAAGACATGGATCAAGAATTGGTTCTGATTTAAGGTAATGCAGAGCAAACAAAGTACACAGTTCTATGGTGGCAAGCATAAAGCACCAAGGCAAACACTTCAAAAAAGCTTAACAATCAAGGTCAGACAAGGTTACAAGGTAGGAAAACACAAATCATGTTTGACATTTAAAACTTACACACAAATTAGATACCAAACTGACAGCATGCTAATGACAAGGCATATGGACAATGCAAGTTCAAACATAGTAGGGCATACAAAACCATGGATTCTAGGTTACAAACCTGTCATAAATCAATAGAGGCAGCAAAAACACAAATGGCATATCATGTATTAAAGATGGATCGAACAAAGACAAACATGCTTGGAAAGACATTTATCACACCAGCAAATTGTACAGCAAGTACCCATTCAGCGTATATTCAGTAGTTGGATGTTATCAACTCTTAGGCATATAAACAAATAATCACAACACACAAATTTCAGGCAAGTAGTGAAGTATTGCAAGTACAGGGTTGGAGTAAGGACTTAAACCAGAAAGAATAGCAACCAGCTCAAGTTAATCAAAAACATAAGCATAATAGTTCTGTATTTTAGCAACTCAACACTTGAACACATAAGTCAAGAAAAGAAAGTCAAACCATGGACAACAAGTGCATATCAAAATATAGTCAAATACAAGAGCATCAAAAGGCAACCTCTATGACAGAATGTGACAAAAGCAATAATACTTAGGTAATTTGGATACAAATCGTGGCTATGAGCTTAGGTATACCCAAGGATCATTCATAGAAAGAGAAAAATAGTGCTAATTTAATGAAGACTACTTAACAACATCAGTCAGACATTAACCACCAACAAAAGTGTTAGATAGGTTCATCCATTCCACAACTTATGAGCATATCAGAAATGCATAAAGACTAAGATTCAATAACATCCAAACACATATGACATACATAAGTAAGTTAACAAGCTCATCCATCTAAACTTGACAGTACAACAACCATAGTGCAATCTTGTAAACTTGCAGCCATTCAATGAACAAGAACAAAAGCATTACAACTTAATACAAAAAGCATACATGTATACCTCAACATATCAATAAACAAAAGCATGCTATTTTATGAAATTAAACCATGAGCAAACACTCAAACACACATCAGCAAGCTACTTATGTAAAAGAACAACAATGCATATGACATAATGATATCAAATGAGCATGATTAACAAGAGGGAAAGATTGTGATACCAAGTGGAGTAATGTCCACTGCACCTTCAAGTGGGCTGAATGCTTCCTTTCTGAACTAACCAGAGCACTCCAAAGCAAGTCTTTCTCTTTTCTTGCTCGAAACTTAAGAACTCAGAAGCTATTTGAGTGTTTATGTGAGAATTGTTGGTGAGTTAAAGTGTGAAGGTGGGCTCCTTTTATAGGCTGAGCAAATTGGCTTAAGTTCATTGAGACCAAATAGCAAAAACATGATATGTTGTATAGAAGACTAGGGTTTGCAACGATTCTTTTTGAATTCAAATATTGGTCCACTCCTTGGAGACAAATGCGCTGCCCTTGCTGCACAAAAACCTCAGAATTGCAGTGCCAATTTCATGACTTCGTGTATTGCTTAAGAGCTCCTTATTTGTTGTCATATGAGAGGGTATCAGATGAGGTAAATATTGGGATTGCGCGAGGGAATCTGCAGGTGAGAGCAAGCTGTATGCTGAAACAAGTAATTCCTTAGAGACACTTTTAATGAACCAAACCTTTGAAAGCTTAAACGGGAATTGCTTTGGAGAATTCAAAATGAGAAAACGCGCCAAGGGATTGGGGTTGTGAGACGATTTTGGATGAATTGATACACTTGTATTTTGAATTCCTCTTCCATTCTGAAGCTCGTGAACACGACAAAGGAGAAGAGCAAACATTGGATTGTTTTGCTTTCTTACTAGCCACGCGTCGTTTTCCCATTGGTCAGAGAGGCAAGGTTGAAAAGTCAAAGCACATTGCTTATTTCCCATTGGTCCTCAGCCAAATGAGTTTCATCTCCAATGTAGCTTGTAACATATTTTTGTCACGGTGGGCCTATTGTAATGGGCTTGAAAAAAATCAAATATTAGAATTGGTTTTCTCTTCTTTTTGTTATAAAAAGAAAAGGTTAGAAAAAAAAGATAGATAATATGTGAATTTGGTAATTGAAATGGTTATGGTTTAGGAGAATTAATATTGACAAATGGAGAAATTGGATGAAATTGGTTAATAGAGGACTATTGAAATTGGTTAGGAATTGAGAAAGACAATTGAGGGTAGTGGGTGGAAATTTGGTTATGGAGAGGGTTATAGAGACATCTCTTTGAAATGAGAGACTTGCTTGATTCAATGCTCCATCCAAAATCTTGATTGATCAATTCTTGAATCTTCTTAAGATAAAACCTGATTCACAAATGAAACAAACACAAACAAAATCTGATAAAAGGGTTAGTTATGCAGCATGATTGACCTAATATGACATGCAAGAGATCAATGGATCTAAGGGTAAAATTTGGGGTACAACAGTTGCCCCTATTTAAATATCTTCACCAGATGACATGAGAGATGAAAAATCCTCATGAAATCACGGTGAAAGATATTTAAATACAGATAACCGAAAATTTTGCCCTTAGATGCAAAGACATGCAATGCTACTAATATGATGATATGATGCCATGATAGATGCAAAAATGCAGACAAAACAGGACACCAAAGAATAAAGAGCTACCAAACACAGATGAGCTTCACTGGGGAAGAAAGAAGGTTAGTAGCCACAAGGGAAACTCCTTGGGGATGCAGGCTAACCAACAAAAGAGACTCACTGGGGAGACCCTGAGGCAACACCGGGGATAGAAATAAAAAAGGTAATCTACACTGGGGAAGGATCCAGGGAGACGGACGACAGGTTCAAATGTGACCGGACGACACTGGGGAAAAGACACACTCTTACTGGGCATGAAACCAGAAAGAAGACACGATCTCCACTGGAGATCAGTTTGAAATAAAAGGATAGACACCCAAATAAAAGATTTTCTGGGGATTTCTTATACTGAAGAGTTCAAACGGGATCTCCAAGAAAAGCCAGAAAAGACAGAGACGAACTCTGCGCGCCAGATAAATAAAACAACTGGAGTTTAAAGGGGAACAAGGTTAATGAGCCAAGAATAGACTCTGGTACTCATAAGAGTTGGTTGAGATAACAAATAATTTGCTTTATGAGGAAGACCAGTATGAGCTGGATTTGTAATTTTGGTCTAGGTTCATATTTGACCTGAGTTTAAGCAATACAGATTCACGATAACCGAAAATTTAGGCTCACGATAACCTGATATAAACAAATGGTTCACGATAATCGAAAATAAAAGACTGGTTCATGATAACTTGATAAAAATAACTGGTTCATGATAACCGGAAGTTTAGGTTCACGATAACCTGATAAAAACAACTGGTTCACGATAACCTGATAAAAAACAACTGGTTCACGATAACTGAAAGTTTAGGTTCACGACAACCTGAAGTGAACAACTGGTTCACGATAACCGGAAGTATAGGTTCACGATAACCTGATATAAACAATGTCAGCAGTTACTGGAATTTAGGTATCCAAATGGGGTGATTAAGTAACAGAATGGTTGTAGGTTAAACTTCCTGGGGAATACTGCATAAAGAGTCAAAATCTGGCGCACAAAGGTGAAAAACCGGACACGAGCAAAACAAAGACAAAGAACCAAAGACCCACAATGAGGAAAAGGAAAGGGAAAAGGAAGCAAAATGCCCAAATGCAAAGATGCTCAATGCTATGGTATGATACGAATGCTTAATGATATGCAAGAAACGACACCAACAAGAAACGGAAGACCGGGGACAGCGAAAGGAAAGACACCAAGTCCTCTACAGGGAATCACACTGAAATCTGAGTAGGTAGTCAGCCAATGTGAGAACATCCTTAGTTTGCTGGGGAATCAAATTTTCAACAGTCATCTTACAAAGATACTGGTGAGACGCCCTTTGTATTAGTGGTCAGCCATTGTTGAAACGTTTAAATCAGGAGATACTGCCAATCCTCTTTTAGTAACAAAAAGAGCTCAGAGTTTTCAAAACATTTTCCGCTTTTAAAACCATTATTAATAAATAAGTGAAGTTTTGCATAACAAGGAAAATATCAAAGCAATGATAAATATCAAACAAGGAATGGCTCAAAAGTCTGATTTCATTAGAATGGTAACTTGCCAATAGCGAAGTTCCATAGATCATTACAACTGAAAAAAAAATGGCTATGGGAAAGGATTACATCATATTCAATGGCCACTATCTCCCTAATGACTAAAAAGTTCTAGAATTCTTGCTGCCGATGTGGGCAAAAGGGCCTAGATTCTCAAGCGTAATATTTCCGTACTGCGTCGGCATTTACAGGATGTGCGGGCTGTTCACCATCCATTGTTGCGAGGAATAAAGAACCTCCTGAAAATACAGTCTTTACCACAAATGGACCTTCATAGTTAGGCGCCCACTTTCCATGAGCATCCCTTTGAGATGACAGAATCTTCTTGAGTACAAGCTCTCCTTCTCGAAATTCCCGAACACGGACCTTTTTGTCAAATGCCCTCTTCACTCTTTTCTGATACAGATGACCATGACACATAGCAGTTAGTTGCTTTTCGTCAATGAGGTTCAGTTGGTCATATCTCTCTCTAACCCATTCAGCTTCGTCAAGCTTAGTTTCCATCAAGATTCTCAGAGATGGTATTTCCACTTCAATGGGGAGGACCGCATCCATTCCATATACAAGGGAAAAAGGGGTTTCCCCTGTTGAGGTTCAAACCGAGGTTCTATATCCATGCAAGGCAAAAGGTAACATCTCGTGCCAATCCTTATAAGTCTTGACCATCTTCTGCAGGATCTTCTTGATGTTTTTATTAGCAGCTTCGACAGCTCCGTTCATCTTGGGACGGTAAGGTGAGGAATTGTGGTGTTCAATCTTGAAATTGTCACATAACTCCTTCATCATTTTGTTGTTCAGATTTGTTCCATTGTCAGTGATGATCCTGTTGGGGATTCCATAACGACAAATGATATTATTCTTGATGAAACGAGCAACTACTTGCTTGGTCACATTGGTAAAAGAAGCAGCTTCAACCCACTTAGTGAAATAATCAATGGCCACTAAGATGAAACGATGGCCGTTAGAAGCTTTCGGCTCAATAGCTCCAATCATATCAATGCCGCACATAGAGAAAGGCCAAGGGGATGACAAAACATTCAACAAGGTCGGAGGAACGTGCATCTTATCAGCGTAGATCTGGCACTTATGACATTTCCTGGCGCATTGGATGCAATCAGCTTCCATAGTTAACCAATAATATCCAGCCCTCAAGATTTTCTTAACCATGGCATATCCATTGGCGTGAGTGCCAAAGGCTCCTTCATGAATGTCATGAATCAATAGGTCTGCTTCTCGTTTATCAACACATCTTAGCAGGACCATGTCATGATTCCTCTTGTAAAGCACGTTGTTACTGAGAAAGAACTTGGATGACAATCTTCGTAAAGTTTTCTTATCAAGACTGGAAGTATTGACGGGGTACTCTTGAGTCTTCAGATAATTCATGATGTCGTGAAACCATGGTTTTCCATCTATCTCTTCTTCAACTGACTGGCAATAAGCGGGTTTGGTCATGCGCTCGATACTGATGAGAGGTGCTTCATTATGAAACCTGACTTGCCACATTGAAGCTAACATGTCTAGGGAATCAGCTATATGATTTTCGGTGCGAGGTACGTGATGGAAAATGATTTCATCAAAACACTTAATCAATTCCATAATGTAGGCACGGTATGGAATGAGCTTTTCATCCTTGGTTTCCCATTCACCCTTGACTTGGTAGATGACCAAAGCAGAATCACCCATAACTTCAAGAACATTGATTCCAAGGTCAATTGCAGCTTCTAGTCCCAAAATACATGCTTCGTACTCAGCAATATTGTTTGTGCATCCAAAGTCCAATCTTGCTGTGAAAGGAGTATAACCACCATCGGGATTTATCAGAACAACACCTACACCATATCCTTTGAAATTGGAAGAACCATCAAACATCATCTTTTATCTAAAACTGGTCTCAGGACCTTTATCAGGGCCAGGCTCTTCACTATCCTTCACTACCATAATGTCTTCATCCGGGAAATCAAACTTGAGAGGTTCATAATTTTCAACAGGCTGATCTGCAAGGTATTCTGATAATACACTCCCCTTGATAGCCTTCTGAGGTACGTATTGGATATCATATTCTGACAATAGCATATGCCAACGGGCAAGTCTTCCTGTCTGAGCAGGCTTCTCAAAGATATATTTTATTGGATCCATTTTTGAGTTCAACAAAGTAGTGTGACATATCAAATACTGCCTCAAGCATTTGGCGGCCCATGCTAAGGCACACCAGGTTTTCTCAAGCAGTGAATAACGGCTTTCGCTATCAGCGAACTTCTTACTCAGGTAATAAATATCATGTTCTTTGCGACCAGTTTCATCATGTTGGCCCAATACACAACCCATGGATCCCTCTAAAACAGTCATGTACATAATGAGAGGTCTTCCAGGAACAGGAGGAATCAGAATAGGTGGTTCTTGCAAATAGTTCTTGAGTTTTTCAAAAGCTTGTTGGCAATCAGAATTCCACTCTACAGTCTGGTCTTTGCGGAGCAGTTTGAAGATTGGTTCACAAATTAGAGTCATGTTGGAAATGAATCTGGATATATAGTTTAAACGACCCATAAATCCTCTTACTTGAGATTCAGCCTGTGGAGCTGGCATCTCTTGGATAGCTCGTACCTTGTCAGGATCTACTTCAATTCCCTTTTGGCTGACGATAAAACTAAGCAACTTCCCTGACGTGACACCAAAAGTACATTTGGCCGGATTTAACTTCAACTGATACTTCCGGAGTCTCTTGAACAACTTCAAGAGATGGTCCAAATGTTCCTCCTCACTTCGGGATTTAGCAATCATATCATCCACGTATACTTCAATTTCCTTGTGGATCATGTCATGGAATAAAGTCACCATAGCTCTCTGATAAGTTGCCCCTGTGTTTTTTAAACCAAAGGGCATAACTTTGTAACAGTAGGTTCCCCACGGGGTGATAAATGTAGTCTTATCCATGTCAGCTAGGTCCATTCTGATTTGATTGTAACCAGAGAATCCGTCCATGAAGGAGAAAACTGCAAACTTGGTTGTATTATCAACAAGAGTGTCGATATGTGGTAGGGGAAATCATCTTTGGGACTAGCTTTGTTGAGATCCCTGTAATCTACGCACATTCGTACTTTACCATTTTTCTTCATAACTGGCACGATGTTGGCTACCCATTCTGGATATTTTGAAATTGCCAAGAATCCTGCATCTAATTGCTTCTTAACCTCATCTCTGATTTGGAGAGCCATATCAGGCTACTTCTACGGAGCTTTTGCTTCACAGGTGGACATTCAGGCTTGAGTGGTAGCTTATGAACTACTATATTTGTATCCAATCCAGGCATGTCTTGATAAGACCAAGCAAACACATCTACATATTCTTCCAAAAGCAGTACTAGCCATTGTCTGATTTCTGCCACAAGTGTTTCCCCAATCTTGACCTCTTTCCTCTTTTCTTCAGTGCCAAGGTTGATGACGTCAACTTTCTCTTCGTGTAGCTGGAGATCCGTGTACTGATACTCACACATTTCTGCCAAATCATTGGGGACCTCATAATCCTCTTCTTCCTCAGCTTGATAAATAGGTGAACCAAAGTCGATAGTGAGAGTAGGGTCATTGAATACAACGGGTTTGGGAATCACTTTGCATGATGGAGGGATTTATTTTATTAAAATGCACAAACATGAACGCAAGAAGGAGAAATTTGTAGTTTTGAAAAGGTTTCCATTTTTCTTAAAGTGAAAACAAGAATAAAGACAAAGGATTTTAACAAAACAAACACTTTCATTGATTAATAAGATTTAAAAGCGGTGGCCCATATAAAATAATCCGAAAGCCTCGGGCAAGGCTGCGGAATTGAAAACATCAACTAAGCAAACAAATTACTCTGTCATAGGGTACAAAGTGGGTATCTCAATAGCTTCCCAATTACTTAAAGCAGCGTCACACCGAAACACCAAGTGATTAATATCTTCGTCTTCAGCGTCTTCAATAATGGCATGGACCTGCTGTCCTCCACTGACGAACACCTCTTGAATGGTCCTTGGTCTTCCCCTTGTTGAAGCAGCTCTTTCCTTAAAAGTTGGTTTGTAACCCAACCCTTGGTATTTCTCTCTCTGGGACTTCGACGATCTTGCCCCAGCCGTCAGGTACTTCTCCTCGTAGAGCAGATTGAATGCTTTTGAAAGAAGCAAAGGATGGACAACCGGAGGCCACTGGTTCCTTATCATCAAGCATAACGACATTTGCTATTTCAAGAGCCTGGAAGGAAGTTTCCAAAGCATCTTCATCCGCTTCAATGTAACGAAACGAGGACAGATTGCTGACCATCAGGTCCTCCTCCCCATGTATAATAACTAGCTTCTCTTCGGCCACGAACTTCATCTTCTGATGTAAGGTAGAGGTCACAACACCAGCCTCATGGATCCATGGTCTACCCAACAAACAACTGTAGGCAGGGTTGATATCCAGGATCTGAAAGAGGATGTTGAATACTTGAGGGCCAATCAAGACGGGTAGCTCAATCTCTCCCATCACCGATCTCCTTGAGCCATCAAAGGCTTTGACAATGAGTGAAGTGGGTCTCATTATAGCTCCTTGGTAAGATAACTTCTCAAGAGTTCTTTTTGGAAAAACATTCAACGATGAACCGGTATCTACAAGAACTCTGGCCATCGTATCCTCCTGACATTTCACTGATACGTGTAAGGCAAGATTATGATTCCTTCCCGTTCGAGGTAACTCTTCGTTACTGAAGCTGAGAGTGTTACAAGCTGTAATGTTGGCAACGACATGGTCAAACTGTCCAGCTATTATATCTTGGGCTACGTGTTCCTGAGCTAACACCTTCTGCAAAGCTGATCTGTGAACAGGCGAATTAACTAACAGAGATAAGATCAAAATCTTAGATGGTGTCTGATGGAGCTGATCTATCACTTTGTAATCACTCTTCTTGATAATCCTTAGGAACTCTTCGGCTTCTTCTCGAGAAATTACCTATTTTCCTTTGTCTCCAGACGGTGTGGGGATAACAGTTTCCCTGGGTGTAGTTTCCTTAGAAGAAGAAGTGTATACTCTACCGCTTCGGGTCATCTTCCCAGTTCCAACTATATTGGTTACTTCTTCAATAGTAGTTCCCACCTCTTTCCTTGGAACTACGTCTTCAACAGGGATTCCCACCTCTTTCCTTGGAATCGCATCTTCTCGCCTTCTGCTACTCATAATATTCTCATAGACCCATGGCACGGCCTTGGTCCCTCTGAACCTAAATGGAACAGGTTGTCGAGTGTCATATTGCTTGGAATGACTAATAGTGGAAGCATCAGTCATTCCAGGATTATTGAAAACCGGTACTGGTTTATTAAATACAGGAACTACAGACCCAGACTTAGGTGTGTTGGACTCGGATACCTGCCCTCTTGGCTTTGGTAAGTTGAATACAGGCTCGATTGTTGCAACTTTGTTCTCCTTTTCTCTGCTGAACACCTGTAGGAACCCTTCATTGATTAGATACTGAACTTCATCTTGGACTAAACGACAGCCTTTGATACTGACATTACATTCTTCACAGTCATCGTGGCAAACTTTAACTAACCTAGCTTCAAATAGCTTAGCATGAAAAGCCTTGATAGGAGTTTTAATCTTTGTTGCATCCAAAACTAATACTTCATCTTTTTCATCTTCAATGGCATTAGTAGCCCCATGGGTAGGTAAAGGATTGTTTTTCACATTCGGTTGATTATCAGCAAATGAAAGGATATTCTTCTCCATCAGCCCCTTCACTACATTTTTCAACGCTAAACAACTCTCCAAGTCGTGACCATCCCCTCCTTGATGAAAGGCACAAGTTGCATTTGGGTTGAAGAAAGGCATAGATTTCTCGGTTGGTGGTCCCAAAGGTCTATTAACAATCAACCCTTGCTCCACTAAAGAAGGGTAGAGCTCTGTATATGACATTGGTATAGGTGGAAATGCTGGCTTTCCCCTTGCCTTTTGTGGGGAGAATTCTGCTGTGGAACCTGTGGGCTTGGTTGCTAATAATTCTGGTTTTTAGGCCATTGCTGATAAGCTGCTTGTTGATAGGCTGACGCCTGTTGCGCTACTTGGTGGTTGAAAGTAGGTGTAACAGTTGCTATGTAAGGTTGCTGAGCATACTGCATTTGGTAGATTGGATGCTGAGAGAAGCTTAGTCTTTGCTGTTGCTGGTACATTGGTTGCTTCCATCGAGGGCCCTGGGTCTTTCCTGCCATGATGGCATTAGTTTCTTCTTCCCTCTTCTTGTGAGAATGACTGGGAGACTTCTTGGCACTAACGCTAGTTGAAATGTTCGGAGAACTAATTACCTTTCCACTCTTTAATCCCGCTTCTACCTTCACGCCAATTGCAACAATGTCGGCGAAATTAGCACTGACACTGCTGATCATCCTCTCATAAAACTCAGGCTTTACTGTATCTATAAACCAATCAGCCAACTCTTTTTCAGTCAAGGGTGGTTCAACCTGAGAAGCAGTCTCTCTCCACCGTTGTGCATATTCCTTGAAGGTCTCGGTACTGCTCTGGGCCATACTCAATAATTGCCTACGGTCAGGGGCTAGATCCATATTATATTTGTAGTGTTTTACAAAAGCATCAGTCACATCCTAGAAACAATGGACCTGGGACTGGTCTAGACTCAAATACCACTTAGCAGCGGCCCCCTTCAAACTTTCCTGAAAACAGTGGATCATCAGCTTGTCATTACCTACGTGCGCGACCATTCTTCGGTAGTACATGATAAAATGGGATTTGGGACACGTGGCCCCTGAGTATAACTCAAAATTTGGTAATTTGAATTTGGTTGGAATTACCAAGTCTGAAACCAAACACATGTCCTTGATATCAGTACTGAAAGCATTACTTAACTCCATCGCCTTCATCCTCCTCTGCATTGTTTCAACACTTTCTCTCAATTTCTCGTGTCGATCATCCCCTTCTTCTAACACATCAACGTAATCGTAGGGATGATGGTTTTGGAAAACCGGATGCACTTGCGTTTGTACTACTGGGGGAGCATAGGTAGGAATAGCTTGCAGAGTCTCATTGCCCAAAGGAACTGTTTGTTGTGTTGTCAAGGGAAGTGTAGCACGGATAAAATCACCTGGCATGCCCAACGTGTGGCTCATGACAGGGATGATAAGAGGTTCTACCGTTGTAGTGATGATTTCGGAAACCACAGTGGCCTGGGTGTCCATCTTTGCTCTCATAACATTAATAGCCTCGAGGATTTGTCTCATCCCTCCTCGTATTTCATTCAATTCATTGTTGATTCTGTCTATTTCTCCATATATCTCTAACATTCTGAATCGAGCTTGGGCCCGAGTGTTGTAGTTGTGTCTGGGATTCAGTGTGACGATTCTGGAGAGAACACGGTGACATGAGATAGAGACAAGGAAAAATGCACATGAGGATGCAAATGCAAATGCAAGCTAAACTATCAAGAAACCAAAGAATTTTGCAAATAATATAGACGATAGATTCTTTGATGAAATAAACTTCTTCATTTACGAGCTTGGTGAGCATTACATCAGGAGCAGTGTATCTTCATACTCCAAGTACATAAGTAGAAATACATCAAAAGGGAACATTAACAATAAAGGAAATAACAACAGTAACATCAAAGGAACTAAGAATTAGATCCGCTAGTTGATGATCCCTCTGCTCCATTAATCACTCTCATCAATTTGCTGATACGCTCTTTTGTTTCCTCTCTTGCAAGAACCAATTCTCCTAAGGCTTCAACCATCCGCTGCTTCGTCTTGGAAGGTGATTCATGGTGAGGATGTGGCTTCATCATTACACGAGCTATATCACAGGACCATTGTAAGTGGGCCTCTGTGACTGGGCATTCAGCTTTCCACAGTTGTCTGTTAATTTGGCGCCAAGCGCGCTCCAATCGCATTTTCATTTCAAAACCTCCTCTCTCGTCATAAAACATCATCTGCATATCCTCATCATCTGGAACTTCCTCCTTCAGATGACCCAGTTGACGGCGTGCAAGGACAGGGTTGTAGTTGATACACCCGTTTCTTCCCATGAGCAGCACATTGGGGCAATCCCCACAGCTATTGATTATAATAATTCCTTCTTCAGTTGAATCATACCACTCGATGTCGGTATGCTTCAATTCTATCAGCTTTTTGGACCAAATCTTACAGTCTTCGACCTCCCAGAAAGCCGGAGTCTTTGGCAGATAAGAGATGAACCACTTGTAAAAGAGGGCTACGCAGCAGACAATTGGCCCACAGCCTCTTGTGTATCTGGTCTGTATTGCGTGGTAGACATCAGCTGGTAGCGTCGGGACCGGATTGTTGACTGTAAAAATCTGAATGGCTTGGGTATCCACAAAGTTCTTGGCATTTGGGAACAGAAACAAACCATATATCATCAGAGCTAGGGTTGATTCAAACAAAGCCTCGCTTCCTCTGTTCTTGAAGTACATAGCCTTTTCCAGCAAGAACTGGGCGAGAAGTCCACACTTTCCTCCTTTGTTAGTCAGGTTGGCCTGGATGTCAGATAATCTGATTCTGGTTGCTCTGGTGATGCCTCTGGCGGAAGGCATTTCTTTAATCCCAGAAAAGATGAGAGCTTCTCTGACAGGAATCCTTATCATGGCTGAGAACTCCTCTAGGGTTGGCACTAACTGGAATTCGGGGAATACGAAACAGCGGTACGCAGGATGATACAACTGGACCAGAACTTCAAGGGGCCCCACAGTCACTGGTGTCTTCATCAGTGGAATGATACACCCATATCTGTCAGCGAAGGCTGACTGGTCTTCAACCATCTCTCCCAACCATAACAAACGCTCCACCTCTGGTAGTTCAAAGAAATAAGGCCAAACTCTTTTCCCTGCAGCATCCATTTCTACAAAATCTGCAAAACAAAATTAGTATCTTGATAGTTTAGCAGAGAATGCAAGATGCAATGCAAAGTTTCATGGAATTCAGACACTCGCAGAATATCAAGAGATATCAAAAGACCTAATTTTCATTAAATAAAAGGTGAATTACAAGAGTTGATACACTTTCAAAAGCCCTAAATATGAAGCTAAACAAAAGCTAGAAAGTCCTAAGGAAATTCTCCCAAGAGTCTCGTGTTGAGTCTTCTGATTTCTTCCTCCATCTGATCCCTTTCTGCGACGAGGTTGTCGAGGATGGATTTCCAAGCAAGAGGCTGGGTGATAGAGGAGCTTGGATCTTCCAGGGTTTTCCTCTTCTTGCATGAGAGTAACTCTTCATTCTTGGTCTGTGGCTGCTTCTGGAGTTCTAGGTTTTCTTCAACGAACACTTGATACTTAAGCTTCCAGGCTTCTTCTGACTGTTGGGCTTGTCTTAAAGAGATTGGTTCTTGCCTTTTGTAAGGCATCTTTAACTCTGTGGCTCTTCTTCTGACCCATTGGAGATAGGGCTCCAATGACACACAGTTAGGTCTCCCTAAAGAACTTCTTCCTCTTTTGCGCTTGCTACCCCAAGCGTTCAAGATCAGCTTCTTCTGTTCTTCGTTCTTGTCATATGTTTCAAAGTAGATGTTTTCCACATGAATACTAAGAGGTTTATCTTCCAAAGGATATCCTAATTGGCGTCGTGCCAATACAGGGTTATAGCTGATTCCACCTTTAATGCCAAGAAGAGGCACGTTGCCATAGTTTCCACAGCTATCTATAATCAAGATTCCATCATACACCCGATTATACCAGTCAATGTCTGTATGGAAGAGTGCCATAATCCTCTGAGACCACTATCCTCTCTTGGAATCCCAAAATACACTTGCCTTTGGTAGATGCGAAATAAACCATCTATACAATATGAGGACACGGCAAGTAATCTGTCCATTTCCATGAGCGTTTCTTGTATGGACTGAGTGGTAAACTTCAGCAAGCAGGGTAGGTACCGGATTCTGTTTCAAGAAGATTTTGATTGCATTCAGATCCACAAAGTTGTCAGTGTTTGGGAACAAGAAAAGTCCGTAGATGAGCAATGCAAAAACAGCTTCAAAGGCATCCCGGTTGGAGTGTTTAGCAAAATAACGAGCCTTTTCAACCAAAAACTTAGCAGTTAACCCAAAAATTCCTCCCTTAGAAATTAAATTGCTTTTGATGTCAACTAACTCCAGATGAGTTTTCTTGGCTATTTCTTCCTCTTTAGGATCCTTTTCGAAGATAGGTAACGGGGACTCATCCTTGATAGGCAAACCAATTATCTGAGAGTATTCCTCAAGGGTGGGTAAAAGTTGAAAGTCAAGAAACGTGAAGCAGTGATACTTTGGGTCATAAAACTGAAGCAGAGTTGAGAGAAGTCCTTCATCAATGATATCCCTCTGATATTCACAAAAATAAATCTGAGTTCCATGAAACAGATGTAACATGAATGCTTATGATGTATGAATGCAAAGCACACACAAAGACGCACAAAACACAAACAATGGGGATAGGTTCAAGCATGGAGCCAGGGTTTACCCCTCCCATTGGTATGTAATACTGGTTTTCATCTACTGAAAATGGTTCTAAGAAGTTCCCAGAGTCGACAACCCATCTTTCAGATTTTATCGACTTCCTAGATGACTTGGTAATCAATAAAATTCTCAAGAGAATCTCGTCTGAGTGTAGTATCGCGTGACAACCAATTTAGAAATAGACTTCATCATGGTCACCGCACTACATCCTAAAAAGGCTTAAGTGGGGTTTGGTAACTACGGTCCTCAATATCAAGGGCTCCTAGGTCGAGAGTAGCACGTTTTCACAAATAGACTCGTTCAACATGACTAGATTCTCAAGAGGGCCTCAACTGAGTGATGGTGTCTCAAGTTAACTTTTTCAGGAATCGACTCCCTCAAAGCCTCCTTGAATATACCATCGTCCTATCATAAGTGCACTCAAATCCGGGTTAGGATTTATCTCACCACTCAAGAACCATGTCAACAAAAGATCTCAAACAAAGCATATATATATAGGCAATCAAATAGATATACACAAATATAGCTAACAAGTAAAACAAAGGTGGGCTTAACCCTCAAAAAATACTCTTTTCCCCAGTGGATTCGCCATTTCTGTTGTGGTGAGAATCGGATAATAAGCTATTAATTAACTTGCATCGCAAAACTTTTAAGTTCACCACCGACTTTGATTTATCCAAAGGAAAGGTTCAAGATCGAGAAAAACCTAAGGGGGGAGATCTAAGGTTCGGGGGTTGGTTACGCCTAGGGAAGGTATTAGCATCCTAAACGTCTGTAGTACTCTACGGGAACCTCTTGTTTTAGCTTGTTATGTCTTACTCGCTTGCTAAGGGTGCTATGCTAAAGGTTGAAACCCTAGGGGTTAGTATCTAAGTATACTCGACAAAGTATTACACTTTGCGCCTACGTATCCTGACGGGAGTGGAATCAGAGTATCCGTAGTTCACCGATCTAAGGGTGAAGAAGGAACCATTGACTATGGCCAAAGTTCCAAGGGGAAATGAGTATGAGCTTATTTTAGAGTTCACGATAACTCTCTAGGTCTAAGTTATAGGGGGAAAGTGAGTTCTCATGATGGTGAGAATCACATAGAGTTCAAAACTCTAACCTATTTCTAAGTTATGATTTCATTGGCTCTCATGAGGCCAAGAAATGGGATAAACCTAAGAGGATAAGGTAGGGTAGTTGTTTAGTTACTCATGAGTCAATTTTAGGATGATCTCCCTTTGGAATGGGGGGAAGATAATAGTTGTAAAATCACTAAGAAATAAAAGAGTTATAAATTCAAACATGATGATGTAAGAAGACATAAACAAGATAATGAGATAAAGCAAAGCTTATGAAATCATGCAAAGTTAGAATCATACATTAGACATTACTCAAACATGATAAACAAAGATAGCATCAAGAGATGAATAAAAAGGTGCTATAAAACCTTAAAGGAATTTCCAATTTCAACATGAATAAAATCAAATAATATTAAACATTTTCAACCATTTCTTTTTATAATCAACAAGTAGATCCAATTAGGAACCAATAGCAAAAAGAATGGAATAAAAATGAAGAAAAATGAACAAGTTATGAAGGTTTGAAATTAAGGCATAAACTTGAAAATAAATAAACAACCAAGTATTAAAAAAGAAGGAAAGGGCACTCCTAGGGATTGAACCCAGGACCCTTCGTGTACAGGCTAAAACCAATGCCACTAGGCCAATGCGCGTGTCTTGAACATACAATGAGAACACACATATATATGTAAAGAGAAGCGAAATCAGAAAATCAAACAAAAGGACTGGGGCGAGGGGGGATTCGAACCCCAGTCCTATAGGTGAAAGGGCGCGTGCTTGTGTGTGCTTGCCACTGGGGTGGTTGTTACATCCGGTAGTAAACTCAACTCAATTAATACATAAGCCTTGCATGCGTGCATATCTCAAATTAACAACACAAACCAACCATACACGATCTGCTCACGAAAGAGAAACAAATATGCCAACCATTCAAACATCAACCATTGCCAAACCAAATGAAACAGACACATATAATCTAAACTTCAAACCCCATGAATTAACACACATATGGAATACTACGCAAATGCTTTCATCATGCACCTTGGACATAAAGTCAATAACATTTGAATGTAATAAGTAACAAATTCACACAACCATGGCAGCAATATATAGCAAACATTCAACACATTCAATTGGAAATCAAATAAGGACATAACTTGAATGCAATGAATAAACACACATGAAGACTATGGAATTTATAACAGCATGGCAAGTTTTTATGTATAGCAAAAGTTTCCAAGACTTAACATGCTTTAAAGAAATGTAACAGAGCTGCTTTAGGACTAAATCATATGATTGACAAAGCTAATTGTTCAAAATGCAAGAAATACAAGAGGGTAAGTTAAGGCATGATGCAGTTAGTTCTAAAGATATCTTCTCAAAGTTCAAATAGCAACTCAAATATGTTACAATGAGTGGTGAAAAATAGGGATATGTCAGATCAAGGCATATGCATATTCTAAGACTACCCTAACTGTTAGAGACAGTTTCTAGGATAAATTAAAGGAGTGCTAAGGGAATGATGGCAGCAACATCAACAATACAAGCAGTCAGCAGCATATGAGTAACATGTCATTAGAGCAATTATACATTTCACAAGTCAATGAGTTCATAAGATTAGATACACAACAATCAATGTTAGCATACCAGACAGATAACAAGATTCAAACAGTTAAGATTCATTGTGGTTCATGAACAATGCAGCAGACAATTTCACAAAGGTAGCATACAAAACCAATGCAAGATACAACAAGAGTTCATACATCTTAATGCACATCAAGGCCAGATCATGAGCATGCCAATCAAACATAATGTCACATAATGTCAAGGAAATGCATTCAATCATAATGGTAGCAAGCATATTGATGATTCATGTATCAAAGTTAGATTAAGGGTACACAAATTTCATGCAATGTCAAGGTAAGTTTGAAACACAGCACTGTCATAAACAAGGGCTCAAACAGAGTTGTTCACACATAGTGGCATCTAATTCAAATAGCAGCTAGGCATGAATACCAGATACAAAAAGCTACACTCATCATGTTGATATAAGGAAAATCAGTCATGTTTACAATGATAAGTACACAAACAAAACATCATGATGGTCGTGGGCTCTTATGAATCATACACATGTATTCAAGACAGAATAGGACATATCACAAGACAACATAGCATTCAAGTTCATTCAAATAATACCATTAAAACAGACAGTAGTATATGATGTGGTAAAGACTAACTTGGGCAACAATCATGCAAACACATACATAAAGCATACATGGACTAGGTTTAAGGCATAAGACATAATAGCAACAAGTTCACTCCAGTACAGGCAGTGGCAGAGCATAGTAAAACAAATACTTGTTGTGCTAGCATGTAGTGGATGTGAAAACAAACATAAGACATGGATCAAGAATTGGTTCTGATTTAAGGTAATGCAGAGCAAACAAAGTACACAGTTCCATGGTGGCAAGCATGAAGCACCAAGGCAAACACTTCAAAAAAGCTTAACAATCAAGGTCAGCCAAGGTTACAAGGTAGGAAAACACAAATCATGTTTGACATTTAAAACTTACACACAAATTAGATACCAAACTGACAGCATGCTAATGACAAGGCATATGGACAATGCAAGTTCAAACATAGTAGGGCATGCAAAACCATGGATTCTAGGTTACAAATCTGTCATAAATCAATAGAGGCAGCAAAAACACAAATGGCATATCATGTATTAAAGATGGATCGAAAAAAAACAAACATGCTTGGAAAGACATTTATCACACCAGCAAATTGTACAGCAAGTACCCATTCAGCATATATTCAGCAGTTGGATGTTATCAACTCTTAGGCATATAAACAAATAATCACAACACACAAATTTCAGGCAAGTAGTGAAGTATTGCAAGTACAGGGTTGGAGTAAGGACTTAAACCAGAAAGAATAGCAACCAGTTCAAGTTAATCAAAAACATAAGCATAATAGTTGTGTATTTTAGCAACTCAACACTTGAACACATAAGTCAAGAAAAGAAAGTCAAACCATGGACAACAAGTGCATATCAAAATATAGTCAAATACAAGAGCATCAAAAGGCAACCTCTATGACAGAATGTGACAAAAGCAATAATACTTAGGTAATTTGGATACAAATTGTGGCTATGAGCTTAGGTATACACAAGGATCATTCATAGAAAGAGAAAAACAGTGCTAATTTAATGAAGACAACTTAACAACATCAGTCAGACATTAACCACCAACAAAAGTGATAGATAGGTTCATCTATTCCACAACTTATGAGCATATCAGAAATGCATAAAGACTAAGATTCAATAACATCCAAGCACATATGACATACATAAGTAGGTTAACAAGCTCATCCATCTAAACTTGACAGTACAACAACCAAAGTGCAATCTTGTAAACTTGCAGCCATTCAATGAATAAGAACAAAAGCATTACAACTTAATACAAAAAGCATACATGTATACCTCAACATATCAATAAACAAAAGCATGCTATTTTATGAAATTAAACCATGAGCAAACACTCAAACACACATCAGCAAGCTACATATGTAAAAGAACAACAATGCATATGACATAATGATATCAAATGAGCATGATTAACAAGAGGGAAAGATTGTGATACCAAGTGAAGTAATGTCCACTGCACCTTCAAGTGGGCTGAATGCTTCCTTTCTGAACTAACCAGAGCACTCCAAAGAAAGTCTTTCTCTTTTATTGCTCGAAACTTAAGAACTCAGAAGCTATTTGAGTGTTTTTGTGAGAATTGTTGGTGAGTTAAAGTGTGGAGGTGAGCTCCTTTTATAGGCTGAGCAAATGGGCTTAAGTTCATTGAGACCAAAGAGCAAACACATGATATGCTGTATAGAAGACTAGGGTTTGCAACAACTCTTTTTGAATTCAAATATTGGTCCACTCCTTGGAGACAAATGCGCTGCCCTTGCTGCACAAAAACCTCAGAATTGCAGTGCCAATTTCATGACTTCGTGTATTGCTTAAGAGCTCCTTATTTGTTGTCATATGAGAGGGTATTAGATGAGGTAAAAATTGGGATTGCCTGAGGGAATCTGCAGGTGAGAGCAAGCTGTATGCTGAACCAAGTAATTCCTCAGAGACACTTTTAATGAACTAAGCCTTTGAAAGCTTAAACGGGAATTGCTTTGGAGAATTCAAAATGAGAAAACGCGCCAAGGGATTGGGGTTGTGAGACGATTTTGGATGAATTGATACACTTGTATTTTGAATTCCTCTTCCATTCTGAAGCTCGTGAACACGACAAAGGAGAAGAGCAAACTTTGGATTGTTTTGCTTTCTTACTAGCCACGCGTCGTTTTCCCATTGGTCAGAGAGGCAAGGTTGAAAAGTCAAAGCACATTCCTTATTTCCAATTGGTCCTCAGCCAAATGAGTTTCATTTCCAATGTAGCTTGTAACATATTTTTGTCACGGTGGGCCTATTGTAATGGGCTTGAAAAAAATCAAATATTAGAATTGGTTTTCTCTTCTTTTTGTTATAAAAAGAAAAGGTTAGGAAAAAAGATAGATAATAGGTGAATTTGGTAATTGAAATGGTTATGGTTTAGGAGAATTAATATTGACAAATGGAGAAATTAGATGAAATTGGTTAATAGAGGACTATTGAAATTGGTTAGGAATTGAGAAAGACAATTGAGGGTAGTGGGTAGAAATTTGGTTATGGAGAGGGTTATAGAGACATCTCTTTGAAATGAGAGACTTGATTGATTCAATGCTCCATCCAAAATCTTGATTGATCAATTCTTGAATCTTCTTAAGATAAAACCTGATTCACAAATGAAACAAACACAAACAAAACCTGATAAAAGGGTTAGCTATGCAGCATGATTGACCTAATATGACATGCAAGAGATCAATGGATCTAAGGGTAAAATTTGGGGTACAACAATGGGGATCTTTGGAGGGTGATGACCTAAGTGTCCATCGATTGTGACGATTGGTACCACATGCATGAGTCTTGTTGTGCATTGCATTTATGTAGCATTTGTTGTGATTTATGATGACGTGTTTTAATGTTTGCCTTGTGATGACTCTGATGATGTTGTATATGATGATGATGCCATTTTTATGCATATCTTATTTTATATTGATTATAATGAATTGTATTACTCACCCTGCCTGTTTGAATGTTGCCTCCACGTGGGTAACATGCAAGTGATCAGGATTAAGTGTGGATGCTTTTGAGGACTTTTGAAGTATTATTTGCTTTTGGTCGATGTATAGGGTCTTGCTCTGATAGTGTAACATCGGGTTGGGTCGTTGAGTCGAACCATGTTGAGTTTTATTTGGTTGTTATTTTATTGATTATTTGATGACTATGGTTTATTTTAATAAACCCTTTTGTGGGATTTTTGTAGTTATGGTGGTTCTGCTGCCCTTTGAAGGCATTTTGAGTTATTTTGAGGAAAACCCGTTGTTTACGGAGCAATTTTGTTGATTTGAATTTATTGAGAAATGTGCACCCTTTGAGGTGATTCTGATTTTACTATGATTTTATGTTTATTCCGCTGCGATAATTGTGGGGTAGAAAAGGGTGTTACATAAGGCATCACCATGGCATGAAGGGAGGAAGTTACTAGCTAAACACGGTAGAGCCGTCAAGCTTACGACATAAAACAAGCATGTTTTATCGTTTTTTGTTTCGTTATTACTTTTTCATTCTAGCTTTGGTAGTGTGGTGAACATTCGTTAAACAAGTTGTACTCGGATTTTTCGTAAATTATCAAATCTTCACTTTACAACTTGTTTAATCCATTTTCTGTCGGTCTTTTAGTTTGTTTATATTAATAGTTTTTGTGTTTGTCTAAAAGCTTGTTTTGAGTAGCTTGAGAAAATTTAAGGTGATGTTCCAAGTTTGATCGTTTCAACTTGCGGATGTATGGTAATGATATTGTTAAGTTTTGTACACGTCCAAGGTATGTGTTTATCGCTTTCTAGACTTTAGCATATTCATGATACTTTGGCATTTTACAAACTTCCATGTCATTCATTCTTTTGTATACTTGTTCTTGTTGTGAATCACTTTAGTTCCCAACTTTTTTGTGAGGTAGCTTTTCATTGTTCATATATGCGCGGAGTACCAACATTCTTGTTCTAACTGGATTTTATTATGCTTAATTTGTTGTTTGTGTTGATTATGTGAAAGCATGAAAAGGATCAAGGCTTTTTGTTTCATTTTGAGCACAACTACCTAGCCAAATAGTCATTCACCTTGTGAGCGTGTGATCATTCGTAACCCCTTTGTGTCTTTCTATCATTATCCATGTTGTTTGAACTTAATGCTTGTCAATGAGTATTGAATTCACTTTTTGTATGGATTTTGATTGATTGTTTTTTCTTGAACCCTCAACCTTGTGTTGTTGTATGAATTTTTACCCTGCCTTAGAAAGTAGGGAGTATTCACATGATGATGTGGTTGAATTCAAGTTGGGGAGATAATGATTGTTTACTCATTGGTTGGTTTCTATGAGGTTGAAAAAGAAAAGAAAAAAAAAGAGAAAAATATGAAAAAGAAAAGAAAAGAAAAAAAAGAAAGAAAAAGAAAATCCTTGAGAAAGGAAACAAAAAGAGTTCAAATAATTGTGCTAAATAAGTATTGTGTGTTGTGTAACACTTGGGATTTTGGAAGAATTTGATTGGAATTTTGTGTTTGAGTCTTTGTGAGTTGATCACTACCTTAGGTTTAGGCAAGTTTTTGTTTCAATTACCTTTAGAAATTTCCCCTTGTTTGTTTACCCGACTGCGTTACAACCTTGAAAGCCCTTGTGACTCTTGCCTTTGTATGTTCAATGTGAATTTTTGGATGAGTGCATAATTTAATCTTTTGTTTGCAAGATTGTTATGTGAGTGAAAAGTACCTCATTTTGTGTTTTTTATCTACCGATGATTGTTTTTGCTAGGTGTGATTCACGTTTGAACTTGTGTTGTTTTAGAATGTTTGGCATGATTTTTGTATTTTGCATTTGTTTCGTGACTATGTTGTCGTCGTAGTTTAGTGGTAAGTATTTACTTTGTGTGTACCATTTTTCATTTGAACCATTCATTTGTTTCCGTTTTTCAAAACCTGTTGATTCGTGATTCTTTGGCTGTCACTTTGTTTCTTTGAGTCGCTTGATTCTTGTTTGGGGACAAACAAGTTTAAGTTGGGAAGAGTTTGATAAGTGCAAATTGTAACTATTTTTGTATATAAGCTTTGTTGAACTTATCGATACTTTTTTTTAATATCGTACGAATAAACCCCGCTTTGTTTGTAAATACATTTACTTTATGTTATAGTGTATATATTGCGTATCGTGTAAATATCATTGAGTTTAATTGATTTTCTCTCATTTTTGTAGGTATTCAAGCAAAGATATTTTGCTATTGTTGTATAGAGCATTGAATAAGCTTTCCAACGCTTCCGACTGTGCGTCAATCCGAGTTACAGTTCAGAAGTTGTGGTCAAAACAAGTCTGGCAGTAGAAAAAGGGACCAAAGTTCGCATTGCGAACTTCCCAGCGAATGCTCCCAGAATTATGGCAGTAGAAAAAGGGCCCAAAGTTAGCATTGCGAACTTTCTAGCGAATATTCGCTTTGCAAATAAAAGTTCGCATTGCGAACTTTTGCAGAATTTCAGAGGCGGTTTAGCTGTTCTGAGGCACTCAAGTGCCAAATTTTGATGTTCGCTCAGCGAATAAAAGTTCGTACTGCGAACTTGACTGATTTTTGAAATACTATTTAAGTCATTTCAGTCATTTTTAGGGGATGTTTTGGGGTATTTGTTCCCAATTCATCAAAGCTTCATTTTTTGATAGTTTAGAGCTTAGAAAAACATCAATGAAGATTGCAACTCGACGATTGGGGGTGGATGATTCTTGGATCGTGATTGACACCGTGAGAGATTTTGATTCCTCTTCTCTCTTCCCTTTGTAGTTTCCATTTTTTGTGAGTTTGTATGTAAGTTTACCTTGATTATATGTATATTTATTGCTCATGGCTTTGTATACGAGCTATTTTACAAATTTTTATCAGTGTTATCCTTGTTTTACTCGATTTATGTTTAGATTTGAGTTACGGTAGACATATCCTCTTCGAATCTAGATCTAGGATGAACATCTGTTAGGTTCTAAACTCTAGAGATAGATTTAGATCTAACATTCATCATGGGTATCGATTCTTAATGCTCCGTGTGGTCGAGTTGCATGAGACATCATCGATGAGGCGATGCGGTTGTTCTCTCAACTTTGCGTTAGATATAACCTTTGTTGTGAGCGATACGTGGGGGTATTGATGAGTGATTTAGGTTGCGTACAACTGAGTAGTAAGTTTAAGCATTTGATAGGGTAGATGAAATGCAAACCCGACAGTTCTCTACTCTCTAAAGAATGAATTCTTTTTCTTTTCATAAGTTTTATTTTTCGCATTTAATTTAAACCCATTTTAAACCCGAACTCATTAACATTTTAATTGTCGAACGGCAGTTCAATGGCACCGATCTCTGTGGACACAATAAATTCCCAGAAAAATACTTCCAAATTTTTTGTTGCTTGCCGCTTTACCGCTTCAACACTCACTTCTGGTTCGCCCGGAGAACTCCAAGTGAGGCCCAGACAAAACTGAAAATGCATCATGGTCGCCTGATGAGCAGGTGGCAGGTAGCTCGCCTTCTGTTCGCCAAACCTTGTCTGACGACGCTAGCAGAAAAACAAATCTCCCCGGGCTCGCCCGACGAATCAAGCGAAACTCAGATTTCCAGCAACACATAATGAAGGTAAACATGGCCAAAAACTCAAACCCACATGTTAACATAACATCCAAACACCCAAATAGACATGTTAGAACATCATTGAGCATGTAATTTATCCATTATAACATTTAATTCAATTTCAACACAAAAACCTAACCCACTAATATTCTCGTATTTTCCCCACAAAAGCTACACAATCTAATGGAACTCACCTTGCAATGAAGAAGAAGAAGAAGAAGAAATTGTTGGATGATGAAGATTAATGATGATGAAAACTTCCACTTCTAGGTTTTCTTCTTCTCTTCCTCCCTTCCCCTTTCTATCTTTCCTTATTTCTCTCTTTTTCTTCTTTTTCCTTTTTCTTTCAAACTTCTTTTCTTCTTATTCATAAATATATAACATATAAATGATACAAAATACTCCAATTGATATTTTGTCATCTAATACCAATTGACCAATTATTTTCGTTACCAAAATGTCCTCTCTTGCACTTATTAATATTGGTTTGTCTCTTTTATTAGTAATTGATCTCTTCAGAGTTTACTAGTTACTCTATTGGTCCCATCTGATAACATTTAGAGCACTTAAGAGGTCCAATTGTTCTAACTGACAAAAGATGGAGTACATAGGAACCCTATTGATCTCAACTAACACCCAATATAGTATTTAAGGGAATATGGAATATTATACACACACACACTTAGGCTGAAAAAGAAAAAAAATGATTATTTTTCTTCCTCTCATTTCTCTCTCTTTTATAATATCGCTTTAACCACACTCAACCACCACATGGATCCGTCCATGCTACTACCCTTAACGTTAAGAGATATCTTCGAACGCATCTAAAATCACATTTACAAAGACGGAAAATACTTCTATTTTATCAAAGAAAATATTTGGATATGCATCATTCATATTATGGAGATACATCTACGCAGAGCGTTCATCCTTAAATTCCAACAAATTAATGCATGACTCATAATAACTCATGCATGTCACATATAGTAGTTAAAACAGTAAACTAGATCTAATTAAGAGATTTCTTAACCAATATTATAGTAAGAACTTTACCTAGAATCCAAAATGAGTAGAAAATAAAATCTATATTTTTATGACACTGAAGAAATTTATTTTATCATTAAATAATATTCATTAATTATTAAATAATCTTAAAAAGAATATCAAAATTTTGTATAAAAAAATTTCAACACATCAATGTATCTGTTACTATAACTTCTTAAACTTTACAAAACAATTAATAAAATATTATGAAGTCAAAATAATAAACCATGCAAGATACATACAATATTTGAAAGTGTAACAACAACATAGAGGTGTCTCATACAATAGTCAAAACAACAACACTTTCTGCATGTGTACCGCCAAAATCCGGAGACGTATCTTTGGACATTTTTTAGGGCAAAATAGAGGTGTATCACATGCAACGCCTTTATTGGTGTGATTTTAGGTGTTTCCAAAAATGCATCTTCGGACACATGAGGAGTATTTTTGGATTTTCAGGGTTGTGGGTCGCACCCTTGAAGGTGGAAAGTACAACCCCCACAATTTATGACACATTGTAGGTGCAAAGTAAATATCGGAAGCAAAGATGATCTACATTCCCTCAAGCTCGAAATCTCTAAGGAAAAAGTGCTTAAACAACATTACAAAGAATTTTGGAACCTATAATGTATCACATGTCACATAGCACGAGGTTGATGTGAAATGAAAAGTTAACATTTTATGTTGATGGAAAAGTCTTTGTTAGCATATTCTATGGAAATTTAATTGCATTCTCTATATGAGGAAATATGTGTTTCACGCGCCTATCATTTCAATGTCCTTCGCTTATGTGCCATCTTTAACGATGTTTCGTATTCTTTTCAGATAATATTTGACATCTACCAAATGTTGTTTCTTTTCATGTAAGGCAAATCATTATGTCCTTTTAGTGACTCATTGTGTTCCTTTGGACAAGTTCTATATGTAGGGGTGTCATTTTCTTTTTCTTTCGTAGTTGTGTTTATACATCTTCTTGGCCAAAAATTTCTTATCTTTTCCTAATCAAAACATTCATTGTATAAGTGTTGTGCGCGTCTCTTTTGAAAGATATAGGGTTTTTTTTTCTCTTTTTTCTTTGCTTTGTTGTTTTTCATTTACGTTGTTACTCGTAGTTATTTGTGAACTAGAACTTGACAAGGGGCTGTGAAACCTTTGTACTTTTCCCACTATAAAATGTGTTACTCGCCATTGTAAGATCATATAAGACTATGGATAAACAAACATTTCACAGGGATATGCTTGATTTCTTTAGTCATTCTAGTGACACTAGTAATTTCGATACTAGTAGCGATGAGAGTTATTGTGTCATAACTTTTTCCATCTCTTTCTTAGAAAATAACATGGCTCATATTAAGTTTTAAATGCATTCATCCAACTAGAGTTGCATTTGCTCTAAAGTGGTGAGATATTCTTGTTACTAATGTGTTCCTTAATTTCAGTTTCTTCTATTAATAGTAAAGAAAATGGCATTCTCAAACTACTTTGGGACAAGAATGTGTGGTCACGGAGGGATTTTATATGTATGCCACCATCTTGGAAAAATTGTGCGCGAGGATTCCCATAACACATTTGAGTGTGAAATGTTAAAGGTGGTGAATGTATCCCTTTCATAGTTTCACCCCAACGATTACGTGTTTGTCATGGGGTTTGAGATTTTGTGTAAGGATTTTGTAATAGATTATACTATATGAATGTTTTTCTCAATCTATTGTAAAATATGGGTGGATAATAGAAGTTGGGTTTCGATCATTACTCAAGCCCATAATAGTCGTTTTAGTGTATTCACTACTACACATAATATATTTTATGACAACAATTTCATTTCACGTAACAAAAAACCAAGGAATAATACCTGTATGTGCCATGTTTTTTCTTTCTAAAAAAATAATATATTTCGTCGGTTTTACTAAAAAAATCGAGAGATAAACTAATTTAGGGTACATGCCTTGAATCTCAACAACTTCAATTTATGTTTTTATTTCAATAAAGTGGCACCTTCATGCATATTTTATTTTTAATCCAAAAATAAGCCACTTTTCACCTCAATTATGTTTTCCAACTAAGGTGAAATTGTTTACTCTGATATATATATATATATATATATATATATATATATATATATATATATATATATATATATATATATATATATATAGCCTAACTTGTAGCTTTCAGTTTCACTTGCCTAAAACAACACACTAAAATAACACACACAAAGTCCTAACAAAGAGCCTTAATTACATATCATTCATCAACTCCTAAAAAAGTAAGGAAATACAAAGATGATATGTGTTTAGGACTCTCGTTCTATACTTCCAGAATGAAAGACTAAAATCATTTCTTTTACTTCTTCTTTAAATATTTGGTATGCCAAACATTACCACTCATGTTACATCCATGTTGTTGTCATCGTTGTCGTCGTCGTCGTCGCTGTTGTTGTTTGTTCGTTTATTTTTATTATTGTTGTTGTTGAGACCCAAAACCCTAGACATTTGATCTTGTTGTTGTTGTTTAAATGGAGATTGATGTTATATCTTTTTGTTTTTGTTAAATAAGTACATTATAGGTTTATTGAGATTGATGTTATAGGTTTGTTGTTGATGTTGATGTAGTTGTTTAATTCTAGTTATTGTTTAATGTTATATGTTTATTGTTGATGTTAATGTAGTTATTTAATGTTAGTTGTTGTTTAATTTTAGTTGATATTAATGTTATAAGTTTATTGAGATTGATGTTATAGGTTTATTGCTTTTGAGGTTTTGTTTAATGTTAGTTATTGTTTAGATTGAGATTGAATGTTAATGTTGTTGTTGTTGTTATTTGTTGTTGTTTTTTAGTTGTTGATGTTATTATTGTTGTTGTTTTTTAGTTGTTGATGTTATTGTTGTTGTTTAGTTGTTCTACTTAGCAATTTTTTGAAAGTTATATGTTATTGTTTAGTTGTTGTTATTGAGTTTGAGTTTGAAATTATGTTTTTGTGATTCTTTGTGCAGATCTCATCTTGTTCCGCCAAACATATCAAGAGGACATTATAGTGATAGAAAATACAGTTGAGTTTATTATATCTAATGTCAATTGTTTGTTTCACTAACCCCTCTTTGAAAATATAATCTATTAAATTGATTTTGGAAATAATAATATAAAAAGTTATATTGTATTTGAAAAACATCTTACACTCGTTCAATGTTTTTCGAGCATTCTATAACTCATCCTTCACCTCCTATTCTTTTATGGTTAACTTCTCTTCAATACGTCTAGTTTTCATTAAAATTTCTTCCATAGTTGTTCTTTTGCAAAGCATCGAAATTTTATGCTTTCAAGAATGAATTAGTAGAAAATGAAGTGTTAAATGAAGAACTTGAAATGTTGAATGAGATTCTAACCATTAAAGAATGGGAGATGAGTGATGAGTTACAAGATGCTCGAAAATCATTAATTAATGTAATTTATTCATCAAATATAACATAATTGTTCATATAATTATTTTGTAAACCAATTTGAAAAGTTATATTTTCAGTTAGGTTTTGGTAAAATAAGCAATCCACATTCGATATAATAAACTCAATTGTGTTTTACCCGTCGGTTAAATGACAAAATCGAGGGGAAATATGTTTTTGCCATTTAAAAACTCCAAAAAGGATATCGTTGGAGATCGAACCCATGACCATTATACCTTTTCTGTCGGGGGATTTCCAACCAAGAGGTAATGTGGCGTACTTTTTATGACGCCCTTCGTTACCTCAAATATGAAACCGAGGAACACCTCATATATTATGTAGTAGTAATTTGAGTCATCTTGCAAAGTTTTTAAAAGGATATTTTTCATTCTAGGAGCGGAAGTGTCTTCACTAAGGTCATCTTTAATAGGTCCAATGTTCACATGTTTCTTATCTATTGGGAGAGTATGCACGTTTTCAAAGAAACAAACATGACCAATTATGAGTTCAAACACAATTTTTTGAGGTGCTCAACTCGACGGAAAAGGATTACCCAGCCTATAAAATACTCTCGGCCTAATCTCATGAAACTAACATGCCTACAGGTAAGGAATCTAGAATTTTATGTGTGCGTCTACGATTCCAAATATCATGGAGTGTATTCAAATTAAATATGGTTAACGCCTATCTGGATATTCAATTACGATAACAAACACCATTTCTTCAATAATAATCGTAGTGATCACTACACTAGAAATTTCAATAACACAAAGTGTATACGATTTAAACAACTATATAAACACGTGGTTCACCATTAAGTATGATCACACATTACTCTATTCATATAACCATATATTTGCATACACTTCTTCTTACATTTATGACGACCTGCAAGGTACTCCGATGCCAATGTCAGGAAACGAGAGTAAGCAAGTATAGAATATAGGTGTGAGAGTTAGAATGAACGTAACCTGACCCTCTCAAATGAGAGGGTATTTATAGAATGCCCCCAGCGCAGGACCAACGATCTCCTGCACTGGGCTAGATTGCCAAGCCCAATCCAAGTGACTGACAGAGCTTACGTGGTGTAGGGAAGACCAGCACGTGGTCTTCGCCCTGGGGTAATGGTCCCGAGATCTCCGTAAGGTGGGCAGACCGATTCCTTCGGAAGTGGGAGGTTACAAGGTGATGTGTCCTCGCGGGGAGGCGAACGTGGATGTCGAGGAGAGAGGTGTTCTCCTAGACGTAAAGACTCAGCTCGACAGTGTCTGTCCAATACGTGCCCGACGAGGGGGGTGGTTTGGACGTGCTCGACACTGGATAATTGTGGACCTTGTTGGGCCTTCTTAGTCTATTAGGTTGGGCCTGCCCGACCAATGGGCAGGTGCTGACCCAGTCCAGAACAGGAGCCCCCCAAGTCGTTGCTCTGAGGTGTCGGAGTAATGACTTAAGGGTCAGTCACCAGTCAAGGATCTGCTCGACAGACCGAGCTGAAGGTAGTTCAGGCGTCTATATGTGATCTTTTGTCGGGGAGATGTTGCGGGGAGAAATTTCAAGTCTGTGACTACAGAAGGACCACGAGCGAGGGATGCTAGGCGGGCAGAAATTCTGAGTTTTGCTCGCAGGCGGGCAAAAATTTTGAGTTTTGTTCGCCTGTCGCTGATGGCCGGCATTGCGGGGAGACGAGAGGTTGCGGATTCGAGCGTCAAAGTAGACGAAAGGACTAACGTGGGAACCCGTGTGCGACGTGTCACGCGTCATTATTACCTAGGACGGCTAGGCTAGGGTTAGGGCACTCGAATGCCTAGGGGCGCCTCGAGTTCTACTAGGGCTCTATAAATAAGACCCAACACGTGTCATTTGCACGTTTTTGTTCTCCTTCACCCGCAGTTGCTCTCCTTCTTTCTCTGCTTTCTCCACCGTTCCACCTTCACACGCCGCCGTATCGAACTTTTGCAATAGCCGTTTTCAAGTAAGTTTCTTAATCTTTTTCTTTCCTAATGCATTTTCTACGGTGGTCCTCCGGTGAACTGATGAAGTTCCCGGGGAAGTCACGAAATTTTGGGCGATTACGGCGGAGTTTCTCTAGATTTTTGATGGATTTTTATGAATCCCGCGAGGAGATGGGATTAATGTCTCGGGGACCTGAGGAAGGTCCTGAGGACGTGGGATGAAACTCCCGGGGACATAGGACGAGGCACCAGTGACCCAAGAACAGTCCCGGGGATGCTCGTCCGACGCCCTGGGGAACAGGGTCGACGTGCGACCCCGACACCCCTGGACAGGGGCGTTGCCCGCGCAGTTCCCAACTGTCATACCTCAAATTTGTCCTACCTGTATATAATTTCCATCTGTACATCCACCCACTGACAATTATTCAGAAAAATCCAAAAAAATATATTGTCTTCAACTTCATCCCTCTTTTAATTTTTATCCATTTATATTTAACCATTTTTATCCTTAATCCAATTAAATAACCATTTCCATATTCATTTAAATTTCCCATATTTATTTCATATCCAAAACCAATTTTCAAAAAAATCCATTCAATCCATATCCATATCCATTTGTGTGAAACAATTATCCATTTTTCATCTATTTTCAATTTCCATTCCATATCTGTACACAACATACTCCTTGCTACACAAATTTTCAGCAAGACACACCTCCATGACTTGTATGACTCAAAACGCAAACGAAATTATGCTGCGATACAACACGACAAACCTGCGCAACAACGTACGATTGGCAAGAAAAATGAAACGCAAGAAATTTGAGCAAAACGGCAAGACAAATGCAAGACCCATCCCTCTACTCTATATAAGAACATATCCTTCATTTTCCTGACGGTTCATCTTCTTCTTCTCCCAATCTCTTCATCCCCTGCAAATCACTCACCATCATAGTCCTCTAACCACCATGAGCTTTTAACCGATTTCTGCTATTAACTTCATATTTCCACCAATATCACTCTTCATCACAACTTTCCCTAACCATAATCAACACAACCAAAACCTTCAAATAGCTTTTGAACCAACCCTTTGCCTTCAACTGTTCAACCTAAAACCTCTCTTTCTTCAACCCAAATCATCAATCTTCACCTAATATTTAAAAAACTTTACCCAAATTCATCTTCAAATACACGAACCAACCTTCGTCCTCAAAATAACAACCCAAAATTTCAGAAGAACCTTTCCTTCAAATCCCCTCACAATCCTTAAACCTCAACTCATTCGCAAACACTCAACACCAAATCAAACACACAGATCAGAACCAGAAAAGGGAAGAAGGAGAATGGAACAAAACGAATCAAAATACAAACCTTTTCAAACCTGAATAAGAATGAGAAAGAGTGAGAACTTGGGACGAAACGAATTGAATCCATGAATGTGAGCGAGAAATAGAGAAGGACTTGCACGAGGAAAGGCCGGTTTAAAATCGTGACAGAGCGATTCACTTTGATCTTGGTTAATTCGTTGATGATCTGATGCTTGTTTGTTTGTGTTCATTTGTTATTTTCATGGCATTTTCCTCAACTCTGTTTCCTTTGAGAAAAAAATAATGAATAAATTGATCTGTGGTTGTTGCTTTGTTTTACACGAGCCGCGTTTGTTTTTCACCATGACTATTGGTTTATTTCAGTGGATGGCCCGTTTTTTTTCTTTTTTTTTGTTCGTTGGGTTTTGGGTAAAGCCCATGTATTTTCTTCACACACACATCCCTTGTAACTCTGCACCCCTCCTCTTTTAGTGAATTCCATTTGTTTTAACTATTATTTTTTTAATTAACTCTTATCATTTTAATATGGGATTTTTATTTTTTATTTTTTATTTATCATTTCAATTTTCGACTCCATTCTCTTTTCTATTTTGGGCCAATGATATGACAACAATCTTGATTTAGTTGATTTTCGCAAATCGATTCAAAATCTTGATTTATATGAGGCCACTTTTATTTTCTTTTTTTTTCTTTCAACTTTTTGGGTCAATGAAAACCAAGTATCAAGATTTTTCGATTTTTTGATTTTAAATCTTGATAAAGGTGAGACCTTTATTCTTTTTCTTATCATTTTCCGATTTTATTTCATTTCTATTATTTTTCATTATTTTTACTCATTTTTGGGTCAATGAAAATCAAATACTAAAGATTATCGATTTTTTTATTTAAAATCTTAGTAAAAGATGAGACCTTTCTATTTTTTCGATTTAATTTCTATCTCCATTTAATTTCCATTTTCGTATATTCTTTTAGTTGGTCAATGAAAGTCAAGTATTAAAGATTATCGATTTCTCGATTAAATCTTGATTAAGACGAGACCGATTTTATTTCTATTTAGATTTTGGTTTTTTTCATGTATTTTCATTTTTGGTCCATGAAAGTCAAAAATTGTTGATTATCGATTTCTCGATTAAATTCGATTAAGACGAGACCAACTTTATTTTTATGTCGTTATTATATCTTGTTCATTTTATGTCAATATTATCTTGATTATTATTATTGTTCATATTATTATTATCATTGTTCATATCCATATTCATGTTTATCTAACCATTTTCATTTGTTCACCTTTAATAAAAAAAAAACATTAACAAATATCGAAACCCTAAAACAATAACTTAATGGACTGTTGGTTACTATATTTCGCTTGGAGATTTGGTTCAAGGCTTAGTTTAGGACACCTTGCACACACACGTCTTTCTCTTGTGCTACCTTACAATGAGACCCTTTTATTTCATGTCATCCCTTGTAATTTACATGTACCCCGTTCCCCATTCCGATGTACTCACTTAGCTTTCTTTTGATTGTGGTTTGTTTACTAGGAGCACCCCTAGGGACTAGCATAGGCAACCCATTTTCAAACTAATTCTCGATTCGTCGTCGAGCCATTTTCAAACAAACCTCTTTCCAACCAAACCCTCGACTCGTCGTCGAGCCATTTTCAAACAAACCTCTTTTCAACCAAACTCTCGATTCATCGTCGAGCCGTTTTCAAATCAACCTCTAACCAAATCCTTTTTTCAAACCAAACTCTTTTCATACAAATAAACCCTTGATCCAACGTCAAGCGGATTTTCATAATAAAATTCAAAAACAACTAACAATTATCGCAACTCTTTTAAGGTGAAAAATGGGGGTTCAAGTCTTTGATCTTCCTTCGATTATTTGAGTGCGAGTTCTCTTACTCGTGTGTGAGCAATTGACGCCTCTTCTTTTAACAAATCAAATCCTTTTCAAAATAGCCAAGCGCATACAATAAACCCTTGATCCCACATCAAGCGGACTTTCATAATCAAACCTCAAAACGACTAACAACTATCGTAATTCTTTTTCAAGGTGAAAAATGGGGGTTCAACTCTTTGATCTCTCTTCGATTATTTGGGTGCGAGCTCTCTTACTCGTGTGTGAGCAATTGACGCCTCTTTTAAAAATCAACCAACTCCCTTGTTTCGTGGGCGTACCACAAACTACGACCGCTCTGATTCTTTATTCTCGTCCGAATAAAGATACGTAGGCACAAGATTGCGATGATCTTGGTGAGCACACTTCCATCTTTTTTCGTCAAACCCCGTAGTTGAACTACGATTGCTCTGATTCCTCATTCTCGTCCGAATGAGCATACATAGGCCCGAGGTCGCGATGATCTTGCCGAGCACCCTATCCTTAAACCACCCCATTTTCCCTTAACATCTTTTTCCTTTTATCTTACCTTTCTGCATTTATTTTTGAGAAGAAAACAAACAAACTTAGCTAACGAGTATCACGATTCGAATTAAGAGGTTCCCGTTGAGTACAACGGACATGAGGGGGTGCGCGTACCTTCCCCTCACGTAACCGACTCCCGAACCCAGAATGTGGTTACGACGACCATGTTCTTACCCCTCCCTTAAAGGTTTTCTCGATATTTTCCTTTCCCTCTTTTGGGATAAATAAAGTTCGGTGGCGACTCTGTCGAACCGCGTTCCGCGCCTTTCGCGCGAAGGGTCGTGTCTTCGATTAAGCAATTTTTTCGAGGTACGACACCAGCGTCACTTCTTCGCCCTTTCACTTGATCAGCGGTGGAGGGGTGAATTTGATACGGACCATCGAATTCACCATTTCCTTCTGCTTTTCAGGTAAATGGAAGTCGTGGCCATGGGGTCTATAGATATCGACGACCAACCTGACTCCCCGATGGCGCCGATCGCCAGTGTCGAGGGACGGCTGTCCGAAGATTGGGCTAGCGAGGAAGCTTTGAACATTGCCTCCCAGTTCGTCGCAGGTGACGAGGACGATATCTTTGCCACAGTCGAGCATCGTCTAGAGGGTTCTTCGAAAACCTCGACGAGGCGTGGTGGCGCCTACCCTTCACCGATTTTCAGCGAGAGGTGTTCATTTAGCCGCGCCTGGAAACCCTCGCAGCTCCACCCTAACTCTCTCGCACTCATTCATGCTTTCGAGCTCATCTGCCAGCTCCTTCGCATCGGGGCGACCATACCCTTGTTCTTCCGTATTTTCCACTTGCAGAGGCAAGCGACTGATGGTAGGCATGGCTGGGTGTCCTTCAAGCAGGTAAGCAGATTGTTCCACACTTACATGGACTCTGTTCGCAACTTCAAGTCCCGGTACTACATAGTGAAGCCTGTCTCGTTCGAGGCCGTGGAGTTGGTGTATAGACAGGAGTATCAGGAAGTAGACAGGCAGCAGGAAGAAGTCCTCGAGGCGAGGTTTCCTCTGTTCTTGACGGAGGAGCATTTCAAGAAAAGCACAGATAGTTATACATTTAGTCCTGGTCGACTGATCGAACAGGATCGTCTGGCTCACGAGGAGATAGTCAAATTCGTCGCCAGTTTCTCCCCGACACAACTCGTGACACCGGATGGGAAACCCATCCACGGCAATGACGGGAGACCTCTAGAGCGAGCTCGATTGATTAACATGAGAGCCCTCCTCAAGATGTTTTCTGACGAGGACGCCCTTAAGCTGTTAGGTGGTGGATGCCTCCTCGGCTTGATCTTTCCTTGCATTTTGGTCTTCGATTTACTAATGTACTTCTTTTTCTTTTGCAGAGACCATGTCGAACGCGGGGGAGCGTATCAAGAATCCGGAGGCCAACCGAACTTTGAAGAAGAGTGGAAAGGGTCGGGTCGAGCAGATCTGGTCATAGTGCCCAGGCCCCACTCCGGCAACCGGGGATTCTTCCGGCTCCCCGCAGGGTAGCCAATCTCCAAGCACTCAGGGGTCCCCGAAGAGACAGCGACTCGGCGAGCACGTGGACGTCGATCTTACCTAGAATGAAAGCCCTCCCGCTGTGAAGCTCGTGCTCCTGCCTTGTCACTCGAGGCCGAATTTCTTCACGGGGAACAATTCCCTATGTGTTGGTGCATCTGAGGCTCAGACCCTCTTGGGTGTTGACCGGGCTTCTCGGAGAAAGGCTTTGGTGGAAGACGTATCCGCGGTGATGCAGGTTTGTGCTACTACCCTGGTCCTAAACGACGAGACATGCCCAGTGGCCGAGATGACCAGGCTGCAGGAGAGCTTCAGGTCTATTTCAGTTGAGAAGGAGAAAGTGGGGAAGGAGCTGACCGACTACAAAAATCAGAACAAGGCCCAGGTCGAGCTTCAGGGGAAGTTGGAGGAGAAGCTGAAGAAAGCAGACGAGGAGAGGAAGGTTCTCTTGGCGAGGGTCGCCGAGCTAGAGGAAGTTGTTCGCCCTGCTGAGGAGGAAACCGAGGAAGACAGGCTGTTGACTTCTCGGGCAGCGCTGATCGCGAAGCTCAGGCAGACGGAGCAGGATTCCTCGTGGTGGCTAAGGTGGGTTTCAACAATGTCGTGCAGCAGCTTCGGATTGTGAACCCCGACCTCCTCACTGAAGGGACTGACCCCGACTATGAAGTGGTCGAGGGTCAGATCGTGCAGCCGATACAGGAGGAGGAGGTCGACGGAGGGGCTACGGGGAACGAGGTGCCAGAGGAGGACACAGTCGATTAGGTTTTCACTTATTCATTATGCTTGGCCTGCGAGCCATTTTTATTTTGATGACTCTTATTTGGTTCGGCCTGCGTGTCGTGAATTTTGTAATTCCCGGCCTGCGTGCCAGGGGCCTTATGACATCTATGTAATATTTGCACAATGGGCTCCTGCCCGACTTAATGCTTTGACTTTCGCTTATTTGTGTGTGATGCTTATATGCTTGATATACTTATTGTTTTTTGTCTAAGTAATTTGTCTAGGTTGGGGGTTTGCTCGACTTTGTTAATCCTCGACAGTGCGGGGAACTGCTCGAGTGGTCGGAGCTGTATTCCGACCTTTGACGAGGCTAAGAGCTCGGTCGAGGTCTTAGCTTCATGGAGTGAACTTCCCATCGCGAGTTGGGCGTTCTTCTTGATTGGTACGGCGACGACGGAGCTCGGTCGAGGTATCCTCGTCAGATCAAAGGTCCTCGCACACACACAACGCGGGCCTTGATCTTCTTGTTTCGTGGAGAGGAGTCGTGCTTGTACCTTAGTGCGTCCCCATAATCACGACGTTTCTATGTCACGGGCAGTGTTTAACTGTAGTATTGTTTAAGCTTCTCAGTATTCCATGGTCGAGCAAGTTCCTCCCCGTGTAGATTTTCGAGGTAGTAGGCTCCTGTCCCCGTTTTCGCGCGGACGCGGTAGGGGCCCTCCCAGTTAGCGGAGAGCTTGCCTTCTCTTGAATCTTTCTGGTTCCTTCGCAGGACGAGGGTGCCTACCTGAAAATCACGTTTAATAACTTTGTTGTTATAACGTAGAGTTATTTTCTATTTAAGCAAGGCTTCTTGGAGGGATGCGCCCGACCTTATCTCCTCGACAAAGTCGAGCTCTTTTCTTAGGGCCTCCTCGTTTGCCTCCTTGTCGAGGGTAGATTCTATTCTCCTCGATGGTTCCCTTATTTCCACGGGAATCACCGCCTTTGTTCCGTAAGTCAAGCGGAATGGGGTATCCCCGGTCGTGGAATGTGGGGTTGTTCGGTAGGCCCAGAGGATGTTGTGTAGTTTCTCGACCCATCTTTTCTTGGCGTCGCCTAGTCGGCGTTTCAGTCCTTGCAGGATCACTTTGTTCGCCGCTTCAACTTGCCCGTTCGTTTGAGGGTGCTCGACCGAGGTGAAATGCTACTTCGTGGCCAGCTTGGTGACGAAGTCTTGGAAATTCTTGTCAGTGAACTGTGTCCCGTTGTCGCTGACAATGGCTTGGGGCACGCCGAACCGGGAGAGGATATTCCTCTTGTAGAAACGTAGTATGTTGTGAGACGTGATTTTGGCCAAGGCCTCCGCCTCGATCCACATCGTGAAATAATCTACGCCGACTATCATGTACTTGTTTTGGTGCGACCCCATGACGAAGGGCCCGAGGATGTCCATTCCCCACCACGCAAACGGCCACGGGGACGACAACATTTTGAGGTCGCTGGGAGGGGAAAGGTGAATGTCCCCGTGTTGCTGGCATCTGTCGCACTTCTTGACGTGCTCCTTGGCGTCCTTTTGCATGGTGGGCCAGTAGTACCCTGATCGTAACGCCTTATGGGCTAAGGACCGTTCGCCGAGGTGTTGTGAATTTATACCCTCGTGGATTTCTTGGAGTATACCAGGGACTTTGGTCTCTTCGACGCACCTGAGGAGAGGGATAGAAAATCCACGTCGGTATAGTTTGTCCTTGACGATTGTGTATGATCACGCTCGTCGCTTAACCACTCCGGCTTCCTTAGGATCGTCAGGCAGCTTGCCAATTGTGAGATAGTCGTATACCAGGGTCATCCAGTAGTTGTTGTCCCCAATGACGTTCACGTCGACCGCCGGGACGGGTTTGTCTATGCTCGGACGGGAGAGCACTTCTTGTATGATGGATTTTTTCTCGCCTTTCTTTTTTGTGCTTGCCAGTTTAGACAAGACACCTGCTCAGGTATTGTGCTCGCGCGGGATGTGTGTTACTTTTGCGAATGTGAAGTTTTTCATCTTTTCCTTCACCAGGGCCAAGTACTCGATGAGACTGTCATTCTTGGCTTGGTACTCTCCTCGGACCTGAGAGGCTACGAGCTGAGAATCGATAAATTTTTTAACTTCTTTGGCTCCGAGAAGGGAGACTTCGATCAGGATGCCTTCCTCGTTTTCGAGGATGATGCCCGCCCCGCTACCTTTCGTGCTGGATGCCCTGTCGACGTAGATTATCCACTATTAGGATTCGTTGGTCGAAGGTTCCGGGAGGGTCATTTTTGCCACAAAGTCGGCCAGCGCCTGAGCCTCCAGGGAATTTCTTCCCTCATATTGAATGTCGAACTCAGCGAGTTCGAGTGACCACCTGAGCATCCTTCCTGCCATATCTGGTCGACCGAGGAGCTCCCTTATGGGTTATTCGGTCCTCACCACGACCGTGTGGGCCAAGAAGTAATGATGCAGCCTCCTGGCCGCAATGACAAGGGCCAGGGCGACTTTCTCGATCTGCTGATACCTGAGTTCGGGGCCCTGGAGGGCCTTGCTGGTGAAGTAAATTGGTTTTTGCCTGTCGGGGGTCTCCCGGATGAGAACGGTACTGACTGTTTCACTCGTGACGGCGAGGTACAAGAAAAACGTCTCCCCGTTTTCTGGTCGGGAGAGAACCAGGGGTTGTGAAAAGACTTGTTTGAGGTGGAGGAGCATTTGCTTACATTCCTCGGTCCATTCGAACGTTACTTTCTGTCGTAGAAGCTTGAAAAATGGGAGTGCGTACTATGCAGATTTGGCGATGAAGCGGGAAAGCGCGGTTAACGTCCCGTTTAGCGATTGTATCGACTTCTTCGAGTTCGGGGTTGGGATCTCGGAGAAAACCCTGCATTTGTCGGGGTTCGCCTCAATTCCTTGCTCCGTAAGATGGAAGCCGAGGAACTTGCCCGCCTGAACTCCGAAGGTGCATTTGTCGGGGTTGAACCTCATCCTGCACCTCCTCGCCGTGTCGAAGACTTTCTTGAGATGGGCAGCGTGGTCGACTTCTTCTGCGGATTTGACGATCATGTCGTCCATGTAGACCTCGAGCATGTCGTCGATCTCTCCCCGGAATACTTTGTTCATCATCCGTTGGTAGGTCGCGCCGGCTTTCTTAAGGCCGAAGGGCATTACGTTGTAGTAGTAATTGCCTGACTCGGTCATGAAGGCAGTATGTTGCTTGTCTGTCTTGGCCATGGGGATTTGGTTGTACCCGGAGTAGGCGTCCATGAAGGACAATAGTTTGAAACCTGCAGAATTGTCGACCAGCTGGTCGATGTTAGGAAAAGGATAAGAGTCTTTCGGGCATGCCCGGTTAAGGTCGGTATAGTCAACACACATCCTCCATTTTCCATTATTCTTTTTGACAAGTACAACGTTGGACAGCCAGGTCGTGTACCTGGCCTCCGAAATAAAATTTGCCTCTAGGAGGTCTTTTACAGCTTTTTCAGCAGCCTCCATTTTTTCAGGAGACTACCTACGCCTACGTTGAACTATGGCCTTAGCGGCCGGATCTACGGTGAGCTGATGGCAGGCCACCTATAGGTCGAGGCCAGGCATCTCAGAGGTGCTCCATGCGAACATATCAGCGTTCTCCCAGAGACATGCCTTCAGCTGCTTCTTTGCCAGGTCGGGGAGTCCGGTGCCAATCTTCACGTTCCGGTCTGGATCGTCTCCGAGGGCAACAAGCTCAAAGTCTCCGTCTGGGATGGGATGCGTTGGGTGGAGAGGCTGCCCGTTGATTTCCGCTTGGAGGTCGTGGTCAGCTGCTCCGCCTTCCTCCTGCTCACCAGGGAACCTGCTGTCGAGGTCGACCGCATTGACGCGTGGGAGTGACTTCTGCACTGCGTCCGGGGATGGCTTTGCTCCGGTCCTGGGCTTGGTGCTGATGGAACCCAGGCCTTTGGTCGCGGCGTCAAAGCACCTCCTGGCCGCTTCAATGTCCCCGTGCATGGTGACGACCCGGCCCCTGGCCGTGTAGTACTTTATCTTCAGATGGACTGTCGATGGTACTGCTGTGAGTTTGGCCAGAGTGGTCCTCCCCAGGATACAGTTGTAGAGGGATGGACATTCGACCACCAAGAAGCGGGTCTTGACTTGTCGGGCGGTATCCTCGCCCCCGAAAGTGACCATCAGTTCAACATAGCCCCATGGTCTGGTGGTGGTGCCGTTGAATATAACGCCCCTGTTTTTTTTGTTAGATTTATTTAATCGAGTCCATTTAATTATTTTTGGTCTTTATGTTATTTTATTCTTGGTTATTATGTTTTATTGCGTTTTGGGAACGTTTGCGATAAATTTGAGTGTAGGGGTATTTTGGTCTTTTTGGCTTGGATAGATATTGTTTTTCATTAAAATAGAAACATAGAGAGAAAAATAGAAAGAAAAGAAGAGAAGAGAAATGGAGAGTGAGAAGAAGAAAAATAAAAAGGAAAACTTGGAGTTTAAGAAATCGTTTCAACTGACACTTCAAAGCACGGTTAATCGGGTAAGGGTGTGAAACTCGATTATCTTATCATTGTGTATGAATATGTGCATGTTTTCTTGGATTGTGTGGATTGTTTTCATATAGTTTACATTTAGGTTGAAATGATGAAAATGAATCGGAATCGATGTTTTCGCGGTTGAAATGTGGTATAAATGTTGTAGAATACTTGTTGTTATGACTGGGGAATGTTTTGGTTGTTATGTTATGGTTTGATAGTGTTTTGGTGGATGAAATGTTGGTTTTGGGGTGAATAACAGCGCTGCTGGGATTCTGAGTTTTCCAGGGTTCGCCTAGCGAACCTGGGGCGAGTCCTAGCGAACAGCTTTCGAGGGTTCGCCTAGCGAACCCGTCGGTGAAGGTCAGCGAATGTTCGCTAATGACGTTCGCCTAGAGAACTTTGTACTGGTTTTTCTCTGCCACTGTTCGCTGGTGTTTGCCTAGCGAATGCTGGAGCGAATGTGATGATTTTTCTATTTTGTTTTCTTCATAACTTTCAAACCGTAAGTCCGTTTTGGCCGCCGTTCGATGCGTTGGAAAGCTAATGAGATGTACTTTCTTATAAAAGGGTTTTGGGATTAGTGGCCGATTTAATTGTGTCGGGAATATGGAAACATATCGTTTTGTTGACTTTTACCGTCGTAATTGTGTGCGATTGATGTGTTATTATGCAATATGTTTTGATATATATAACGTATAGCTTATGTGCTGTTATATGATGTGAATGCATGTAATGAAATGTTGTGATGATGGTTTGTGGCCTTATGGCAAATAAAAAGCATTGTTTTTGGTTTGATTTCAATGCATGATTATTGATGTTGAGATGGTTCACATGGTTATGTATGTTATGCATTTGATTGTCATGAGTCATTGTATGCCAAGCATCATGATATGCATTCTTGTGATGTCGTGTGCCCTAGTGGGTGTGAGCGACGAAACGATTCCCGAGGGAATCTTCTATAACGGTCGTGAGCCTTATACAAAGAGGAACGAAAGCGACGTTATAGACGATCGTGAGCCTTATACAAAGAGGACCGAAAGCGATCGGATCTTGAGCCTTATACAAAGAGGACCGAAAGCGATCCATAAACGTCGTTAGCCTTATACCAAGAGGACCGAAAGCGACGGGGAACATCGTTTGCCCGACGGGGAGTTACACTAAGTAATAAGCGATGATTCCAATAATTCCTAAGTGAATTAATGATGAGAATTACGGATGGAACGGTACCGCATTGCATTTGTATAGAGTCGTTGTGTCGGTCTCTTTGCATTTGCATAAGTCATGAATGGATTGATTATTTGTGAGAATTGTGAATGGAATTGATGAGTTGATATATACATATGTTGGTGATAAATGTATTGAGCATGATTGATATGCCTTTGTGATGGATGTATGAGATACGAATTGTGTTGTTTGTATTTGAATTATGGTGTAAGTTGTGTTGAGAATGTTTTACATTGTGTATTTTGTGTTATTACATAATTGTATGCAACTATATTATAATTGTGTTTCTCACCCTTCTGCTGTTTTGAATGCTCTATGAGGCATTGCAGATTAGATGCTGGAGGTCTTTTTGTGAAGATTATGTCTTCATTCTTTTGTCGGTCAGCTCTGATATGTAGCACCGGGTAGTCGGGGAGATCGTTGTGTGACTATGTGTGTGTACATGTATTTATATCTTTTTGGATGTACATGTATGGCCTTGTATAAAACAGGTAAACTTTTATGTTTATATATATGAGATTTCAATTGCAGATTTTTCACTTTTATTCTGTATTTGAATTTGGGTGTTAGGAACTGAGTTCCTCTGTTTATGTTGCTACCTGATTGTTGCATATCTTTATGAGCAGGTTATTATATTTCATCATTTTGATGTAACGCTTCTGTTTATGCCATGAATGTTTTAAATATACTCTGATTATCTATGATCGCTTTAATTAATTGGGGGTATAGATTGGGGGTGTTACATTAAGTGGTATCAGAACCAGTTTGTGTCAGTCTGTGCCAGTCCGTGTCGGTCGTTTTGACCAAGTTGTTTATTGTGTGTCAGTTGTGTTCTGGCGAGCTGATTATTTAACCATAGTTACTGTTATTGGATATGAACAGAATATGGCTGGAAGGAATGACGTTGCTCTTGCTGCTGCTATGCAAGCTATGGCTCAGGCTGTGCGGGGTGCACCTAATGCTGGTGGGAATGATGAGTTCAGGAAGAACAAACCGCCTATCTTCAAAGGAAGACATGATCCTGATGGTGCTCAGATTTGGCTTAAAGAGATTGAAAGAATCTTTCGAGTGATGGACTGTGCTGAGGAACATAAGGTGAGATTGGGTACTCACATGTTGCAGGAGGAGGCTGGTGATTGGTGGGTTAGTGCGTGTCATGTGTGGGAAGCTACAGGTGAAGAGGTCACTTGGGCTTTGTTTAGCAGGGAGTTTTTGAGGAAGTATTTTCCTGAAGATGTTAGAGGAAAGAAGGAAATAGAGTTCTTGGAGTTGAAACAGGGTTACATGTCTGTTATTGATTACACTGCTAAGTTTGTGGACCTTGTTCAGTTTTATCCACATTATGCTGAAGCAACTGCGGAGTTTTCCAAATGTGTGAAGTTTGAGAACGGGTTGCATCCCGAGATCAAGAAGGCCATTGGTTATCAAAGAATTATGAGGTTTTTGGATTTGGTGGATTGTTGTAAAATTTATGAGGAGGATAGCAAAGCTCGTTCTACTTATTATAAGAGTGTGAACGAAAGGAAAGGAAAGCAACTGTTTCGTGGTGGTCCTTATGTGTCACCAGCTGACAAGGGAAAATAAAGGGGTAATTCTGATAAAAGGCCAAGTGGGGGAGGTACGTATAATCCTCTGAGATGTTATAGGTGTGGTGACTTAGGGCATCGTCAGTTTGAATGTAGAAAGGATATAAGGAAGTGTTCCAATTGTGGAGGTATATGACATGTAACAACTGAGTGCAAGAGGAATATGGTGAAGTGTTTCAACTGTGGTGAACCTGGTCATATTAGTACGAAGTGTCCGAAACCAAAGCAAGCTCAAGCTGGAGGGAAAGTATTTGCATTGGCAGGAACTCAGACTTCTAGTGCAGATCGTCTGATCAAAGGTACTTGTTTTATTAATAGTACGCCTTTAGTTGCTATTATTGATACCGGAGTGACTCATTCATTTATTTCGTCTGAGTGTGCGCAGCGTTTGAATCTTTTGTTGTCTTCGATGGATGGAGAGATGGTTATCGATACTCCAGCAATGGGGTCGGTAACTACTTCTTTGGTTTGTTTAAGTTGTCCTTTGACCATTTATGGTAAGGATTTTGATATGGATTTGGTGTGTCTGCCGTTGGAGGGTTTAGACGTGGTTCTGGGAATGAATTGGTTGCAGTTCAATTGAGTTCATATCGATTGTTATCATAAGTTGGTAAGATTTCCTTCTCTTGAAGAAGACGAGGAATCGAGTTTCTTATCTACCAAAGAGTTTAAGAAATTTTGGCGGATGAATCTCAGTTGTTCGGGTTGTTCACATCGTTGAATGTGGATAGTCAAGTTGCAATTGATGTGTTCCCAGTCGTGTGTGATTTTCCAGAGGTGTTTCCGGAGGATATTTCTGATGTGCCGCCAGAGAGAGAGGCGGAGTTTTCTATAGATCTAGTTCCTGGTACTAGACCTGTATCTATGGCACCTTATTGTATGTCGGCATCTGAGTTGGTTGAGTTGAAGAAGCAGTTGAATGAATTGTTAGAAAAGAGGTTTGTAACTTCGAGTGTATCACCTTGGGGTGCTCCAGTTTTATTGGTGAAAAAGAAAGATGGAAGTATGCGATTGTGTATTGATTATCGCCAGCTGAATAAGGTGACGATTAAGAATAAGTATCCTCTTCTGAGAATTGATGATCTGATGGACCAGTTGGTAGGTGCGTGTGTGTTTAGTAAAATTGATTTGAGGTCAGGTTATCATCAGATTAGAGTGAAAGAGGAAGATATTCAGAAGACGACTTTTAGGACACGATACGGACATTACGAATATTCCGTGATGCCGTTCGGGGTTTCTAATGCGCTGGGAGTGTTTATGGAGTATATGAATCACATTTTCCATGAGCATTTTGATCAAGTTGTTGTTGTGTTTATCGATGACATCTTGATTTATTTTAAGTCTCGGGAGGAACATGCAGAGCATCTGTGTATTGTATTGCAAATCTTGAAGGAAAAGAGACTTTATGCCAAGTTGTCCAAGTGTGAGTTCTGGTTGTCAGAAGTGAGTTTTCTTGGGCATGTGATTTCAGGTAATGGTACTACTGTGGATCCATCTAAAGTAGATGCAGTTCTACAATGGGAGGCTCCTAGATCGGTTACTGAAATTAGAAGCTTTTTGGGTTTAGCTGGATATTATCGAAGATTCATTGAAGGCTTTTCCAAGTTAGCACTTCCTTTGACCCAACTGACTTGTAAAGGTAAAGCGTTTATTTGGGATATTCAGTGTGAGGAAAGTTTTAGTGAGCTGAAGAAAAGATTGACTATAGCTCCGATTTTGATCTTACCAAATCCTAGTGAACCGTTTGTGGTGTATTGCGATGCGTCTTTGATTGGGTTAGGTGGAGTGTTGATGCAAGAAGGTAAGGTTGTGGCTTATGCTTCGAGGCAATTGAGGGTTCATGAGAAAAATTACCCCACTCATGATTTGGAATTAGCGGCAGTGGTTTTTGTGTTGAAAATTTGGAGGCATTATCTCTATGGTGCAAGATTCGAAGTCTTTAGTGATCATAAGAGTTTGAGAAACTTGTTTGATCAGAAAGAGTTGAATATGAGGCAACGAAGATGGTTGAAATTTTTGAAGGACTACGATTTTAGCTTGAATTACCATCCTGGTAAAGCTAATGTGGTAGCCGATGCGTTAAGCCGGAAATCTTTGCATATGTCCGCTTTGATGGTTAAAGAGTGGGAACTTTTGGAAGCATTTAGAGATTTGAGTTTGGTGTGTGAGTTGACATCTGACAGTGTGAGGCTTGGTATGTTAAGGGTCACTAATGAGTTTCTGTTGACCGTTAGCGAGAAACAGAGGCTGGATGTGAAATTTGTTGATTTGATGACGGTTAGAGATAAAGGTGTGAATGGTGACTTTAAAGTGGATGATAAGGGTGTTTTGAGATTTCGTGGGAGAATTTGTATTCCTGATGATTTGGAATTGAAAAAGATGATTTTAGAGGAAGGCCACCGGAGTAGTTTGAGTATACATCCGGGAGCTAATAAAATGTATCAAGATTTGAAGAAGATCTTTTGGTGGTCCGGATTGAAGAGGGATGTGGCTCAGTTTGTTTATGCGTGTTTGACGTGTCAGAAGTCAAAGGTAGAACATCAGAAGCCTAGTGGTTTATTGCAACCGTTGGATATTCCTGAGTGGAAATGGGACAACATTTCTATGGATTTTGTGACAGGATTATCGTATACTCAGAGGGGGCATAATGCCATTTGGTGGTTGTGGATAGGCTAACTAAATCGGCGCATTTCATTCCGATTGACATCAGTTTTTCTTTGGAGAGGTTGGCTGAGATTTATATCCGTGTGATTGTGAAGCTACATGGTGTTCCGTTGTGTATTGTTTTAGATTGAGATCCGAGGTTTACTTCCAGATTTTGGGAAAGTTTGCAAAAGGCGTTAGGTTCCAAGTTGAGATTGAGTTCTGCTTATCATCCTCAGACGGATGGTCAGACCGAGAGAACTATTCAGTCATTGGAAGATTTGTTGCGGGCTTGTGTTCTTGAGCAAGGTGGTGCTTGGGATAGTTATCTTTCGTTGGTGGAATTCACGTATAACAACAGTTTCCATTCGAGTATTGGAATGACACCTTTTGAAGCGTTGTATGGAAGAAGATGTCGAACGCCTTTGTGTTGGCATGAATCTGGTGAGAGTTCGGTGGTTGGACCGGAGTTAATTCAACAAACTACGGAAAAGGTGAAACTTATTCGTGAGAAAATGAAGTCTTCTCAGAGTAGGCAGAAGAGTTATCATGATCGAAGGAGGAAAGATTTTGAGTTTCAAGAAGGCGATCATGTATTTTTTAGAGTTACACCGGTGACGGGTGTTGGTCGTGCATTGAAGTCGAATAAGCTTACTTCTCAGTTTATTGGTCCTTATCAGATATCCGCGAGAGTGGGTGATGTGGCTTATCGGGTGGTGTTGCCACCGAATCTTTCGAATTTGCATGATGTGTTCCATGTTTCACAGCTTCAGAAGTATGTTCCGGATCCGTCGCATGTGATTCCAATGGATGAGGTTGAGGTAAGGGAGAACCTTACGATTGAGGCATTACCGGGGAGAGTTTTGGATCGTGAGTTGAAGCAGTTAAGAGGCAAGGATATTGCGCTTGTGAAAGCAGCGTGGGGAGGCGCTGCTGAGGGCAATTTGACTTGGGAGTTGAAGAGTCGGACGCGGGAATCGTATCCGGAGTTGTTCGTCTCAGGTAATATTTCCGAGGACGAAAATTTCTAAGTGGGGGAGAGTTGTAACGCCCCAATTTTTTTGTTAGATTTATTTAATCGAGTCGATTTAATTATTTTTTGTCTTTATGTTATTTTATTCTTGGTTATTATGTTTTATCGCGTTTTGGGAACGTTTGCGAGAAAATTGAGTGTAGGGGTATTTTGGTCTTTTTGGCTTGGATAGATATTGTTTTTCATTAAAATAGAAACATAGAGAGAAAAATAGAAAGAAAAGAAGAGAAAAGAAAAGAAGAGAAGAGAAAAGGAGAGTGAGAAGAAGAAAAAAAAAAGGAAAACTTGGAGTTTAAGAAATCGTTTCAACCGACACTTCAAAGCACGATTAATCGGGTAAGGGTGTGAAACTCGATTATCTTATTATTGCGTATGAATATGTGCATGTTTTTTTGGATTGTGTGGATTGTTTTCATATAGTTTACATTTAGGTTGAAATGATGAAAATGAATCGGAATCGATGTTTTCGCGGTTGAAATGCGGTATAAATGTTGTAGAATACTTGCTGTTATGATTGGGGAATGTTTTGGTTGTTATGTTATGGTTTGATAGTGTTTTGGTGGATGAAATGTTGGTTTTGGGGTGAATAACAGCGCTGCTGGGATTCTGAGTTTTCCAGGGTTCGCCTAGCGAACCTGGGGCGAGTCCTAGCGAACAGCTTTCGAGGGTTCGCCTAGCGAACCCGTCAGTGAAGGTCAGAGAATGTTCGCTAATGACGTTCACCTAGCGAACTTTGTACTGGTTTTTCTCTGCCACTGTTCGCTGGTGTTCGCCTAGCGAATGCTGGAGCGAATGTGATGATTTTTCTATTTTGTTTTCTTCATAACTTTCAAACCGTAAGTCCGTTTTGGCCGCCGTTCGATGCGTTGGAAAGCTAATGAGATGTACTTTCTTATAAAAGGGTTTTGGGATTAGTGGCCGACTTAATTGTGTCGGGAATGTGGAAAGGTATCGTTTTGTCGACTTTTACCGTCGTAATTGTGTGCGATTGATGTGTTATCATGCAATATGTTTTGATATATATAACGTATAGCTTGTGTGCTGTTATATGATGTGAATGCATGTAATGAAATGTTGTGATGATGGTTTGTGGCCTTATGGCAAATAAATGCATTGTTTTGGGTTTGATTTCAATGCATGATTATTGATGTTGAGATGGTTCACATGGTTATGTATGTTATGCATTTGATTGTCATGAGTCATTGTATGCCAAGCATCATGATATGCATTCTTGTGATGTCGTGTGCCCTAGTGGGTGTGAGCGACGAAACGATTCCCGAGGGAATCTGCTATAACAGTCGTGAGCCTTATACAAAGAGGACCGAAAGCGACGTTATAGACGATCGTGAGCCTTATATAAAGAGGACCGAAAGCGATCGGATCGTGAGCCTTATACAAAGAGGACCGAAAGCGATCTATAAACGTCGTGAGCCTTATACCAAGAGGACCGAAAGCGACGGGGAACATCATTTGCCCGACGGGGAGTTACACTAAGTAACAAGCGATGATTCCAATAATTCCTGAGTGAATTAATGATGAGAATGACGGATGGAGTGGTACTGCATTGCATTTGCATAGAGTCGTTGTGTCGGTCTCTTTGCATTTGCATAAGTCATGAATGGATTGATTATGTGTGAGAATTGTGAATGGAATTGATAAGTTGATATATACATATGTTGGTGATAAATGTATTGAGCATGATTGATATGCCTTTGTGATGTATGTATGAGATACGAATTGTGTTGTTTGTATTTGAAGTATGGTGTAAGTTGTGGTGAGAATGTTTTACATTGTGTATTTTGTGTTATTACATAATTGTATGCAACTATATTATAATTGTGTTTCTCACCCTTCTGCTGTTTTGAATGCTCTATGAGGCATTGCAGATTAGATGCTGGAGGTCTTTTTGTGAAGATTATGTCTTCATTCTTTTGTCGGTCGGCTCTAATATGTAGCACCGGGTAGTTGGGGAGATCGTTGTATGACTATGTGTGTGTACATGTATTTATATCTTTTTGGATGTACATGTATGACCTTGTATAAAACAGACAAACTTTTATGTTTATATATATATATATATATGAGATTTCAGTTACAGATTTTCCGCTTTTATTCTGTATCTGAATTGTGGGTGTTAGGAACTGAGTTCCTCTGTTTATGTTGCTACCTGATTGTTGCATATCTTTATGAGCAGTTTATTATATTTCATCATTTTGATGTGACGCTCCCGTCTATGCCATGAATGTTTTAATTATACGTTGATTATCTGTTATCGCTTTAATTAATTAGGGGTATAGATTGAGGGTGTTACATTGAACCCCTGTAGATTTGAGCCCACGTAGGGGGTCAAATGCTTCTCGTCGAGCTGGAGGGTCTCAAAGAGGTGGGCGTACATGATGTCCACCGAGCTCCCCTGGTCGACCAGGATCCTGCGGATGTCCATATTAGCCATCTGTGCCCGGATCCAGAGGGGGATGGTGGCGTTGGGTGCTCCTCTGGGAATCTCCTCGAGGTAGAAGGTGATGGGGTTTGAATTCCCTCGCACCTTCTCGAGCATGGTGGTCTTCGCTGAGGTCGCGGATTCTAACTCGTCAAATTTCTGCTTGATCGACCCGACGGAGACCTTCTCGAAGCCCCCGCGGGATATGACCTTTGCCTTGGGGAAGCCCTCCCATATGCTGCGGGCAGTAATAGGGTCTTCATGGGGAAAGTTCGCCCACATGTTGCGAACTGCTTCTTCGTTCTCGATCCCCTCGGGGACGAAAAAATCCTCGGGTCGAGTGACGCTGAGGGCGACTTGCAGTCTATTTTCCCCAGCGGGCGGCGTCGTCTCTTCGACGCTTTGAGCATCTCGGGCATCTAACCGAGGAGCATCGTTCCTCTTGGCGTACTACTTTAGATGCCCTTCTTTGATCAAGGTTTCAATAGCGTCCTTGAGGTGGATGCAATCTTCCATGACATGTCCATGGCTCCGGTGGAACCTACAGTACTTGGACTTTTCCGTGTTTGATTTAGGGGGGTGTCGACTTTGGAAAGCAGACACACACTTTTTAAAAATCTGAGTTGGCGCATTCGTTGAGAATCCGCTCGTGGAGAGCGTCGTGAACTGGCCAGATGGTCCCCTCGGTTCACGAGAGTCCTTGGGACGACCCTCGCGTCTTCTCTCTCCGCCACGCCGAGGGGGAGGAGAGCCTTCGTCTCTTTGGCCACGGGGGCCATCCTGACGTCTTGAGTCAAGGTCGATTTGGGCAGCCTCCGACTCTTCAAACTCGATGTATGATTGAGCTCGGTGGAGGAGGTCTTCCAAGTTGCGGGGTCTATGAATACCCACGGACTTGGCGAACTCTGTCCTGATGCGTAGTCCCCGTACGATCAGGAACTTCTTCATGTCGTCGGCCGTGTGGACCTCGACAACTTCTCGGTTGAATCTCTCAATGTAGACTCTGAGAGTTTCGGTCTTCCCCTGGAAGATGCCTTCCAACGAGGCTACCGTCTTCAGATATCGGCGAGAGGTAGTGAAATGTTTAGAGAAACGTCCCTTCAGTTGCCTCTAGGACGTGATTGATTCAGGTGCGAGACTTTTGTACCAAGTCATGACGCCTTTCCGAAGAGTGGTCGGGAAGAGCCTGCACTTGATAGCTCCCCCGACATTCCTATATTCGAGCATGGCTTCAAAGCTCTCGACGTGATCATCGGGGTCAGCTGTGTCGTCATAGGTCCCCAGTGGTGGAGGCTTCTCCATGCCCACCAGGATAGAGGTGTCCATGATCTCCCTGGACAGAGGGGTTCTCTAGTCGTCCTCATCACTTCTGACAGGTGACCGTGATGGGGAGCGATGGCCTCGACCAGGTCCATGTCGTCGAGGAGAGTTACTGGAGCAGTTCTTCGACTTTTCTCCATTAGCCTTGCTCCTCTTCATGGCTGGGGAGTGCCTTGGCTCCTGCTGGGGAGGGGGTGATGGAGGTTCTGGGTGGCCACCGGCTGGGGTCGCTCCAAGCGTGGTCGGCGGCCCTCACGCTGCGGGGAGAGGCTGCGAGAGTCCACCGGGGGAGTCCTTCGCGGGAAATGAGGACGGTTGGGAGATGGTGGGTGACGATGTCTTCGCGGGGAAGAGCGTCATGGTCGTCCTCTCTCAAGCGCTTCGATCTTAAGATTCTGCTGGGCAATCAATTGGTTGGTCTGGTTGACCAAGGCGAACAGGGCCACCGTGCCTGGATCCGCGTTTGGTGGTGGAGCGACTGGCTGGTAGACAACCGGCAGAATGTCCTGTTGGGCAGCGTCATACGCCGCGTCTTCGAAAAAAAGGGAGGCGATCTGCCCGTCCCTTACGTCGACTTTCTCGATGTGGATGGCAGCATTGTCCTCACGGTGGTCTCCGTTGTCGGGCTGCGTGAAGACGGTGTTCAGAGCTTTGTTCCCAGGTTGGGTGCTGGCCATGGTTGTCAGAAAAGGTAGAAATTGCTTTGGTTTAACGAAGAGGAAAACGGGGAAGCAAGAGTTCCCACAGACGGCGTCACTGATCGTACCTGGATCCGAAAGTATGACAGTGGCCAACAACGCCGTGAGATCTTCAACTCCGGTAGTGATGGAACAACCGGGGGGTGTACCTGCAAGGTACTCCGATGCCAAAGTTAGGAAACGGGAGTAAGCAAGTACAGAATATAAGTGTGAGAGTTAGAATGAACGTAACCTGACCCTCTCAAATGAGAGGGTATTTATAGAATGCCCCCAACGCGGGCCAACGGTCTCCTGCACTGGGCTGGAATGCCAAGCCCAATCCAGGTGACTGCCAGAGCTTACGTGGCATAGGGAAGACCAGTACGTGGTCTTCGCCTTGGGGTAACGGTCCCGAGATCTCCGGAAGGTGGGCAGACCGATTCCTTCGGAAGTGGGAGGTTACAAGGTGACGTGTCCTCGCGAGGAGGCGAACGTGGATGTCGATGAGAGAGGTGTTCTCCTAGACGTAAAGACTCTGCTCAAAAATGTCTGTCCAATACGTGCCCGACGAGGGGGGTGATTTGGACGTGCTCGACACTGGATAATTGTGAACCTTGTTGGGTCTTCTTAGTCTATTGGGTTGGGCCTGCCCGACCAATGGGCAGGCGCTGGCCCAGTCCAGAACAAAATCAAAACAAAAAGATTATAAAATTATGGATAAGATAAAAAAGGAATAAGGTGGCTCCATATTCAATCTTTTAGGGAGAAGGTGAATGATAATCCTTAAGGAATAAGTGCCACAAGAAAACTTGGTTTCTTGATAAGATAAAAGGAAATTGTCCAATTCAAAACTGAAATTTTGTTCGTTTGACCACAAGATGTTAGACACAATGTTTAAACAATGTGTATGGAAAATTAAATATGTAACTAACACAATAACGACAGAATATAAATAACACAAGAATTGTTAACCCAGTTCGGTGCAAAGTCACCTACGTCTGGAAAGCATTAACCAAAAGAAAAGAAATTCACTCTCAATAGTCAAAAGTACAATTAGTCTTATTTGAATTCACTTCGTTCAATGCAACCTCCCTACTACTACCTGTGAAGTTTAGATCTAGTCTTCCCCTTAAAAGAAATTCACTCCTAATAGTCAAAAGTATAATTGGTATTATTTGAACTCACTTTATTCAGTGACACTTTCTTAATATTGTTTGTGAAGTTTCAATCATGGCCCCCTCTGAATCTGAGACACCTCTTACTTTCACTTGAGTAATCTCCCAAGCATTTATTCAGTTACACAGATAAAAGATAAAACTCTAATACAATTCAATACTTTATTCGACTAACTTATTCTTGAGGCCCATGAATAAAGTGTACAAAATAAAAATACACAAACTCAACGAAAACTATAATATAGAGTAGGTATTTTCTCTTAAGGTCTAAGTCTTCACAAAGGAGACTGCCTCCTTAAATAGTAACAAAATTCCAACTAGAAAGTTCAATAGGGTTTGGAGTTGGAACTGGTTGAACCTCCAAAAAGCGCATGAGATCAATATTCAATAATGTTGATTTTAAATCTTGATTGATCAAATCTTGAACAAATTTGAATCTCTTGAATAGAACATATTCAATCTTGTTGAAAACATATTCATAATAAATTTTTCCTAAAACAAAAAACAAGTTATACAAATCATATCTCTGATTTGAACAGAAAAGGAAACAAATATCAAAAGCACGTGATATACTTCAATCAACCTTGCACGTCAAGCAAAACAGTCTGAGACAGGATGTCGCACATAATGTTAGACATTTTGCTCAACATGTTCATTTTTGTGTATCTTCATAAAAGCAATTCTGAATCGTGATTAAAACAAATCCAATAATATCTTTACTTGATATAATTAAGAATTCCAAACTCTCAAGTAAATGATTCCGAATAAAGCATCTTCCAAAATAAAAACGTGTTATAAAACATATTTAATAAAAGGATGTAGATTTTCTTATTAACTGCGAGTCTCAATCTTGTAATTAATGCAAATTCAAATGTCTTTTTGAAACCCTATTCAAATAAAATCTTCTTCAAAAAGGTATTTGATTTAATCAAATCTTCTTCGACTTGATTTGGATTGAAAAATTTTTCCCAAAAACAAAGTCTTGATCAAACTATAAAAGGAAACAAATCTAGAAATAAACGTTGACGCAATATTCAAACATGTAGAGCAACGTGCGCCAAAGACAAGATGTCTCACACTAAGTCAATACATCTTTCTTAACAAGCTGCTTAAAAAATTTAGCCAATCAATTGTAATAACTATCAGATGAAACTTTTCACTCTCTCAATACTAAGGCAACTTCTAGTGAGAAAGACTTATAAAATAAAGAGTTAAATATGTTATAGTCCCTATAAATATGCCAACTTTCAAGTTTAGTCCCTCCAAAAAATTTCTTCAAACAATGGTCCTCACAAAGTTTTTCGTCCCCAAATATGGTCCCTTCTGTTAGTTTCCACTAACGGAGGCTTATGTGGCATGCCAAGTGTAATATTTGCTTTAGTCGCGTGCAATATGTATAATGCCAATTTTCCACCATGGAAATGATGATAACATAATCTTCTTAAATGATGAAAATGAAACACGACACTAACACTCCACTTCAATAGTGTGCCCTAGCAGAAGTTTTCATTGTTGTTGTCTTGGAGGTGTGCTTTGATCAAGGAACAAGGAACAAGATTTCGCTCTATTCAAAGAAGAAATATTGGTTTGCAGTGGTCCCAAAGCGACTTCGTAGCAGTGGTCCCAAAAACAAATTCGTGAGAAACCGAGCAAGTGGTCCCAGGTATTGTATTGTGTCTCTTCTATGTTCCCTATTTTATTATTCTACTTATATATCATCTTCATTGCTTTCTCAGTGGTCCCGTTTTATTTAATTTCTTAGTTGGTATTACCATTTGTATAATAGGTTAAGTTTGTTGTCAATTTTAGAAAAAATTAGGGTAAATCAATTTGACAGAGTAATGGTAAATTTTAAACCTATGTTAAATTTTGTGTACATGAAATGGATAAGTTCAAGGTATTATTTTACTCAAAGGGTTGTTTCGTAAAAGACCTTAACATAAGATATGAGGGAGGGGAAGTGTATGATTTTAGTGGCCAAGATCCTGATTATTGGTCTTTCTTTGAAGCATGTGACCTAGTTAAGTTGATTGAACCTAAGTTTGATATAGATGGTGTTAAGATGTGGTGGAAACATGATGAAGGACAAGAAAAAATGTGACTATACAGTCTTGTGTAGCAGAGTTTAAACCTCCACCGCATTTAGGATTAAAACTTTGTTTGTAAAGCACAAATGTGGAAGACAATTCTTCAACAAAAGTGTTAAAGCATAGTGGGTTGCCAATGTCATTGTTGATGGATTAAAGAATAACTCAAGGATGAGGTTAAGTGACGTGGTAGCAGATGTTAGAAAAAGGTATGCCATAGTAATTCTAGGATGCAGAGCATTCAAGGCAAGACAGATTGCAAGACACACTGTTGAAGGAGATTATAGCAAACAATTTAGTTTCTTATGGTCTTATATTGCTGAGTTAAGAAGGGCTTCAGCTGGTAACACTTTCAAAATCAACACTAGTGTTCCTAGTCCTGGTTTGAAACCTAGATTTGAGAGGTGCTATATCTGTTTTAATGGGACCAAGAACATCTAACGAAACTATGTTACCCCCTTTGTTCAAACGTGGCCCATGGAGGCCTAAGTAACTCAGAAGGAGAGAGCCAGATGAAGTGAACCAGACAAAATGACATATAACAAATACAAGTCATAGGTGCAAGGCTTATTTCGAACTAGGCCACAACAAAAGGACCTGCAAGAAGAACAAGTAAATTGTGGTTGTTCCCTATGGAAATACCACCCATTCCAGTCAAGGGATGCCCAACCAGGCCAGTCAAGGGATGCCCACCCAGGGAAGTCAAGGGATGCCCAACCAGGCCAGTCAAGACTTATCTACACAAGTATCTCAGGAGATGCCTACACAAGCCAGTCAGACTAGCAAATTCAATTTGGCACAAAAAAGGGTAATGTTTAACTTAAATTTTTTGCTTGTATGTAATTAATTATAAGACTAGGTAACAATGTTAATTTTGTCCTTGTTTCATGCAGGGGAGACCTAAGGGATCTACCAACAATTGTACATCTAAGGGTGGAACTAAGAAGACAAAAGTCAATGAGGGAAAAGCCAAAGATGCAACGGTCAAAGATATAACAGTAAAGGAACCACGTGTCAAAGAACCATCTGCCAAGGTAGCAACTGTTAATGAGGCAACCAACACCGAGGAACCAATTGTCAAGGAAGGAACTATCACTAAGGAGACAACTTTCACTGAGGAAGCAACTGATGCAACTGTCAAGGAGGGAAAAGAAACTGTCAATGAAGAAAGAGTCACTGAGGAAACGACTGTCACTGAGGAAGCAACTGATGCAACTGTCAAAGAGGGAAAAGTAATTGTCAATAAAGCAATTGTCCAACAAACAACTATCACTGAGGAAATGGTAACTAATCAATATAACAAAGAAGCAAATATCACTGAGGAAATGGTAAGTGAACCAACTGAGCCAACTAAAAGGGACCTACCTACATGTTCTTTATGTTTGGATGAAACTTTGGCTGCATTATTAAGGGGTGATGATGTCTTGGACATTCAACCTTTAAGGGTTGACAAATCACCTCTCAAGGCAGCTGAACCAAGGTAAAGTAGTGTCAAGGTTTTCTTTGGTTAGCAACCAAAAGTGTGCAAGAACAAGCCTTTCAAACCACCTGGTATTAGAAAAAATCTTTCAAGGCCAAGTTTAAGTGAACCAGTTAGATTTAAAACCCAGAGCAGGTACAAGACACAGACTAATGTTGCAGCAAAAAAAACATAGTGAAAGGTTGAGGACCTTGAAAACAAAGAACATTCCTGGCCCTGGAAAGAAACCTGATGACCCTTTGGTTCTAACCGAAGAAGACAACACAACTGGAAAAGGTCTAACCCGATGAAGTTGTAGTATTTTGCTCAATGCACATGTTTAGGAACAAATATTTTGATGTAATGTATTGATGTATTGTTTTTCTCTATGTAATGTACTAATGTAGTCTTTTGAACAAATCATGGTATTTTGATGTAATGGCATTGATGTACTGTTTTGCTCAGTGTAATGTAATGATGTAGTCTTTTGAACATATAATGGTATGCTAATGTAACGACACTGATGTACTATTTGGAACACATTATGCTACGCCAAAGTAATTATACTATTCTGGTGAAATCTTTTTAGTTTCAATGTGAAAATTATAGATCACTTTGTGTGAAAATTATAGCTCATATTATGCCAAAATTATAGGTCACTTTATGTCTAAATTTTAAGGCCACCTTATCTGCAAAATTAAACTTGAGGACCATTGTGTGATATAAAAGGTCACCTTGTCTGCAAATTTTATAGGTCAAATTTTAAGGCCACCTTGTCTGCAAATTTTATAGCTCATATTATGTCCAATTTATAGGCCAGATTGTGTGAAAAACTTGAGGACCATTGTGTCATATTAAAGGTCATAACTGAACAATACAGACAATACCATACCATACCAATTGAACAATACAAAATGAATTACACCAAATTCTATTTCATACCAATTCAACATTACAAAACCTGTGACACAACATTACAGACAAAACCAATGACACAACATTACCACTTACACAAAATTACGGACAATTACACCTAATCAACAATTACACCTAATTAACAAATGCAAGTTGACCAAGACTGAAACTACAACACAAATTGTCTTCAGCTTTCCCCAAAATGCCTCTGCCTTGATCTTCATCTTCAACCTCTTGTTCTTCTTCATGGATGATTCATAAAGCTTCTTCAAAGTTCTAAAGCTTGCATATCCCTCACCTTACTCTTATCTTTCCTTCATTCTGCATCTACAAATTCATCATCATCCCTTTCTTGTGCAATTTCATCATCCCAAATGAATAAATTGCAAGTACCCTCGTTTTTCCAATACGGACATCTCCAAAACAATCTACCTTTATTCTTTCCCTTCTTGAACATGTATGAAATCATAACACCATTGCATCCACACATTTTCACTCCACGGTTCCTCACACTCGTGGAATAGTACGACACTACTTTGCTTAACCTTGATGAAGACGACATATGTCAGAGATGGAGGAGGGAGACGAATAAGAAGAAGAACAATTAGATTAGTTGAATGTGAACAATTGAAGGGAACTCATGTAATGGAGGAAAACAATTAAATAACAATAAGAATGGGATTAGGGTTCACTGCGTTTGGGTCTACTATTTATGATCAAAAAAATTATTCCAAAACAAAACTGACGTGGCCATGAAAAAAACACAGGTGGCATGCCACATAAGCCTCTGTTAGTGGAAACTAACAGGAGGGACCATATTTGCGGACGAAAAACTTTGTGAGAACCATTGTATGAAGAAAAATCTTGGAGGGACTAAACTTGAAAGTTGACATATTTATAGGGACCTCGACATATTTAACCTTAAAATAAATAGTGAGCAAAAACCTTCTTTATATAGAAAAAATCTGGCTAAAAAGGGCAACAATCCATGGGCTTTTTAAACTTTTAATCAATTAAAAACATGTCTCCTTAATCAATTAACTTAAGCAACAAAATTGAAAATTTTGAATTTTGACATCACTGAATCGATTACAAGCTTTTTTAGTCAATTATGAGGTATTACATATTGTTTTAATGGATTGGAAAAATAATTAATTGATTAACCAATGTATTTTGCATTTTTAATTGATTAAATAAGCTTATTATCATTTAAGCACTTGCCTATATTGGTTTTAAGTAGTTTTATAAGAAATGAGAAGATTGAAATACTTTTTGTGTGTGTGCATTACCTTAGTACCTCAAGACTTACTCTTGCTTCATTTGCAATTGACTGATAAAAAAATGAGATAAAACTTTAAGCGCAGAATCAAACAAGCTTTCACAATTTCACAACTTCAAGTTCGCATTTTCACATATACCTTTGATGTTATTGAAGGGAAATCACGATATAAAATGCCGCAGAAAACAAAATTTTCCCTTAAGTATGTCCTTGCAAATGATGCATTATTATTGATAGAAACGATTACCTCTTGTGGACATTAACATATTTGATACACAATCGAAAGAAAGATCGCAAGCTTTGAATGAAGAACAACGCCTCTACTCAATCCACACAAACACAATACTTTCAATCTCAGTGTTACTTGCTTTAAATGATGACTTTAAGAGAGAGGGAGAGAGAGAGAGATAGAGAGAAAGAGAGAGAGAGAGAGAGAGAGAGAGAGAGAGAGAGATAGAAAATGTGTGTGTGTGTGTGTGTGTGTGAGAGAGAGAGAATACAACTAGGGTTCAAAATTGAATTTCATCAAGTGTGAAAGCTTATGCATAAGGATTTTATTTCTAGAACCGCTTGTGTGTGGTTGTAAGCTCAAAAGTCCACTTAAGTGCACTATATCTTATAGTGTAGTGTATTTCACTTAAGTGAATGGTACCTTACATTATTTTGTATTCCACTTAAGTGCATCGTATCTTACAGTGTTCTAAAATTCACTTAAATGAACTGTACCTTATGGTGTTGTGTAATTCTCTTAAGTAGATTGCACCTTACACTGTTTCATTTTTCAATCTCTCATCGATCTGTCCTTATGTATGTGACCCTATAAGTTCTCGTAACATTTGCAATTATACAAAATCGCATATTTAATATAATAAATAGTGAGTGGTATCTAGCAACACATCAGTGTTACCCAAGTCACAAAAATGTCATGTGATCTAACAAATTTTTCGATGATAACGTTTGTGGATGCACTTACCCTTTCTCTCATGTCTATATTGAACACAAGGTATAGATCGTGTCACCCTTGTTTAGTTCAATATTAGGCCCTTAGATATATATCAAGATATGGAGGATGTGTACATTTCATCTAGGTCACTTATGTCCCTTAGCATGATTTGTGGAGTACCCATCAACCATCTTTATGGTCATCCTCTTACGCACAATGTTTGAATGACAATAAAGTACTTGATTGCACATATAGGATTCATAGTGGTTTCGGGTCAAAGGGTGATATACATCACCATCACCTTGAGAATAACTTATGACACTTGCATAAAATTCTTAGTATTTTCATAGTGGGTCAATCCAATACAAATATCATTCATAATATTCATACATATGTAAAGACTTGATAACTCTCTATCTATGCTCTATGAGATGAAATCATCATTTTATCCACATGATAGTATCAATGCTTTAATTTTATACCTCTTCACAATAAAGTTGGACTATGGATACTTTACGAATAGTGTCCTTATGTTTAATGTGGTCTCATGAATAAGTCACCTTAATGTTTCATTAAATGGACTAGTTATTCTAGGAGCTTTATTATTTTGGAAAAACAAACATAACAAAAAAATGTCTTTTATTATCTATAACAATATATAAAGGGAATACTTTGTTTTGGTGTAGTCTATTTTTCTACCATTTCTACTTTTATTTTATTGTGTAATTTACTTAATAACTTCCATTGAGACCACTGTTATTAATTTCCATATACATTCTTACTATTAACTTCTATATACTATATTTTTTAAAAATTATTTTTAAATAAAAAATATCACTTATATTTTCATTGATGCGCATTAAAAAGCGAACAGACGGGCACACAAGTGCCCGTCTTGACACTAGTTAATAAATAATATGATACAAGTAACAAGTTCTAATAAAACTAAGCAATATATAATGTTCTGAGATTCATCGAACATATTCAAATTGGTTAAGCATTACTTCCTATCTCGACATTTAGTTATGATAACAGACATCATTTATCCAATAACAATCTCAACAATCACTGCACTGAGAATAACAACAAACAAAGAGTGTATAGAAGCCCAACTACTCTATAAAAACTACGTTCATGTTAGTGAAGTCTAACCGCTTCCAAAACACCCAACCTTGTTGTTTTTTTTTATCTTTGTTTTGTTAAAGTTATGTTGGAGTCCCACATTATTTAGTTTCTCAAGATGTTGGATGTACAAATATGTTTGAGAAACCTCATCCTTTGAGCTAGCTTTTGGGATAATATCCAATTTCATTTACATGGTATTAAAGTCGGGCTAAGATGTACAGTGCGAGAATTGGACTCAATTTTGTGCCAAGCGTAAGGGTGGGTGTTGAAATTGTATTATTGTTGTTGAAGTTGTATTGAAGTCTCACATTGCTTAGATTCTTGAATTGTTGAATGTATAGATGTGTTTAGGCACCGTCGTCTTTTTAGCTAGATTTTAGGATAATATCTATGCCCATTTAACATAGGACTCCAATGACCATTTAACATAGGACTTCAATATGGGATTTGGACCCAAGATCACACTAGGTATGAGGGTGGGCAGGGCCGTCTTGAATAATTCGGAGGCCCTGTTCTAATAAAATTATGCATGTAATAGAAAACAAAAAAAATTATTTTAAAAATTATTATTTATTTAACTTGTAAATAACATAAAATTTAGTTATTATTCTCTCTTCTTTTAATATTTAATAAAATTTAATTTTATAAATAATGTTATGATTTTCTTTTTTATATCAAATTAATGATATTTTTAAATTATATCATATAATAAAAATACGGTATAATTTAAAACTAGAAGAATATTTTATAACTAATTGATATTAGATTATTAATTTAATCAAAATTATTTATTTAAGTATATTTAACTTTTTTTTAGTAGCTAAAGATAATAAGAATTATTACCTTTTAGGAGAAATGCATTAGAGGACGTTTCAGGAGCATCACAAATGTAAAAAGCATTTCACACTACATTTTTTCATGTCTGATGTAAACTTATTATCTACCGTGAGTATTCTTTTTTAATCAACATTTACATCAATATTCAATATGTAATATTACCATTTATTGGAGGCCCTGTGAAAAACATATCATTAATTGGAGGCCCTGTGCAAAGGCACTGCTTGCACAGCTCTTTCACCGGCCTTGAGGGTGGGTGTTAAAGTTGTTTGGAGTCCCACATTCCTTAGGTTTTTGGGATGTTGGATATATAAATATGTTTAAAAACATCATCCTTTGTGTTAGCTTTTGGGATGAGATTCAAGCCCATTTAATAGGATATAATAGCTTCATTCCCATTTAACATGGTATTAGAGATGAGTTAAGGACTGCAATATGAGAATTAGGCTCAAGCTCACATTATACGTAAGGGTGGGTGTTGAAGTTTATTAGTATTGTTGAAGTTATATTAGAGTCTCACATTTCTTAGGTTCTTTTGTTGTTGAATGTATAAATATGTTTGGATAACCCCATCCTTTGAGCTTGGTTTTGGGATGAGATCCAAACCCATTTAACACAATATTAGATTCGAGTTAAGGACTCCGATGTGAGAATTAAACTCATGCTCATACTAAGCGTGGGGGGTGGGTGTTGAATTTATTTTGAGTCCCAAGTTGCTTAGGTTCTCAGGCAGTTGGATGTATAAATATGTTTAGGAAAAATCATCTTTAGAGGTGACTTTTGGAATAAGATCAAATCCCATTTTACATGGTATCAGAATCGAGTTAAGAACTACAATGTGTAAATTAGATCCCAAGCCCATGTTAGACGTGATGGTAGGTATTAAAGTTTGTGTTGTTGAAATTATGTCAGAGTAACACATTGCTTAGGTTTCCATACTATTAAATGTATAAATATGGCTGGACAACTTTGTCTTTTAAGTTAGCTTTTGAGAGAGATCTAAATCAATTTTAACAATATTTTACTTGTAATTTTATCACTTTCATATTCAGTTGAGTGAATCTTTTAAACAACTAACTTTCTGATTGTTTTTATGAAGAAAGAATGGTGAGATAATGACATGTTAACATTTTTTAACCATGTTATTGGTACAGAGTTGCCATCAATTTTATCAAGGATTAATCTTGTTAGATAATCTGAATGGTCACTTTAGTGTGTCTCTTCACCTAAATAATTCTTTTCATCCATCAAACCTAAATAGAGTACATATCTCAAAAGATTGAAATACAATTCTATATGAACCAATCTAATAGTTGCATGGCATGCTAGTTTTAATAAAGTAAATAAATCATTATCGTTATTTTATTTAATAAATTTAGATGAATTGAATTCCAAAGGTATGTCATAGTTAAGGTAGACATCAAGATTCAAATAACACTTACAAAAATACTTAAAAATTACCCACACAAAAAATCCTCACACGAAAGTTGAACCGACATATTTCAAATAAGATTGAACATCTTCCCAAGAATCAACATTCATTATTGTTCTAGACTAGCCAATGATCTAAAGAAACAGGCCCAATAAGAATGGCCCAATCCAGAGCATCATTACAAAATACAGGAAATTAGGTGGAAACTCGTCAAAGAGTCGAACACTTGATCCTAGTTACTCATACATCAACTATTGATAGATGTGATCGAATGACCCCTGCATCTCACACCGTGTTAGACAAATACATTTTTAACTGCACGCCATACATAAGCCCTACAATGTGACATAACAAGTATTTTCTCACTCTCACTCTTACAAACTACATCTCTTTGATGTCACTAACTTGGATGCTAAAGTGCTAAACTTACAAGTCCATCCTACTCCACCTCACTAGAGAATCTTACCATCGCACCAGAAGAACTCACTCCTCCAGATTATCTAGTTCTTGTTTCATCACAAAATAGTGGCGTCGTATATGATAATTGACTTCTAGTTCCCTTGAATTTCACGATAAACCATCGTTTCTTCACCGTTACTTCATAACAACCGATATTCTTCCTATTATAATCTTCAGTCAATTTTGTTCAAACTATGTCAACATCTATGTATGCTCGACTAGCCGCCAAACGTAACTTCACTGTCGTGATAGTTAATGTTCTTGATCCTATGAGAGACACTCTACCTCCTCCAACAGAAGAAATTAATCCAGTCCTAGTAACTTTTTCCTCTGTTTTGACTTCTCAGATTCTAGTTATTTCAACTATTGACCAAAGCATGTTCCAGGTTCTAGCAATCTTTCAGCCTTTATAACAGTTACTTCAAGGTCACACTTTCAAACATCCGCCACTAAATCCACATATCCCTGGATCAGAGATGCTATAAAGCTTCCAAAAGCTACAAGCTAATCTAGGTGTGCAAGGAGCTAATGACATTCTCATTGGCGCCTATAACTTAGTGCAACACCAAAATGTAGATCTCTTGGACGAGAGAGACTCTTCAAGATTAAAGAGAAATTGCAATATGCTCTGCCTAGATGCCAATTCCAACACAAAGTAGCATTACACAATAATTGCAAAGCCACATTGTAACTGATCCACATTGATATTACATCTCTATGTCGAGCAACCCTTAGATCTCCCTGGTACCGAGAACACAAATCTCTTCCACATTCCCATGAAGGATGTTGTCCTCGAGGATCTCCTTTGCGCCACCTTCATATAGAAGATATGCGCGATGTCGAAGTATAAGTTCCTTAATAAAAAAAATATTCGATCTGCAGGGGCATCCTTGACAGCGGGATCCCAAAGTCTCTTCAAAACCCCCAAAGTTAGATAGCAACAACGGAACCGGAGATTCAGACGAACACATCAATTACGTGGACACCATACTTGATTATCACCATGCCTAAAACATGATGAAATGCAAATTATTCATCTTGAACCTCAAAGAATCTGCCATGAGGTGGTTCAAAACCTTAGTTAACGATTAAATAAATTCCTAAAAGGAACTTTATGACTCTTTTACTGCGCGGTTCACCACCCAAAAACGTAATCCAAAACAATAACTATCCTCAGCAGAAGCCAATAGAAGAAAAAGAAACCTCCAAGAGAACATAAAATGATTCACTAAGGTAGCTGTCGAAGTAGGCAGGACAAATGATGGCTGAAATGTTGGATATTCGAGAAATGGCTAAGGGTAAACTGCATGTTTTGCGAAAAGTTAGGAATGTATAAAGTTGGGGGTATGAGTGACCTTCTTTCGTTCCCCCTTTTTAAGCTAAAAATCTATCCAGAAAATTCGAAGCAGTAAAGGAGAACATGCCCGAGACTGATCCCATATTCGCCAAGACAATTCTCATTTCACTAGGTGGTGGTAAGGACTTGGGGGACAACTATTCCAAACAACCAATGACCCAACACAAGCATGCCCAATCAAGCCAACCCAACAAGGGTCAAATCTATAACATCATTACGAAAGACAGATAAACAGGTGTAACCCCGTCAAAGAGTCAGACACCTGATCCCAACTATTCATACATCAACTATCGTAAGATCTAATTGAATAATTCATCATTTAACGTCAAGTTAAACGCGTCATAACATATATTATTTCACTCTTACTCTTACAAACTGCATCTCTCTAACTTCTTAAATATTGAAGTGTTAATTTTACGAATCCTCCCCCACTAAAAAAATTTAGGCTTAATGACACTTTAGGTCCCTATGTTTTGGCCAACTCACGAAATTGGTCCCTATGTTTTAAAATTGAACGAATTAGTCCCTATGGTTTAATGTTTTGTGCAATTTTGGTCCTCCATCCCAATTTTGATCCAAAAACGTACATGAACAGTGCATGTCCGTACATGAACAGTGCACGAACAGTTGGATCAAAATTGGAATGAGGGACTAAAACTGCACAAAACATTAAATCACAGGGAATAATTCGTTCAATTTTAAAACACAGAGACCACTTTCGTGAGTTGGTCAAAACACAGGGACCAAAGCCAAAATTTTACCACTCGAATAACTCACTCCTTCTCAATTATCCAACTATAGATTATGATTTTTTTTATATGTAGATAATGTAGAGAGATAGATAGGAGATCATATGTTTTTTTAATAGATATGAGGACATATTTGATATTTACTCCAAAGGAGAACTTTTTCTTTTAGTAAAACAATATACAAAGAAGAGAAAGATCCATGGAGTGAGGCCCTATGAGGCAAGTCCAATAGCCATCTTCCGGGAAAGCGACTTCTCAAAATCACCGACGACCAATCATCTCCATTGGACTCACCCATCTTCTTCATCATCACCACCCCTTTTGAAAAAACTCCACTCCTTCTCCACATGAATCACATGCTACTTTCCATCTTCATCACCCAATAAATAGCTTCTCCATCTCCAAATCCCCTAACCATGGTTTCCCTCTCAACCAACCCTTTCTTTCGCCTCACTCCACCGAAAAATACTCCCCCTTCTACTAGATTTCAACGCACACACAACAACGCCAATCCCAAGCACTGTAACAAAATTCGCAGAAAAGTTGTTTGTGCTTGCATCGCTCCTCCACGTAATTTCAACTCCCAAGACTCTTCCGCCATTCAATTCAATGTAAAACAACATTTATTAATCCGTTCTTTCTCTTTTCAATGTGGGGTTTGTTATTAACTCACCAAGTTTTATTCTTTCCTTATGCAACAATTGTATTTGTTACATGTTAGGGTTCATCCAAATCAGAACAATTAAACACAATTCGGGATCATGACGATGATTCTGATGTTCTTATTGAGTGTAGAGACGTATACAAGTCTTTTGGGGAAAAGAAAATCTTAAATGGTATCAGCTTCAAGGTGATTGATTCATTATATCATTGTCTTTACTTATCCTTTAATGTTTTGGTTGAATTCATGTATGTCATTCATTCCATTTAGTGTGATATTTAGGAGTGTTATTCAACTTAGTTAAGCCTTTATTCTATATGCGGTTGTTGTATAAGATTTAGTATATATAAGCTATTTCTAGGATACAAGTTGTAATGAGGATCAACTCTGCATAAACTGAAAAGGGGTTACTGATATATAGTGTCTTGTTTTCAGAAGTACTTCCAAATAAGCTGTTCCAGACACTTCTTTACCCAAGTGTTTGTTACAGTATAAGATAAACTTAAACGAAGTGTTCCAAACACCACCTTAGTATGAAATAAAGCTATTATGATGCAAAGGTACGTGTACAGTACCCGGTGTAGGTGCCAGTACCGGTACGAGATACGATATTTTAAAAATTAAATAAGGTTACTAGTACATTAATAAAAAAATAAGATTTTTCTCTAAAATGTATGAGTAGAAAATTAAATTGTTAGGTTCACAACAAAACATCATTATAAAAGTTAAAAAAATAAAAAATAAAAAATAATGTTAAGATACAATAATGAAGAAATTAAAATACATAAATATATTATATTGATATTTGAAAAAATCACAAATTCCACTCGAAATCGAATAATGAAAAAAAAAAAATGAAGTAACACGAGTACGGAACGTGGATCCAGTACGGATAAGTACCAGGTACCAATACGTCACCATTTTAGAAGTACTCATGCTTCAGAGAAATAAAGTAATACTCATGTTCTATCAAAAACCACTTTTTTTTTTTTAACGAAAAACTTGATAAAAGTGAAAAATTGAAGGAGGCCTGGCCTGGTTGATTGGGAGCATACTAAAAGGTTTCCACATGTTTTTATCTTTGAACATAACAAATAGATCAAGCATGGCGAAGCTGTTGGAATAATTGGTCCTTCTGGGACTGGCAAATCTACAATTTTGAAGATTATTGCGGGACTTCTTGCTCCGGACAAGGTAAGTGACTGATTTGGGTATGTGATTTTCATTTTGAATAATTGAGCTCACTTCTTGAGTGTTAAATCTTGTCCACTGAGCAGGGAGAAGTTTATATTAGAGGTAGAAAGAGAAGTGGTTTGATAAGTGATGACGAGATATCAGGTCTTCGGATTGGATTAGTAAGTTTCAGACCTATCTGCAACATACTTATTCTTAAGTGCTATCATGTTTTAGTTGTAATCTTATTTATTTATCTGTAAACAGGTGTTCCAAAGCGCGGCACTATTTGATTCTTTGACTGTTCGTGAAAATGTTGGTTTTCTCTTGTAAGATGCCGCAAGCTTAATCTTGGCTTTGAAATTTCACTTCCTTTTTAACATGAAAGGGTGATAACAATTGTGTATTTAATTTATTTCTGGCTTCTATATTCCTTTTCTTTTTTGTTTCTGACCTTGTTAATTGTTCAGGTATGAACACTCAAGCATGCCTGAGGAACAAATATCAGAGCTTGTCAAGGAAACCTTGGCTGCAGTTGGTTTAAAGGTGTAGTACTTGGTTCATCCATTAACATCAAGCAGACAATACTTCATTAAAGAGTAGCAAAAGTAGTAGTAAATGTTTTCTTTCTACCATTGAGAAAATAGTTTCGTATTGAATAACTCTGTATCCACCATCTTTTACAGGGAGTTGAGGAGCGGCTTCCTTCCGAGTTATCAGGCGGAATGAAAAAGCGAGTTGCTTTAGCTCGATCTATTATTTGTGACACCACAAAGGATTCAATAGAACCAGAGGTGTGTTAACTTCTGAAATTTCTCCTTTCCTATTCTTAAGTGTCTAATCCTTCCTCAGATTATCAACTGTCAAATGCCATTCCTAGTAATTCTTAATATTTGAAACGGCTTCACTAGGCAGGATTGTCTTTTGAATTTTTATTTGCTTTTGATAAGTTTCATTTATAAATTCAAGCACTGTAAGTTACATTAGTTAATTTTGCATATTAAATACAATTATCTTCAATTTCCATTGTATGTGTTAGCACTTAGCAAAACCCCAGTTAAAGATGGTTAGTTAGTTGTAATATCTAGTTTGTTAGGTAGTCAGAGAGGGAGTGACATCGCGTATATAATAGGAATGAAAGAATAGCGAGACATATTTTTGTTTTTGAAGTTGAAATTGAGAGGGAAATTCTGGGTATATCCAATACATGTTAGTGTCTTGAAATTTCTGCCTTTAACTCCGGTCTGCCCCTAGCCTCCTTAATTGCGGCATTTGGTTTCCTTCATTGCAGCCTACATCACCTGGTATAAGGGACTGGGTTTATTCCAACATCGCCTAGAGATGTGACCTAAGTAATGCATAAAGTTTGGACATTCTTCACCTTACAATTTGGTTTTATAGGATTGAGTTTGCCCCAATCCAAAGTCTGATAGAAAGAATAGGAGTCTTTGGTTTTAGAGAGGAAATTATGAGGGAAGTTTTGGGCATCTCCAATACATAAGTAAGGGAGTGATCTTAAGAATTGTGTACTATTGGATCTCTGCTCTGTACTTCATTGATAATGTATCGAAGGAACATTCTATAGTAAAGGTGTTTCTGCTGTTTTTCTGAACCAATGTCTATGATTGTGACATCAGTAAGGAAGTTATTTTGGCATTGGAAAATGATTTGTTTTACTGTATAGTAGAAAGAAAGTGAAATTCTATGGCTGAGTTTTGTAGGTTGCCACTTGTCATATTATTTCTCTAGAGTCTGGATTGACCTGCTTTAGCGGTTCCTCTGTTTATTGGTTTACCAAGGTTTCTGGAATTAAATTGAGTGCTTGGCATGATTGGAGAATTATGCTTTTGGTTATTTAGAAACAGATCCTTTTCTCTTGCCCGTTAACATCGGATGCAACCTAAAAATGTGTTGAATGTCTTTCTATGTCAAACTCAGTTCAGCTGCAGGTATATTGAATGTTTTTTTCATTTGAGATAGTGACTTATGTTCATATTTTAATGAAATCCTGTATTAGACATCTTTAAATGTTGAATAGAACCAAAAGATTCAATTGTTATTATACAAGCTATGGAATATTATTTATGCTACTGTTTCTTTCAATATATAAATAATCTTCTCTCAACAATTGTAGTTTTCGTGCTTATTTTTTTCTGGGAGACTGTCTGATGCATCTATTGCACTTGATACCATTTCATATATTTCTTAAAATATAAACAGGTGCTCTTGTATGACGAACCAACTGCTGGACTTGATCCCATTGCATCTACCGTTGTTGAAGATCTGATTCGCTCTGTCCACATAAAAGGACGAGATGCACTTGGAAAACCTGGGAATATTACATCTTATGTGGTTGTTACTCACCAACACAGTACCATTAAAAGAGCCATTGACAGGTAAGTATATTTTCGTGATAGTTGAACATAACCTCTTAATTTGTTCACAATTTGGTGTACCTTAATTTGAAAAGATATTGCATACACACAGGTTGTTGTTTTTACACAAGGGAAAGGTTGTTTGGGAAGGAATGACTCATGAATTTACTACTTCAACGAATCCAATTGTTCAGCAGGTTTGTTTTGCTTCATCAGTTACTGTCAATATTACGAGTTGTTTCTGAATTCTTTTATCGTTGAGTTTCAGTTTCTTTAAGGTTATACCTAAATGTAATACGTGGAAATATTCTCATTAAAAAAAAGCACTTGTTTTTCCCCTCTTCAAACCGAAATCTATTCCAATTGAGGAAATGCACTGTAAATCTGCCTTGACCAATTTCTGTCTCTTTTCTTTCATTTTTGTTGTGGCAGTTTGCATCCGGGAGCCTAGATGGTCCTATCAAATATTAGAACAGTATTTGGAGTAGCAAAAGATGTATTATTACGTGCAAATAGAAATGGATGCAGGCTGTAGCTTTCAAATGGTAACTTTTGAGATGAGCAATAAATTGGTTGCAACAAAGATTAAAGGGTTTGTCAGGGTGGTTAAATTGGAAGCTAGAAGGACTGTTTGTTGTTGTTACAGGCATAAACCATAAGGGCAGCATATTACATGCACACCATAAGTACCCACAAGTATCATGTGGAAGTTAAGTAGGTAGTAGAAATTGATAGAACTCATTGTATGTAACATTATTTTTTCTCTTCTATACGGAAGCAAAATTAAATTACTTGCTGTTTTGTGTAAACAATTCATTGTAATCACTAAGGCATGCTTCATGCTTTGAGGTTTGACCTTCTCACCAATTGATTGAATATCTTTCTAAGTTTAATGTCTATTCGTCCGAACAATGTAAGTTCATAGGAAACATCTTTCGTTTTTTTTTTTTTTTAAGTTGACAGAATATCATTTAAACTCAATAAAAAAATTATAGTCGGGTGCATTTGCCAGACCAGAGCTAGGAAAATCTAGAATCATACATGTTCCATATCACAAACATGTTTGTAAATCAGCAAATTGATGACCAAGATCAAAATTTTACCATAATTAAACTAGATACAAAGGCATGTAAGTTTCATGCTAAGTCTCCACTGATTATAAATAACAAGGTATGGTATGCAGATGAATGTGATAATGCATCCTAAAGTCGAGCGTCGAACAATCATACATTCTTTCCCAGCTGAATAATGCAGTATAAATCTTTACAATTACACTCTATTCAGAGTCATGAATGGTTTAAACCCTTTGATCATGAATGGTTTAAACCTTTGGTGACTCATCATGACATTTATCCAGGACACGACAAGAAGGCAGCTGCCAAATTACAAAATGGAATTTACAGGAGAAGATTGCCATTGTGAAATGCAACAAATCAAGCTTTGGTTTGGAGAATGTACTTTCTTGTTCGAGCAGAACAGAATAGAATAACAACACCAAAATCAAAACTAACAAAGGCACTGATAAAGAAAATCCCCACAGATATAGGTCCATCCATCTTATCTTCCTTAAAATAACTGCCTTGATTAGATGGAATCCTTCCATCATCACATATTCCACTCAGAGATTCTAAGCATAAATCTGGATTGCCAGCAAATGCACCAGGAAATCTTCCATACCCTTGCTTCTCAGGAACATATCCAGAGAAACAGTTGTAAGACAGATTCAAGATGGTTAGATCTTGAAGGCTGGAAATGTTTCCCGGGATATGTCCCGATAAGGAATTATGCGACAAATCTATGGCTTTCAAACTTTGCATTTTCTGCAAACCAGGAAGCTGTCCATTGAGAAAATTGCCCGACAAATTCAGATATTCTAGACCAGCTAGGCCAAATAACCCCCTTGGAATCTCTCCATGCAACAAATTATTGGATAGATCGATTCCGAACATTGATGAAAGATCGTATGTGAAACTGAGTTGGTTGTTATCAGAAACAACTACTGAAACTCTTGGTTCAACCCTTCTCGCTTCAACCAAAGGCTCTTCTTTAACAGCAACAGTAACATCCCTTGTGTTAAATAATAAGCTACTCTTCCAATTAACATCAGGTATAAAGCCAGAAAACTTGTTGTGTGACAAATCCATTGTTTCCAAAGCTTGAAATGTGAACAACCAACTAGGCAAGTTTCCATCAAATTTGTTCCGAGCAAGAGAAAGATACCTGAGGTTCATCCATTTGGTTATTGCATCATTCAATGATCCAGAAAGATCATTGGAACTAAAATCCACAATCTCTAAAGATTTACATCCAGCCAAAGTGAGTGGAATAGCCCCCGAAAACCTATTGTTGCTTATATCTAGTATCCTCAAAATATCCAATGCATCGAACTCCGGTTGAATTATGCCAGAAAGATTGTTGTTATTAAGTATAAGAGCATACAACTGAAAGCACCCAACAATGCTGAATGGAATGGTACCAGACAGAGAGTTGTGTGAGAGATCAATGACTTGAAGATAAGTCAAATTTCCAATTCTAGAAGGAATTTCCCCCGAAAGAAGATTATGAGAAAGGAACAAAGCCTGCAAGCTTTTCAACTCGGTGATTTTCAAAGGAATTTCACCAGAGAATTGATTGTGAGAAAGGTCAAGAAAAACAAGGCCAAGTTTTTCTGTGGTCTCTGCAATTTTACTAGGAATAGGACCAGACAAATCATTATTACTCAAGTCCAAAACAACAAGTTTCTCCGAGAACACAATCCTCGAATATATTCTATACTTTAAATGGTTCCTTGATAGATTCAAATGAGTCAAAGCTTGAAAGGAAGCAATACAAGCAGGTAAACCCCCCACAATAGAATTGTTAGACAAATTCAACACAGTTAGCGACTGAACCGAAGCTGCAAAACAAGGCAAAGTACCTGTAAACTGATTGGAAGCAAGGTTGAGAATAACCATAGGCTGTTGAAAAACAACAAGATTACCAGACAATAAGTTGTTTTCAAGGTCCAAATATTTAAGAGACTTCAAGTAAAGTAAACTCTCAGGTATACCTCCACTGAATGAACAGAAACCAAAATTAACTCTTTCAAGATTTGCAGAGAAGTTACCTACCCATAAAGGGAGTGAACCTCCCAAGAGTGGATTCTCATTCAACACAAGTTCAGTGAGAAGCTTAAGCCTCATGAAAGAATCCGGTATCCCACCATGAAACCTGTTGTGACTGAGATCAATAACTCTAAGGTTAAGTAAGTCCCCAAAACAAACAGGTAGAGGGCAAGTGAAATTATTGTGTGAAAAATCCACCTTGTTAAGATACAAAAGGTTACAAAAATTGGGGTGGATTTGACCTGACAAGTTCATACTTGTTAAATTGATTGAAATCACTCTACCAGTAGTGTTGTCACAAGTGATTCCATTCCATGTAGAACAATTAGACCCTACCCAGTTGGATAAACTCTGGCTAGGGTCATGCAGAGATGATTTGAACCATAAAAGAGATTTTTTGTCTTGTGGGTTAATATCAATATCAAGTGACTGAGAAGGGGTTACACATAGAAGAATCAGATAAAAGAGTGTTAGTAAATGGCGAAAACGATTCATGGGTATGGTAAAGTTGTGATTTTTAGGTAAGGGGTGAAGTGTTTGAAGCAGTGGAAGATGCAAAAGAGGATATTGATGGATGAATTTGAAGATTTTAGGATGAATACATGAAGGGGGGAAACAGGAAAAAAGACAGAACAAAAGAGAGAAAGGAACATAAACAACAACTTACATTGGTTTAGGTTGGTGGTGTATGTTAGAGAGATAAAGTGAGATTGGAAGAGGTTGGGTTTAGATTGGATCAAGAAAAATAAAGTGGCTTTGTTGTGCTTTCTTCACTCTCTTTATTCTCTTTTCTGGATTCCTTTTTCTTTTTGTTGCCAATCTCTTTCCTTTTCCTATTGTGTTTTGTGAAACTTTCAACAAGTATCATTTTTGCTACAAATGTAAATTTGATATTATTCAAAATATCACTAATATATTTTTAGATCTACAATGGGAGAATTAATTTAAATTGGTTGAGATTTTTTTAGGTTCAAATTAACTCATTGTATTTAAGCAATTTTTAGCTCATCTTTATCTATTTTAATCTAATGATGATTATAATAAACAATCTATCTTTGACCTATCAATTAACAATATTTTATTGTTTTAATTCCTCCCCTTAGATAGTATGCATTCTCCATTACCGATGTCTTAAATAGGAATGTTAATGTGGCTCAAACTCACTTGATATCTGCAAAAAATATCTATAATAGATATAGTAAAAATCTGCAAAACGGACTTGGGGATAAACAGAGGTAAGTACCCATTAAAATAAATTGGTATAGATGCAGGTATGAGTATGTTAGTATCCAACCCGCCCCATATCCGCATAATACTATATATTTGTATATTATCATTTATATTATTATATAAATATGCATGTTTATCCATTTTTTTTAAAAAAATACCATTATATACCACACATTTCTTATTAATTTAACAATAAAATCTTTGAATTTTTTTAATTGTTAAAATATTTTAAAATTTTGGATGATTCACAATTGATCGATTTATTTTTACTAAAATGCGGGTAACGGATATGTGTATGGGTACATAGGTACCCACATGATATGGATACAGATACAGACATTTGATGTCCACACGAGTATGAGTTATAGGGATGACAATTTGGCTCATCCCCAGTGGGTACCCAGGAAATTACCCACAACGGATAGGGTAAAAACCCGCAAAAATAGGTACGGGTACGGGCTCGGGTAATTACCCACTTAAATAAGCGGGGATGGGTGCGGGGATGGATACCTTAGTACCCATCCCGCCCCATACCCGCACAATATATATTTATATATTTTAATTTATATTATTATATAAAAATAAATATTTATAAAATTTTTAAAAAAACATCAATTTTAAACTATTACATATATATGTAATCATTTATTTCATAATTCAACAATAAAATTTTAAATTTTTTTTTTAATATTTTAAAAAACTTAAAATATTATGATATTTTATACTTGATATATTTATCTTTATTAGAAATGCGGGTAACGGGTACGGGTACAGACACTTATATATCTATAGGGTACGGGGACGAGTTCCAATTTTGATACCCAAGCGGGTATGGGCTCAGGTACGGGAATTATTTTCAACTGCGGGTATGGGGACGGGTACAATAGTACCCTACCTATACCCTGTCCATTGTCATCCCTAATCAGTTATAATACGGAAACTTTTTTAAAACTCTGATATAGCACCCTGCGCAAACCTACATATTGTCATTCCTAGTCCTAAGAAATTTATCGAAACAACTATGCTCAAAATGAAAAATATATATTTAAACTAGCGGGATACCCGTGCCTTCGCACGGGTACCCGTCGGTGACGCGCATTTGTTTACATATAAAATATATTTAAAAAATAGGATTAATAAAAATTAGTAAATAAAAGTATTTGGATCATCGGTACACTTTTATTCATATATAAAAATAAAATTAAATCTAAAATATTTAAATTTTTCTCGTGTATAAAAATAACTGTCTCATATGCTTTTCTATATTATCAATGACTTCATTTATTCGTTTCAGTAATTCAGTTTTGACAGTAGATATATTTTTTCTATTACAATTTCAGAATTAATGTAACTATTATTAAAATGTCTCTTTTGTGGGATACCCTTAAAGATCATAATTAAGTAATAAAATTTGAAATAATTAACCTTTTTTTGAAAATGAATTTGAAATTTAAAATGTTGATATTGAACTCATTTCTAGAATAAAATGTTAAATTTATCAATAATTTTCATAAATATTTAATACATAATAAAATATATTTAATGATATTTATACAATGGATATGAATGATATATTTTAAAAAAAAATTAAAAAAATTAAATATAAATATAAATATAAATATTAAGTAGAACAACAATTTTTCCCGTGTAAAAATATTGAATTAAAAAAATATAAATGTAGATTTTCATACAATTTATCTTATAAATTTATAAATTTAATAAATGATTACACTCAGACACCAGTTATCAATTGTAATGGTAAATTTTAATTTAGATAAAAAGATTGTAACTGAAAATATAGATTAAAAAATAAAAAAATCAACATATAGATGCCCATTTTCAAGTGTAACGAAAAATTTAAATTCAAATTTAGATGAGAATTTGAATAACTAACATGAATTTAAAAAAAATCAGACCTAACCAGTAATATATATTTTTATCATATTTACAATAATAACAACACATATTAAAAAACTCATTATTTAATGATATAAATTTCGATAAGGTAACAGATGTTTTTTTGCCCGTACATTTATATATTTTATCTTACAATTTCTTAATTTTTGTAAGTAATATTAAAAATATCTATATTGTGAATAGTAATTTCAAGAATAAAAAGTTAAATTTTTCAAGGGTTCATAAATATGTAATACATAATAAAATGTATTTAATACTATTTATATAATGGATATGAAAGATATATTTTTTAAAAAATAAAAAAAATATATAAATATTAGATAGAACAACAATTTTCCCCGTGTATAAAAATTTATGTAAAAAAAATATGAATGGGAATTTGAAAAACTAATATGTATTAAATAAAAAAAATAAGACCTAAGTAGAGTGATACTATTTCCACAACTGCATTAGGATGAAAACTTTGAAAATGTCCCATAAAATATTCATCAAAACCATAATATTAAGGACATAATATTAAACCTCTGTGATTACATCATTAGATGTGCAAATAGCATAAGCAAAACATAACAGTACTGAAAGTTGGTAAATTTTTGGCTAACAATATGGAAGTAGTTGTAATAAAAACTCAAAAAGTATCGAAAAACATTAGAAACAATATATGAGATTCAAACTCATATTTTCATTCTGAACAGTACATTAAGATTAGAAACAGGTCGCAAGAAAGACTGATGTTCAGTACATTAGGAAGACGAAAAACATAGAAAATCAGCCGACAAGAATTTGAAATAATTTTTGAAACATTAATCACTAAATCTAAAACTCCTCGCTGTCAAAAAGTTGTCCCACCTGTAGACTCGCTGATCGTCATCACCAGAATCAAAGATTTCATTGTCCGGTTCTTCATCATCATCTGAATCAAAGTTTTGTACCGTTATCCCCATTGTTCTTGATCTCCCGATTCTTCTCTTTTTGCGTCTTTGTCGCACAACAGGGGCCTGAGGGACCTGTTGAAATAAACCAGTAAATTAGCATCGTCAATAAGATGAACAGAAAATGTCATTTGACAGGAAGAAAAAACGAAAACACCATGGCATGAAAGGAGAATAACGTGTATAACCATTAACATAGCCGATTAAGGTTGATGCAGCATTAGAAAGCCGTAATAGAACCACGATAAAACAGAATTGTACCGGCTCTACCTCCTGAAGTTGTTGAACATGGGGAGGTTGTTGGTGCGGTAGAGGGTGGTGGTGGTCCGTAGCTGGTTGAAGCTCCGTAAGCGATTGGATGTCAGCAGCTGGTGTTACCCAGACAGCAGCCTCAACATTTTGTTGCGTCTGTTAAAGTAATAAAAAAAAGGTCATTAAAACAGGGAGGAAGAAATTTGGGGAGATGTATGTAGTGATTGAAAAATGAAGTAGGTTATGTAGGATCCGAACCTGTTGAGCTTCTTGGACGTCGACAGGCTGATTGGTAACGTCTGGTTGTTGCAAGGTCGTGGTTGGTTGTATCTCAGGCGCCATCTGCATCTCAGAAGGTTGTGCAACGTGGAGTGTGTTGTTGGTTGCCATGTAAATAGATGTTGGTTTCAGAAGTTTTGTTTATGTTGGTGAGAATAGGAGGCAAATTTATATAGTTTGGCCTGTGATTCTTAAGCTGCTCCCAGATTTTGGAAATGCAAAAGCATTAATTACATTGAAACTATAATAGTGGAATATAGGGAGCCAAAATAATAATTAGTGGTGATGGTCAAGATTATCAATTAGATGGAAATACAGTGTTTGATATGATTGGGCATTAAAGCCAGAGGGAACTGACCTTGAGAAACCGAATAACATATAGTGAAACAGCAATTAAACCCCCGTGAATGACTCTGTCATATCCTACTTCATCAACCATACCAATAACATCTGTCCAACAAAACAGTAGAAAAGGAATGAAAAGAGAATGCCGACTCAAAAGGTTGTTCATTGCACTGTAAAGGTGAGACAACTAACTGACTTGAAACAAAAAATACCAAAGGAGGTACACTTTGTAACATGATGCAACAATCGATAGCAATACGAAACCTGCAACGTAAACGATGAAAGGACTAAATGCACCACAACATAGCTGCTGATTATAAAGGATTAAAGGACAAATTGTGCCACGACATAGCTGCTGATAGGAACAGATCATACATTACCAGGCATTGAAAATTAGACGTCCTTAACATCACATGTTGCGTCAAATATAGATATCATGAGACAGCAGCAACAACACCGAATGGTATGGACTAAATTGCTTATGAGCTGAAATAAAACACGATAGAATAGTAAAGTGCGTATGAGCTAAAAACAAAGCACGATACATTCTCAATGTTGTTTTTAACATGCAGTATGATGTTGCACAACCAGAAATCAATGAATTTGCAATATGCTTATTTCTTTACAATCTTAGATAATCGATCAAATATGATGTCCTTAACATCACATATTACATGAACATTAACTAACAACATAAAGCTTTCAAAGTTGTAAAAATCATTGTCGTAGAAATAGAAGAAAAACCTAAATCTATCATAGTTGGATGAAGAAAATCTTACCTACACTCGAATGAAGTAGAAGAAGACTTCCGTTTGCTTCGACAAACCTGTCCAAACCAACTAAATAATGATTCAAAGAAAATTCACATGAGTCACATAGAAGAAAGTTTTCACCATGGCATAAACTGTTAAACCTCAAGAGTCGTCGATTTGACGCTTCACCGTGCCTGAATCACCATCATTTTAGTCGGAGAAGGACCGTCATAGGATTGACGGTAAACACAACAACGATTTCAAATCCGACCACCACCACTCCCGCTACTGTAAAAACATTGACGCCACCACAGATATAGCATTGCGAATGCTTAGTATTAGTAAATAATATTTATTTTGAAAACATAACAAAGTAAAGAGGATAAAGAGAAAAAGGAATATCAAATTCTCATGTAATAGGAAAAATTTCTACTAAATCTTAGTAACATGAATACCTATTTTTCATCATTGATTACTGAATTCTGATTTTGTAGTAGAGATTCAAATTTGTTGCATATGATGTTGAAGCAAACTACATGAATATCTGGCCAGGAAAAACAATTATCAAATGCACTTTATGAGAAGGAAAGTAGAGATAATGAGAGAGAAGGAAGGTAGAACACAACATGAATCAGTATATGGAAAATTTATCTGACAAGAAGTTCATGTTAAATGCCTGAAATTCAAAAAGAGTTACCAGTATGAATATAATTCAAAAAGAAGGATGAAACACCTTCCCAGTAACAACAACAAGTAAAAAAAATGGTGACAAAGACAGTTACCATGTTAAGACGATTTTGATATATATAATAACAATGAAACAAAAATCTTCTCAGAACCTGCTCAACAGTGTCTTCTCCCAAATGTAAAACCTAACCAAACAAAGTCAAATAATCTGGTATAAATATCCCACTGGCACAACATGGTATTAATAAGAAAATCCATGAACATCAAAGATAAATAAAAAAAGAAAAAAAAAGCAAATGATAGACAGAGGGAAAAAATTGGGAAGAAAGGAAAAAAAGAAAAAACTCAGATCCTGTTTGGATTTCAGATCCGGTTGTTCCACAAGAAGCCCTTGCAGATCTGATGGCTTTATGGAGGCCTTTTTCCATAGGTTACGATTCTGCAACAAAATGAAAAGAAAAGCATGAATCGCATAACAGAAAAAGATAATCGCATGTGTGGAAAAAACCTAAGATCTGGGTCGAAACATACAATGCAAACAAAATCCACCATTGGGCACGCTAACTCCGATGTGTCACTGTTGTTTTATGTCGATGACGTCGTTAATGGTCTCAAAATGTCGAACCATGAAGAATGGAAGATAGATCATTTGATTCGTTGAGTTCGGTAAGCTTCATAGAAAAATGGACATGGTTGTAGAAACGTGGATGAAGAAGACAACATTTTTCTTGGAAGGATGCAGAGAAAGGTGAGTGAAGAAGAAAGACATTTTTCGAAATGTAGATGTGTTTTGATTAGAAAGTATTGCCAGTGCATTAATTGAAAAGCAAACATTTAGAAAAAAAGAAAAATTAGAAAGCATTACCAGTGCATTAATTAAAAGGCAAACATTTAGAAAAAAAGAAAAATTTGATAGATTGTAATCAGAATATCTGGGAGGATGGAGAAGGCATCCACGTGGCAAATTGTGGAGACAACAAGGGCATATTAGTGATTTCCAGAGGCATAACCTTTCTTATATGATAGATGGATACAAAATTATTTAATCTTAAATTTTATAATTAAATGTTATTTAGCTCTAAAAATTGGGATCTTCTAAGTTTAATATTTACTTAATATTTACTATTTTTTTAGTTTATAAAATTTTCAACACACTATATTTTAGTTCTGATAAGTCAAAATGTGTTTTTTTAGATATGATTAGAACATTATAAAAAATTTATCTATAAAAGATTAATTTATATTTTAATTTTTATATTTATAATTTTTATTTTCATCTTGAATATTTTAGGTTTAAAAAAATTATATTTAGTTTATCACACATTAAAAAGCTTTAAATTTTAGTAAACATAATTGTAAAAAATCATTCAAAATTTATGAATAACCAATTAATTTAATTTTGACACTAACTACAACTACACGCAAGACTAAGAAAATAATAAAAATTAAGTTAACATTAAACTTATAAGATATTTATTTTGAAAGGATGAAAAAATATATTTGGTTAGAATGGTATGGCTGATCGTCTTACATAGACATTGTTACACTTTGATCATTTAGGTAAAACCTAATTCAACTCCAGTGTTCAACGTGCTTATCCAAACTTGTCCATTGAACATGCCTAACTTAGCTTAACCACTTAGGTCATTGTGAGTTTCTTTTTTATCAACTATATCAAGCTCTTCTCCAAGCTATGGTCTAAATGAATGGTGTCTTCTTAAAAAGTGTTTCATGTCATGTCATGTGATGTGTACTTGTCAAAAAGTATAGAATGTGTGGCATCTTATATTGGTAGGGATAATCAGAGACTTTAGTGATTTTCGATGGTTTAGGACTTGTTCACGGTAGTGAAAAACTCTGTTCGGAGATATTTTTTATTATGGAGAGAGCGAGTTCGCGTGAGGTGATAAACTCTATACTCTTGAGGTATTTTGTGTGTATTATGAGTTGTTCTTCCTCATGCTAGAGATGAGATATATATAGAGACCAATGAGTTTGCAGTTAGGGTTCTCGGGAATGACAATCACCCACTTAGTCATGGTAGTGGACTGTTGAATCCCTATTTCCTAGAAAGACGTGGTTCAGGTCTTTGAATATGGTTTCTGTCTAACCAAGACACGTCATTTCCCACGATTCCCCAAAACTGGGCGAGTGAGGGGCGTTAAAAGAAAGGTTTCCCATAGTGGCGAGCGATCTAAGGATGCCTCCCCTTACTAGTGGTGCACTCCCCTCGTCCTTAGTAGATCTCTCGCAAATATATCACTACATAGTCTCTCAAGCATAATGGATTGACAAAAGGCAAAGTAATTTAAGTGTTGAGGGTGTCTGTTTGACGAGACTCTGAATCCCTCAGGCAATTTTATGTTGAGCATGTTTTATGAGACTCTAAGTCCCTTAGGCAAGGCATTGACTCTCTCAGGCAAGACTTTGGTCCAAACCCTCATGCAAGACTTTTAGGTTAAGTCTCTCGGGCCAGACTTCGGTCGAGTCCCTTAAGCGAGGCCTTAGGCTGGTCCCTATTTAAGGATACTTCAAATCTCTCAAGCGAGGCATTTAGATGATTCTATTTGATGAGACTCTAGGTCCCTCATGAGAGATTATATGTTGAGCCTGTTTGATGAAACTCTAAGTCCCTCAGGTGAGGCATTGAGTCTCTTGAGCAAGACTTTGGTTCAAAGCCCCAGGATAGTCTTTTAGGTTAAGTCTCTTAAGCCAAAATTTAGTAGAGTCCCTTAGGCAAGACCTTAGGTTGGTTTTTGTCTTAGGAGACTTTAAGCCCCTCAAGCAAGATCTTTATCTAAGCCTGTTTGATGGGACCATAAGTACTTCATGCGACATTATATGTTGAGCTTGTCTGACGGCTCTAAGTCCCTCGGGTGTGGCATTGAGTTTCTCGGGTAATACTTTGGACCGAACCCTCAAGCAATACTTTTAGGCTAAGTCTCTCAGGCCAGACTTCGATCGAGTCCCTTAGGAGAGACCTTAGAATGATTCTTGTCCGAGGAGACTTAAAGTCCCTAAGGCGAGCCTGTTTGATGGGACTCTAAGTCCTTCAGACGAGATTATTTGTTGATTTTGTCTGGTGAGACTCTAAGTCCCTTAAACAAGGCGTTGAGTCTCTTGGACAAGACTTTGGTCCAAGACCTCAAGCAAGACTTTTAGGTTAAGTCTCTCAGGCGAGACTTCGTTCGAGTTCCTCAAGTGAGAGCTTAGACTGTTTCTTGTTTGAGGAGACTTCAAGTCCCTAAGAAGAGGCATTTAGGTGAGGTAATCCCATATGTATAGCCCATTTGTAACACCCCAATTCCCATCGCGAATAAATAATACATAACCAAATCAGAGTAAATAAAAATTTATTTTTCCGACAGGAACAAGGATGCCACATTTAAAGAAAGAAAACACAATCCTGCTCATAAAGTTTTGATACATAACACAAAATGGAATCGCCTCAAAGGGAAACTTTTTCCATATAAAAGGAAAGTTCAATTATGGAATAAAGCGGAAAGATCCATAACGGACTTGTTTTACAAAATAAATCATTTCATAACGTCAAAATATTCATACAAAAGTATTACAAAATATATCTAACAAAGGAATACATATATAACATAATCGTTCCCCGACTCCCGTGCTACGTATCAGAGCAGACACCAAGACCGACAAAAGAATGGATAACTAATCTTCACAAAAGCCTCCAAGACACAAATCTGCAATTGCCTCATAGAGCAACAAACCACAGCAGAAGGGTGAGAAATAACAACTAAATCAAGATTGCATAATAATATGCAAACACATATAATTTCACACACATAGTTATTCTCACCACAAACATCACATACTAACACATAGAGCATGTCACAAATACATAACATATATCACTTATACTCACATAATCACCTATTCGTACATAAGGCATACCACGTTATAACATATGAAAACACACCACCACATCACATAGCACATGGCTATACATAACACACATCATCCATAACCAATGCATTTACCACATATGCACGTCAAATCACCAATGCTATCACAAGCTCAACACATAATCAATTAATTCACAATTTCCACACATAATCAATCCATTCATGATTTTCCACATATAATGCATCCATTCACAATTCTTACACATAATCAATCCATTCATGATTTATGCAAATGCACAGAGACCGACACAACGACTCTATGCAATGCATATGCGGTACCACCCATCCATCATCTCATCACTAGTTCACTCAGGAACTATTGGAACCATCGCTTGTTACTTAGTGTAACTCCCCGTCGGGCAAACGATGTTCCCCGTCGCTTTCGGTCCTCTTGGTATAAGGCTCACGACGTTTATGGATCGCTTTCAGTCCTCTTTGTATAAGGCTCACGATCCGATCGCTTTCGGTCCTCTTTGTATAAGGCTCACGATCGTCTATAATCATCGCTTTCAGTCCTCTCGGTATAAGGCTCACGATGTTATAGCAAATTCCCTCTGGAATCGTTTCGTCGCTCACACCCACTAGGGCACACGACATCACAAGAATGCATATCATGATGCTTGGCATACAATAACTCATGACATTCAAATGCACACATATATGCAACCATAATCATGCATATATTGCAACTCATCAATTCCATACATTCACAGTTCAACCATATGAATTACCTCATCATCATTATTCATGCATTGGAAATCAATTCAAACAATGCATTTTCTTGCCATAAGGCCACCAAATAACACACATTGAATTTCACATACACAATGCATTTCATCATAAACCACAAACCACAACAATTAGCATTTTATCATATACATTCATATCAATTCACATCAAGAATTACTCACCATCAACCAAAACAATCATACAATGTATTTCACCACACAACAACATCATTAATTATGCATCGAAGTTTAACCCAAAACAATGCATTTACTTGCCATAAGGCCACAAACCATCATCACATCATTTAATCACATGCATTCATATCACATATCAACACACAAGTCATACGATGTATATCAAAAGCATATTGCATGATAACACATCAAATACACATAGTTACGACGGTAAAAGTCGACCAAACGACACATTTCCAAACCCCCGGCATAATTAAATAGGTCAACCAATATCAAAACCATTTAATAAGAAAGAACATGTCAAAAGCTTTCCAACGCATCAAACCGCGCCTCAAACCGACTTACGGATCAAAAGTTATAAAGAAAACAAATTGGGAAAACTGTCATGTTCGCAATGCGAAGCTCCTAGCGAGTCATTCGCTTCCTCATTCGCAGTGCGAATACCCCAGCGAACCATGGCAGAAAGGAAAATAGCCTACAGTTTCGTAGTGCGAACTCTCAGCGAACCTTCGCTGTCCCCTTCGCAGTGCGAATCCCCCAGCGAACCGTGGCAGAAAGAAAAACAACACAACGTTCGCAGTGCGAACCTCACGCGAACGTTCGCTTTCCCCTTCGCTAGCCATTCGCAGTGCGAACCTGCGAAACCAGAAAAACCCAGCAGTGCTAACATAGGTCACTTGGGTCCAAATTCATCATTCTCCCACCCCAAACACTTCCAATACATACTATAACAACCAAAACATGATACAAACCTAACGACAAGTATTCTACGCAGTTTATATCGAATTTCATCCGTGAAAACATCGATTTCTATCAATCGCTCCTAATTCCAATCGATACGAAAAGTTGCGAAACCACCAAAACAATTACAATAAACAACACATATACATACACAAGCAAGATATAATTGAAACTTCTCACCCTTACCCGATTAATCGCGCTCGAAACGGAGTTATGTCAATTTTGCTCTTTCTCCCTTTTTATTTCCTCTTCCTTTCTATCTTCTCTTTTCTTTCTCTTCCTTTTATTTTCTCTCTAATCTCTATTTATTAAAAATATCTAAACCCCTAAAAAGACCATTTTACCCCTCAACTCAAATATCTCGCAAACGCTCTCAAAACGCGATAAAACATAAACAGCGATGAAAAATAATATATTGTCAAATAAAAGTCAAGAATAAAATAATATAAAACAAAAATAATTAAATCGACTCGATTAAATAAATAAGACAAAACCGGGGTGTTACACCATTCGTATTGCCCTTAAGGCGACAAGGATCATCTTGTGAAAGTCTAACATAATCATATTGCCTTGAGATGTGACAAGGATCTTCTTGTGGAAGTTTAACATTTCCATATTTCCTTGAGAGGCGACAAGGATCTTCTTATGGAAGTCCAACATGTTCGTATTTCCTTGAGGGGAAACAAGGATCTTTCTGTGGAAGTCCAACCAAGGATCTTCCTATGGAAGTCCAACATACATAACAATGAAACCAAAAAATTTTCATTGCTCATAAATATTCAAAAAAAATTACATAGGTGGGTGATATGTGTGAATCTATGTGCTTGAAGGTATATATTTGATAAGCAAAAGATCCTCTCTGATGTTATGATGATGACAATAGTTATTAAAGTCAGTGGCAATAACTTTCAAATCTCTGATGATGGTAACCTAACTAGATAATCATATCAAGCCTCATCAATAAAAGAGAATCAAGATTGAAGTGCTTATATGATTGGTGTATTTGGAAAAGAATCTTGAAGCCTCAGAATAATGAAAGAGAGGAAGTGATAAAGCCTACTAGGTTGTGTTTGTTTATGACTGTATGAGTGACCAGAGTTTCGTAAAAGTATGGAAATGGCTCTTAAAATTCTAAGGCAACTTACACACTCACTTAAAAGTATTTTTCTAACATTTTTATATCTTAAAGCTCTAAGGAAACTTACACATTCACTTAAACGGGTTTTTGTAATCTTTTTATATCTTAAAAATATTTTCAAAACTAAGCCAAGTGATTAAGAAAATGTCCTTTATCGTTTAAAAGGATTTTTAAACTAACCAATAGATTGGGGACTCGAGCGAATCAATTGGGAAAATATTTTTGAACCTGTCAATCGATTGGAGAGAACCTAAGCGACTAAGACAACACCTTAATGACGTCTAACAACTCTATATCAAATATTTTGATAATGGGCAAGGCAATTGATTAAAAATAGGCCATCTAATCGATTAACCTTAAGTCAATCGATTGGCATATCAATTATGCTCGTGGATTATTTCCTTTTCGGATTTTTCCAACTCCTATGTAAATAAGACTCGCCTTCTCTTCATTTCACGCCACTTTCCAAAGCTTTACATTTTCTTTAGAATTTATCTCAATATTTTCTATCTTTTTCTCTCTAGAAATATTTCTTTGTCACTTAAGTTGCCTTAGTGCTTTTGAATGAAATTTTGCTTATGAGGAATATTTTTGTAAGTGGTCATGCTGGTTGTTTAATTCTTGAGAGTATCGTTCTCAAAACGGGCTACTCGGTCTTAAACAAGCCGCCTCTGACGGGCCTTGGGTTTTTTAGGGTTGGGCCAAAAACCCTTGTTATAATATGGGCTTAGAAATTACTACTCGAGTCCGGCCCTATAAGGGCTTAGGGCTACCCAACCCTAAATGAACTTTTTTTAAAAATTATTTTTTATATAAAAATTAAAATCAAAACTCCATAATATTTATTATAGTAAAATAAAAAATTATTATTTTAAAGATAATTCATTTTTAAGTACTATATTATATTTTATAGATATTATAGTATGTTTTTTTTAATACAATACATGACTAAATTGTATATAATAATAATAATAATCAAATATTTAAGATAAGAGAAATTAATAGAATACGAAAAAATTGTGAAGTAAAACACAAAACAATTGAATACTAATTTGATTATATTAATGTATAATATTTACGAGAGAAACATTACATAGAATATTTATCAAATTAATGAGATGAGAGAAATTAATGTGTTGTTTTGATGTAAGACAACATAAATATTAATATATATTTTTTTAAATTTATAATTATGCGGGCCTAACGGGCTACCCATGACCCATACTGGCTAGCCCTAATGGGTATAGAACTTTTTAGGATCGGGCTAAAAAAACTCTAAAAAATATGGGCTCTAATTTTTAAGGCCAAAGCCCTACGATTTTTCAAGCTTTGCAGGCCGGTCCATATGGACTAACCCATTTTGACGGTTCTACTTGAGAGTTCAACACTTTTAGGAGATTGAGTTTGGTTCGTGAGGTAAACCAGTCTTAAAATCTATGCTTTGGTTTCTAGAACATCATCAGAAAAAGTTCTTATTTGGTTATTGAAATCAGCCTGAAAATCTCTAAGAAGGCTCGTTATCTTAGCATATGGTAAAAAAAATCTTTGGTTGGGGATATGCCTATAAAAATCTCAAGATCAGATTATATTAAAGTTTATGGACATACCCTATAAAAGCTCAAAGTTTATAATTAAAATCTCAAGAAGATTTCTTGGGGACAAGACTAGGTCAACGCTCGGCCAAACCTGGATAAACCTCTGGTGCAATCTCTCTAACCCTTAAACTCATTAAATTCTGCTAATCATTTTTCTGTTTTTTTAATTTCCTCTGTTATTAACTCATTTATTAAGAAATTACTAATGAACTTTCAAGTATAATTAAGAAAAACACTAAATAAATCACGAATTTTCAACACTACAATTGACCCCCTATTTCGCTTGAAGTCACTTGTCCAACAAGTGACATTAGAGCCTAACTTCTGTTAAGAACTAATTGTCTCAAGAGGAAAAATTTCTTTTAACTATTCACTAAAAATCATATCCTTTAATGGATAAGGGTACAATTTGTTGAAAGAGAAAATGAAATTTTTCACTGAAGGGATGGATCGTGGTATCTGGAAGGTTGTGAAAAAAAGGTCCATTTGTTACTACACACGATGTCAATGGTTTTATCGTAGACAAACCTTAGAGGGATTAGAACAAAGATGATAAAAAGAATGTACAACGGAGTTTGAAAGCAAAAACTATCATCACTATAACTCCCGGTCTTGATGAATTTTTTTTCGAGTTTCTCGCTACGAAACTGCAAAAGAAATGTGAGACATCCTCCAAATTACCAAGTTAAATGCAAATAGGTTCACCTATATCGTGAGTCATATGAGAACAATGGGAAAAACATTCTCAAATGAGGAATTAGTCATATAAATTCTTAGATGTCTAAACCTTAGTCGGCAACCCAGAGTCATTGCAATTTGTGAATCTAAGGATTTAACGATTATGGACACACACACACACACACCACACACACACACACACACACACACACACTCTTTAGAAAATTGCAGGAACGTGATATAAAACTCAAAAGGCTTGCCCTAGATGAAGACAGATAAAATAAAAAGAAAAGTCTAACACTTAAATCCGAGGAATTCAATTTTGATGGTGACATGTCAATCATAGTAAAGAAATTCAAGAGATTCATGAATAATGAGAAGAAGTAAAATGAAAACCAAGAAAGAGATGAAGAAAAAACACCATTCATTCCAACATGCTACAACAGTGGAAACAAAGGGAACATGAAACCATATTGTCCCCTATTCATGAAAGCAAATAAAAAATTCAGAAAATCTCAGAAAAAAGAAAGCTTATATTGCATGAGAGGACAATGATATGGAATCCTAAAATGATGATGAAGAAGAAAAAGTCAACATCTATCTTATGGAAATCATCAAGATAATGAGGTAACCTCTCATTTCTCTTATAATGATCTTTTTAGAATCTATAAGAAACTACCAAAAGAAACGATTAAACTAGAACAAATTATTTCTACATCTAAGGATATTATTTCCTCTCTTGAACTTGAAAATAAAACTCTTGAAAGGGAGATAGAATTCCTTAGAGAGAAACAAAAAGATCCATTTCAAAGTTCTTCCACTTAAAGAGAAAATGATGAACTTGATAAGTGCGACAAATGTTACAATTTAAAAAAATGAAGTTTGCGATCTCCAAAATACAATTGTCAAGTTTACCAAAGGAAGAGACAACTTAAATATTTTGCTAGAAAATCAAAGATCCTCGTGCAATAAATCGACCTTGGGTATGAACCAAATAATAATAGTAAAAACTTCAATAACATTTGTAATTCCAAAGTCATCTTTCATTGTAAAACCTTAAAATGCAACTATTGTAGAAAATAAGGACACGTTGCAATGTTTTATTTCACCAAGAAAAGTCATGAAAGTAAAGAAGGACGTCCTTCTTCATATTTTTACAACAAACACTGTGAACATAAAGCACATTTTTTGTCTAATCCTGAAAATTCCTATATCTTAAAACAAATAAGAAAAATGTTTATGAAACTACCAACCAATGACCCAAGATGATATGGGTACCTAAAGTTAAGGCCTAACATTTTCTTTGCATGAATGCTTTAAAGTCTCAAAAACCAAATGATATCTTGATAGCGGTTGTTCAAAGCCTATGACACGCGACAAAACCCTATTCTCCACCTTCTTTCCTAAAGAAGTAGGATTCATCTCTTATGGATATAATAATAAGGGAAAATTCTAGGGGTTGACACCATTGCTAAGTCCCTAAATCTAACGATTGAGGAAGTTATCTTGGTAAAAGAGCTTAAGAATAACTTACTTAGCATAAGCCAATTATGTGACAAAGGTAACAGTGTAACCTTTAACTCGTCTGGTTGCAGGGTCATAAAATATAAATCAAATAAAACTCTATTTATAAGCTGAAGAAGGTGAAATACCTACACAGTGAATTTAAATAAGATTCCTTCAAGTGATGTATGTCTCCTAAGTAACGAGGATGAATCTTGGCTATGACATAGGAGAATAACTCACATCCATATGGATCACTTGAACAAGTTGGCCCACAAATATATCGCAGATAGTCTTCAAGACTTACATTTTGAAAAAAACAGATTATGCGATGCGTACCAAAAAGAGAATCAAGTAAGGCCTATTTTAAATCTAAAAAATATATTTTCTACTGATTAACCCTTGCAACTGCATTATATGGACCTTTTTGGCCCATCTAGAACCATAAGTCTAGGCGGTAACGTCTACACTATTGTAATTGTCGATGACTACTCTCGATATACATGAACATTATTCTTATCTAAAAAAAGAGACGCATTCATCGCCTTTCAGAAACTGGCCAAGTTTATTCATAACGAAAAAGGAGGAAGCATTGCATCCATCGTCTTTCAGAAACTGGCCAAGGTTATTCATAACGAAAAAGGAGTAAGCATTGCATCCATCAGAAGTGACCATGGTGGAGAATTCCAAAATGAGGAATTCAAAAAATTATGTAACGAGAATGGAATTCGTCACACATTTTTCACTCCGCAAACTCCCTAACAAGATAAGGTAGTAGAGAGGAAAAATAGGTCTCTAGAAGAGCTTGCAAGATGATGCTCAATGAGACCAATCTTTCTAAATACTTTTGGGCTAATGTTGTGAGCACCGCTTGCTATGTCATGAATCATGTCTTGATAAGACCAGTTCTAAAGCGGACGCCCTATGAACTGCACAAAAGAAGAAAATTGAATATCTCCCACTTACATGTCTTTAGTTGCAAATGATTTATCCTTAATAACGAGAAAGATAAACTCAGAAAATTTGACTTAAAATATTATAAAGGCATATTCATAGGATATTCCACTTCTAGCAAAGCTTTAAGAGTCTTTAACAAAATAACTCTAACAACTGAAGAATCAATTCATGTTACCTTTGACGAATATAACCCTAAACCAGTAGAAGTAGAAGTTATTGATTATGCAAGTATTCTTGAAAAAAAAAATCTGGAGGAATATCAAGAACCGAACCAAGAGAAAACTAAAAATCAAGTTACATACGAAGAACCTGTTCAGGATCAAATCTCAGACATTCCACCAGAACATCCATATCTTCCAAAGGAATGGAAACCGACTATGAAGAACATTATTGAAGACATCTATAAGGGTGTCGCCACTCGACGGTCCCTAATAAGGTATGTAAATTTGTGGCTTTTCTTTTACAAATTGAGCCAATGGGAGTCACCACTAGATATCAGTTTTAATACTAATTGGCTAGATACTTGACCAAGTGTAGTCTCTAAATTCGCAAAGGATATTTCCATGTCACTTCGCACGGTTTCTTGATGCCTGATGATTTTCTGGAAATTGATTTGAGTCATCTTTATAAAGTGAGTCAAGGTTTCTTCAAGTTGAGATGATGAATCCTCCTCCCATGAATGATCACTGTTGATGTAAAGTTCTGGCTCTGGATAATTTTTCACATTTTTTAAATTAGAGTTATTGTTGCAAGCTCTTTAAATATGCTTCAAACTTTGCCAAGTTAGCATAGATTTCATCTTGCATGTCTGCCTTCACCTCGCCTACAACTTAAAAAGAAGAATACTTTAGTAACATTGCACTAGATAAAAGAATTAAACAAGAATAAAAAAAAAACTAAAAACAAAAACAAAAACAAATAAAATCTAATCCTAAATAAAATCAAATCTAAATATAGAATAAAAATAGAAACAAAAATATTGAAACAAATAAAAAAATTAAAATAAATTGGTTCTAAATTCAATAACAATAAAGCGATTAAGTTTTACTCGAATTCATTGTATTGTCCCTTGTTGATGTTTAATGCATAATATGAATAGTAATGTCGTTATATTTTCACGACGAACTAACAAAACCACTATATCCAATCCCTTGGTGTATAGCTCATGAACTTCTACTAGAGGTCTCATATCCCTATTCAACCGGCATAAGTGAAGTTAGGCGTAATTACGGTGAGTTAATTCAAATGCCACTACTAGAGGTATCTTATCCCTATTCAACCAGCTTAAGTAGATTAATTGCCCTAGTTCAGACGCATAGGCTAAGGGTCACTATTCTCTATACATCCAATATCATATTAACAATGTATCACAAATAATACGCATTACACACAAGAGACAATTAAATAAAAATATAACTTCATTAATTCATATAATATCAGATTAAACATATATCCTAAAAGGTTCAATACAAGTTCATCTCATAAAACCCATTCTAGAGTAAATTAGCTACTCATATTACAACAATAAATTACCAAGATATGTGATGAAGTTCGCATGAAAATCCCTTGAAGAAACTAGCCTCCAATGCTCCCAAAATCCCTCCACTGATGCTCTTTGCCGTCACACACGCACACACACACACACACACACTCTCTCTCTCTCTCTCTCTCTAAATCAAAAAACTAGAAAAAGTGGCAAAATTTTCCTTTTAAAACTGTCAGAACGCATCAGAAAAGCCCATAAAATAAACCTATCGCGCGCATGATAGCTTTCCCTCACGCGCACGATACTTTACATTGTGTGCATGATTATTGCAGAATGTAGATCTCCTTTTTAGATTTCTTTTTCAAAAAACTCCATCTCAAAACAAGTTATAGAACTCTAGATATGATCAAATTACTGGACAAACGCCATGATGTAAATTATGTTGAAAAATACTCGTTTCTTCATAATTTCTTCACGATTTCTCGGCTTTGCTTTGTTTCTTCTACTTCTTCACTTTATTCATATTTCTTCATATTTAGCTCATCTTTAACTTGAAATTCCATCAAAATTATCGTAAATACTCATAAAAATCATGTAATGACAAACTGTCATCAATGAACCCCTTCTGTTAACCATGGCCGAGGGCGACTAAGTGTAAAAGTGGAGGGTAACAATGAGCAGGGTGATGATAATGAAGAAGGTGTGGCCTATGTTAGTTTTACTACGGTCCCATGGTGGATGCCACTGTACTAGTAAAAAAGTACAAGTGTGCATGTTACTCCCTGCAAGGGCATGAATACTCAAAGGCCTTAGTAGGCGTATAACAATTTGTGGTGTTTAGGGTTTGCCCTCGGCGGTGAGAAACCCTATACAGTTGTGTTTATGTTGGTTTAGATGACCATAGTTTAGGAAACTTTTAGGGGAAGCAACCACTCCTCCATAATCATGGAGGACATTTGACTACCTATTTCTCAGGGAGTCATGGTCTGACTCCTTCTCACTTAACTAATGGGAAATAACGATACTGTACACTTCATCTCTCCGAAAAGGTGAGCCCCCAATGTTCTGTGGGGGTGTCGCTTGAGAGACTTCACACTAGGCGGGGACCCAGGAGTCGCCCTTGTTTAGGACCTTTACAAATATAACATTACATCTTTATAATACAACGATCTCTCAGACACAGGACCATGAGAGCTTTCAAACTTTCTCTCTGCCATAACTCTGAAGTTTCTAGTTCCTTTGCTTGATTCATCACTGATTTGATACTTCATCTGGAACTTGAACCTTCTATTGATGAGGCTTGATATAGTTTCTATTATATACAGCATCGTCACAAGTTGCTAAAGCATAGACCATCAAAGACATCTCAAAATGTCATTTGACATTAGGCGTTCTCATCATCAAAACTACTGTGAACATTTGCAGATAACTGTATCTACAAACACATAGATTCACAATAAGTTGTGATAGAAAACGAAACAATATTTTTTAAGTTTCTAAGCCAAGAAACCAGTTCCTCTTGTTCCACATGAACTGCATAAGTTGAAAGAACCATATTATTACAAACATTATCATTAACATATCCATTTTTCTCAACTTCAACAATAATCGTGACCAAATTCTTAAACATACCCAATCTTCCATATCCATTCAAAATAGGAAATTCACTAACCATTGCACACAATCCTCTAACCATTGACGAAGTCAATACTCATAATCTCGTGGTTTGAAGTAAAAAGACGCGGAAGTATGAAGAAGATTATTGAGATGAGAATAAATTGTTTCAAAGCCAGTTTGAGAATGTGTTTGGAGTGTGATTTTGAGAGGTTAGAGTAAAAGATAACATGATCTCGTTCTCGGTTGTTGAATTTAGAAGCGACTTCGAAATTTTTTACCCAAAATCTCCGTGATCTTCCAAAATTCTAAAATTTCCAAAAATTTCAAAATTTCAAAATCTTTCCAAGTCTTAGATTTCTCTAAATTCTAAAATCTCACATTTCCTTAAAATTCCAATCACGCCATTCGTTCTTATGTTATCAAAATCTCAAATTGATTTCATCAAACATCTCATCTCTACGTATCAATCATCAATAAAACCTGGTATTAATCATTCTAAATTTATTTCATCAAATATTTTTCATACTATGAATAAATAAAATTTAACTTCTAAAAAAAAAAGTCTATATGTTAAAATATATTTTCTTCTTATATAGGTTGTTTTGTTTATTTCCATTTTTTTAAAAATAATATTTATACTGTTATATATTTTTATTTAAAAAAGTTTACAGTTTTTTTCCATAAAAAATTCAAAGAAAAATTGATTTAAATAATTATTTTTAAAATATTATTTTAGATATTTTATCATTTTATTGAATTTTTTTATAACAAAATTTTAAAAAATTATTTAATTTTGAAGATATTTAAAATAACTTTTCATAAAAATTATTTTTTAAAATAATTACGATTTCGATTATATTTTAATTTTTAATAATATAAAATTATTATTTTAATTTTAAAAAATGAATTTAAAAAAAATAAAATTTATAATATTTTAAAACACATTTTTATAAAAAATTATTTTTTTAAATATAAAAAAATATTTTTTAAAGTTAAACCAAACTCATAACATCCTATTTAATTTTAGGGAACAGACCTCTGCAATATAAGCGAATTTTGATTTACTCATTGTATTTTTTTTTTTTTTTTGAATTTCCCCTTTAAAATGTTAAAATTGTATGTCTTTTGCCTCCTGAATATCAAAATTACCCTTGTAATATTTTTTTTGGTTTATCCTCAAATTGAATGTTTAGAGGGTAAAAAAGAATTAGAAGAGAAATTCAAAAAAAAAAATTAGAGAAGATAAAATGAAACTTACCTACATTAGAGAGTGTTGTATATTTAACCCTTAATACAACACATTTAGTTTCAACCTAAATATTTACCATACAATATCTCCTAAAATAGAATATCTTCTAAAAGAAAGTTATGATAAAATTCAATTAATTGTAATATTACTAAACATTATATATATATATATATATATATATATATGTTCTGGACTGGGCCGAGGCTGCCCAACAGTCGAGCAGGCCCAACCCATATAGCATGGGGAGGCCCAATAAGACCCCTCTGCGGGGCACTTGACTGCTGCAAGCATACCAACGTTTCCCCCGAGCACTTCAGTGTCGGGCACTTGGGCCGATAGGGCAGGAGGACCTCGCACCCCGGCGGATAGGTACATCCCCGACATACCGGCTTCTCCCCCCGCGAGGATACCGCACATCACTCCTCGACAGACATGGCTCCTCCCCGCGAGGCCATGTCCGTCGTACGGTTTGACGGGTCCTCGACACAGAAGGCTCCTCCCCAGCGAGGAGTGTCTAACGGTCCGTACCACGTAGACACGTTCCAAGTAACCACTCCACTCCCGAAGGATTCGGTCTGCCCTAGTCCCAGAAATCTAGGAGCGGTTACCCCAGGGCGAAGACCACGCGCTGGTCTTCTCTACGCCACGTAAGCCCTGGCAGTTACTTGGATTGGGCCTGACAATCCAGCCCAATGCAAGTAACCGTTGGCCCCGCGCTGGGGGTTCTCTATAAATAACCTCTCACTTGAGAGGGACAGGTTAAGTCATTTTTCTCATTCTCCTTGTATTTGCTGTTACTCTGTGCACTCCCTAACTTGAGCGCCGGAGTACCTTGCAGGTACACCCCCCCGCCGTCCTTCAACCTCACCGGAGCCGGAGCTCAACGAACGTCGTTGGCCACCAGTAACTGTCTGATCCAGGTACGATCAGTGGCGCCGTCTGTGGGAACTCTATAAGCTTCCCCGTTTTCTCCTCGATAAACCAAAGATTCCTCTATTCATCACCATGGCCAATCCGACCGTCAACCAGGCTCTGGACACCGTGCTCGCGCAACTGGAGAACGGGAGCCACCGTGAGGACGCCATCATCCTCCACGGCGACGAAGGCGACATAAGGGACGGACAGACCGCCTCCCCGGACTCCCAGGATACGACCATCAACATCGTCTGCACGGACGACCAGCAAACCCCTCTCCAGCCAGTGGCTCCGCCGCCCAACGCGGACCCAAGCACCGTGGCCCTGTTTGCATTGATCAACCAGACCAATCAGTTGATCGCGCAGCAGAACACCAGAATCGAAGCCCTGGAGCAAGGACGGGCACGACGATCTTCCCCGCGAAGACATCGTCGTCCCCCGTCACCTCGCCGCTCTCCTTCCTCGCGGAGGACCCCTTCCGAAGATTCCCGGACCCCGTCTCCCATACGCCACGGTCGACGACCGCGCCTCGAGCGCCCCCAGCCGGCGATCACCCAGAAGCGCCCTCGTTCCCCGCCTCGGAAGGAACCCAGGGCCTCCACCATCTCCAAGAAGTCCAAGCAGGCTGAAGAGAGACCAAAGAACCGTTCGAGGAACTCCCCTCCACGGCACCATGGATCACCTTCGAGATCCTCGGCTGGTAGCGACGACGAGGACCAAAGGACCCCCTTGTCGTGGGAAATCATGGGCGCCCCAATCCCTCCGGGCATGGAGAAACCACCACCATTGGGGACCTACGACGGACTGACCGACCCCGACGATTACGTGGAGAGTTTCGAAGCGATGCTCGACTTCCGAAACATCAGGGGAGCCATCAGGTGCAGGCTATTCCCTACCACCTTGTGGAAGGGAGCCATGACATGGTACAAGGGTCTGGAACCTGGTTCGATCACGTCATGGAAACAACTGAAGCAACGCTTCACCAAGCACTTCACCGCGTCACATCGACACCCGAAGACAGAGTCTGCCCTAGAAAAGATCTTCCAAGGGAGGAACGAATCCCTTCGAAATTACATTGAGAGGTTTAACAAGGAAGCCGTCGAGGTCCATACGACCGACGACATGAAGAAATACTTAATTATTCACGGACTACGCGCTGGGTCGGACTTTGCCAAATCAATTGGCCTCCGAAGACCCTGGCGTCTCGAGGACCTTCTCGCTCGAGCCCAGAAGTACATCGATCTCGAAGAGACGGAAGTAGCCCAGATCGCTCTTGAGACGAGACGTAGAGAAGGCCCCCGCGGCCATAAAGACGATGACGCTTCTCCCCGACGGGGAGGAGAAAAGAAGAAAGAAAACCGCAATCGAGATCCCCGGGAACAGCGCGGGCCAGCTGGCCGATTCACGGAGTACACGCCGCTCAACACTTCCCGGTCTCGGATCCTCTCAGACTGCCAGAATTTTGAGTTTGTGAAAGGAGGAGTTCGCTTCCCGAAGCCCGCGGCTCCCAAACCAAACGTTGACAAATCTAAGTACTGCAGGTTCCACCGAAGCCACGGGCACGTGACCGAAGATTGCATCCACCTCAAGGATGCCATTGAGATTCTCATCAAAGAAGGGCACTTGAAGAAGTATGCCCAACAGAATGACCCTCCTCGTCCCAGCTCAAAGGAATCACAGAACGTCGAGGAGGCAACACCTCCTCCCGGCGACAGCCAGCTTCAGGTCGCCCTCAGCATCACTCGACCCGAGGACTTCTTCGCCCCCCCAATCATCGAGGGCGAAGAGGAAATCTGCAACATGTGGGCGACTTTCCCCGACGAGGGCCCCGTCACGGCCCGTAGTACGTGGGAAGGCTTCCCCAAAGCAATGGTTATCTCCGGAGGCGACCCCGGGAAAATATCGGTTGGGTCGATCAAACGGAAGTTTGACGAGCTAGAATCCGCGACGTCGTCGAAGGCGACCACCCTCGAGAAAGTGGTGGGAAACTCCAATCCCATCACCTTCTACCTCGAGGAACTCCCCGGGGGAGCACCAAACGCCACTATTCCTTTCCTGGTCAGGGCCCAAATGGCGAACTTTAACGTCCGAAGAATCCTAGTCGACCAGGGGAGCTCGGTCGACATCATGTATTCTCATTTGTTCGGGACCCTTCAGCTGGACGAGAGGCATTTGACCCCGTACGTCGGGTCAGACCTACAGGGGTTCAATGGAACCACCACCAGACCATGGGGTTACGTGGAGCTAATGGTTACGTTCGGGGCCGAAGACACGGCCCGACAGGTGAAGATCCGTTTCCTGGTGGTTGAATGTCCATCCCTTTACAACTGCATCCTCGGAAGGACCACCCTTGCTGAACTCACGGAGGTCCCGTCAACGGTCCACCTCAAAATGAAGTACTACACGAGGAGGGGACGAGTAGTGACGATGCACGGGGACATCGACGCGGCCAGGAGATGCTTCGATGCCGCCGTCAAGGGCCTAAGTTCCATTGGTCCCAAACCTAAGGCCGTGGCCAAACCACCCCAAGACGTCGGACAGGTACCTCTCCCGCGCGTCAACGCGGTCGACCTCGACAGCAGGTTCTCCGGCGAGCCCGATGAAGACAGAGTCGAAGACCACGACCACCAGGCGGAAAACAACGGGCAGCCTCTCCACCTAGCACGCCCCATCCCAGATGGAGATTTCGAGCTCGTGGCCCTCGGAGACGGCCCAGATCGCAACGTGAAGATCGGCACCGGGATCCCCGACCTAGCCAAAGAGCAGCTGAAAGCATATATGAGGGAGAACGCTAACCTCTTCGCGTGGAGCGCATCCGAGATGCCTGGCCTCGACCCCGAGGTGGCTTGCCATCAGCTCGCAGTAGATCCGGCCGCTAGGGCCATAACACAACGTAGGCGTAAGCAGTCTCCCGAGAAAGCGGAAGCTGCTGAGAAAGCTGTAAAAGACCTCCTAGAGGCAAATTTTATTTCGGAAGCCAAATACACGACATGGCTGTCCAATGTTGTACTTGTTAAGAAAAATAATGGAAAATGGAGAATGTGCGTTGATTATACAGATCTTAACCGGGCTTGCCCGAAAGACTGTTATCCCTTGCCTAACATCGACCAACTGGTCGACAATTCTGCAGGTTACAAACTACTATCTTTCATGGACGCCTATTCAGGATACAACCAAATTCCCATGGACAAGGTCGACAAGCAACACACGGCCTTCATGACCGCGTCGGGAAACTACTATTATAACGTAATGCCCTTCAGTCTGAAGAATGCCGGTGCGACCTACCAACGGATGATGAACAAGGTCTTCCGGACTGAAATCGGCGACATGCTCGAAGTTTACATGGACGACATGATCATCAAGTCTGCAGAAGAAGTCAACCACGCCGCGCACCTTAAGAAGGTGTTCGACACGGCGAGAAGATGTCGCATGAGGTTTAATCCCGACAAATGCACCTTCGGTGTCCGGGCGGGAAAGTTCCTTGGATTTTACCTCACGGAACGAGGAATCGAGGCAAACCCCGACAAGTGTAGAGCCTTTTCCGAACTCCCTACTCCAGGCTCGAAGAAGTCAATACAATCATTGAACGGAATGCTCACCGCCCTTTCCCGGTTCGTCGCCAAATCCGCACAGTACGCATTCCCCTTTTTCAAACTCCTCCGGCAAAAAGCGAAGTTTGAGTGGAGCGAGGAATGCGAACAAGCACTCGCACATTTGAAACAAGTCCTATCGCAACCCCCGGTCCTCTCGCGACCCGAGAACGGGGAAACACTCTTCTTATATCTTGCGATCACGAGCGAAGCGGTCAGCGCCGTCCTCATTCGGGAAACACCAGACGGACAGAAGCCAGTTTACTTCACGAGCAAAGCTCTCCAAGGCCCCGAGCTCAGGTATCAGCAGATCGAGAAAGTCACACTGGGCCTCGTCACCGCGGCCAGGAGACTACGCCACTACTTCCTCGCCCATATCGTCATCGTGAGGACCGACCAGCCGATTAGGCAACTCCTCAGACGACCGGATATGGCAGGGAGGATGCTCAGGTGGTCACTCGAGCTGGCCGAATTCGACATCCGATATGAAGGGAGGAAAGCCTTGAAGGCACAGGTATTGGCCGACTTTGTAGCAGAGATGACCATCCCAGAACCCTCAACCAACGGGTCGCAGAAATGGACAATCTATGTCGACGGAGCATCCATCCCGAAAGGAAGCGGAGCGGGAATCATCCTCGAAAACGAGGAAGGCATCCTCATCGAGGTGTCCCTCGAACTGTCCTTCCCGACTTTGAACAACCAAGCCGAATACGAGGCCTTCCTCGCGGGACTCAGGCTGGCCGAGGACCTTGGCGCCAAGGAGGTCAAGCTTTTCACCGATTCTCAGCTCGTAGCCTCGCAAGTCCGAGGAGAGTACCAAGCCAAGAACGACAGTCTCATAGAATACTTGGCCTTGGTAAAAGAGAAGATGAAAAAGTTTACCTTGGCGGAAGTAACTCACATCCCCCGAGAGCATAATGCCCGAGCGGACGTCCTGTCAAAATTGGCGAGCACGAAAAAGAAAGGCGGGAACAAATCCGTCATACAAGAGGTCCTTTCCCGCCCAAGCATTGACAAACCAGGCATGATTTCGGACATCAACGCCATCGGGGACAGCGATTGCTGGATGACCCCGGTATACGAATACCTCACGACGGGCAAACTGCCCGAAGATCCCAAAGAAGCAAGAATGGTCAAGAGACGGGCGTGCTCGTACACTATAGTCGAGGATAAGCTATACCGGCGAGGATTCTCTATTCCCCTCCTCAGATGTGTCGAGGATACCAAGGTCCCAGGCATACTCCAGGAGATCCATGAGGGAATCAACGCGCAGCACCTCGGCGAACGATCGCTAGCTCGTAAAGCACTCCGGGCAGGATATTACTGGCCCACCATGCAACAAGACGCCAAGGAGCACATCAAGAAGTGCGATAAATGCCAACGGCACGGGGACATGCACCTCGCTCCCCCCAGCGAGCTCACGACGCTATCCTCCCTGTGGCCGTTCGCATGGTGGGGGATGGATATCCTCGGACCTTTCGTCCAGGGGTCGTATCAAAACAAATACCTCATCGTCGGGGTAGATTACTTCACGAAGTGGATTGAAGCAGAAGCATTGGCCAAAATCACTGCCTTCAACTTACTACGTTTCTACAAAAGAAATATCCTCGCCTGGTTCGGAGTTCCTCAAGCCATCGTCACAGACAACAGAACCCAGTTCACCGACAGGAACTTCCAAGACTTCGTCACAAAACTAGGCACGAAGCAGCACTTCACGTCGGTCGGGCACCCTCAAACGAACGGACAGGCTGAGGCCGCGAACAGAGTGATCCTTCGAGGATTAAGACGGCGACTGGGCGACGCCAAACAATGGTGGGTCGAAGAGCTACACAGCGTTCTCTGGGCCTACCGAACAACCCCACACTCCAAGACCGGGAAGACCCCTTTCCGTTTGACCTATGGAACGGAGGCAGTGATCCCCGTGGAGATCAGAGAACCCTCGAGGAGGACGGAAGCCCCCCTCGACGGGAACGCGAACGACGAAGTCTTGAGGGAAGAACTCGACTTCGTCGAGGAAACACGCTCGGGCGCTTCTCTCCGAGAGGCGTCACTTAAACAAAAAATAACACTACGTTATAACGACATAGTCATTAAACGTGATTTTCAGGTGGGCACCCTCGTTCTACGAAGGAACCAGAAAGACTCGCGAGAAGGCAAACTCGCCGCGAACTGGGAGGGCCCGTACCGCGTCCGCGCGAAAACGGGGACAGGAGCCTATTTCCTCGAAAATCTGCACGGGGAAGAACTTGCTCGACCATGGAACGCTGAAAAGCTAAAACAATATTACAGTTAAACACTGCCCGCGGCTCACTAGCACTGCGATTACAGGGACGCGCTAGGGTACAAGCGCAACACCCCTATAAGAACACGACGATCAGAGACCGCGTTGTGTGTGCGCGAGGACATTTGATCAGGCGGGGATACCTCGATCGAGGCCCACCGTCGTCGTGCCAACCGGGCATAACACCCAGCTCGCGATGGGAAGTTCATGCCATGAGACTAGGACCTCTACCGAGCTCTTAGCCTCGTTGAAGGTCGGAGTACTCCTCCGGCCGCCCGACCAGCTCTCCACGCGGTCAGGGACTGTCGAAGTCGAGCAAATCCCAAAGCCTTATTACTTGGGCAAAAATAAAGTATAACAAATAACACATCACACACGATCAAAATCAATAAAGAGGTATTACGAAGTACGAATATTGGGCAAAACCCTTAGTACAAAAAAGTTACAAATATAAGCCCACAAGCCGGGCAAAAATAAACATCGTGCAAATAGTACATCAACTAAGCCCACAAGCCGGGCGAAAACAAAACGGCTCGCAGGCCGACCAAAACAAAGCTAAAGAGAAAAACCTACTCAGTTGCGGCCCCGTCAGGCTCCTCGTGCACTTGAATGTCGTTCTCCCGCAGAGGATGCACGATCTGGCCATCCACCACCTCAGCGTCGGGGTCAATCCCTTCGGTGACGAGATCTGGGTTGAGAACCTGAAGCTGAGCCACGGCACTGCGGAACCCTATACCCGCGGTTTCAATAGCATCATCCTCGGACAACCGGAGATCCTGCTCGAGCTTCCGGAGATGGGCCACTAACGCTGCACGAGTGGTTAGGAGCCTGTCTCCCTCAGTTTCCCCCTCGGCCGGCCACACATCATCCTCCAACTCGGCAATCCTTTCCTTAAGCCGCTTCTCCTCCAACTCCAGTTTAGCGATTCGGGCAAGATGGCCTTTCTCTGTCTCCTCGGCTTCCTTAAGCTTGGCCTCGACCAGCTGCTGCTGCTTGCTTTGCTCTTTGTTCAGATCTCGGCACTCTTTTAGTTCCTTACGCATACCGAGCATCTCAGCGCCCAAGGTATCCAGCGCCTCCTGCAGGCGGGCCAGTTCAGCAGCAGGGCGGGTCTCGTCATTTAGAATGATAGCAGTCGAGCAGATACGCATGACGGCCGACAGGTCCTCAAAAATCATCTTCCTCCTCACTTCAGTAGCAGTCCCCAGCACAGTTTGGATCTCGGAGGGAAGGGTGCGAGGATAAGTGACCTCGGAGAAGAAGTGAGGTTTTTGATGGCAGGGGGGAGGTCAAATCTGGAAGGAACCGGGGGACTGTCTTCACCACCTAGGTCGACGACCTCCGCAACGCGTTGCCTCTTCGGAGTCCCTTGGGTAGCCGGGGATTGGCTTCCCGCAGGAGTTGTGCGATCACCCGCTTCCCTGAACCTACAGAACCGCAAATTGCAACCTTCGTTCCTCTCTTAACTTTCAACTCGATTTCATCAAGGGTTGGAATTATTGATTCAGGATCCCCAACTGAATCTCCCTCTCTCAACAACAACATCAAATTCTGTTTTGTCCTTTGTAACATATTCAATAGCACCGTGTTGGATTTCTTCTTTCTTAAGAAACAAAGCGATCCTATCGACTGGAACTTTTCTTTGAGCAATGACATTGAGTAAATCAGGTAGACTAAAGATAGGATCCTGTAACATTCGAAACGTCGTGAATGCTGATAAGACTCTTGCGGCTGTTAGTTTAATCCCTAAGTATGCACAATAGTTTTAATAGCCTGAATATTATAGCACTAAAGTAATTTATATGAATCTAAAGTAATTTTTAGCAAAGTAATTTATGTGAAGAACAACAAGGAAATGCAAGAGAAAGACATAACTACAGTTAACTTTCAATTGATGTACCTGAAAACGACTGGATACAATGTCTGAATCCTGAAGGTACTCGGGACGCCCAAGTGATAAAAAAGCAAACTTCCACTGGCCAATAAAAAAATATCATAAAACAGTTGGGTCAAATAAAATCAAATATAATATTTGTGTTCTGTGAAACCATCAAGTAAATAAATTGACTTCAAAAGCTGCAAATGTAACAAATAACAACTCAGGTAAGTGACGAAATAACTTGCTAAACTCTTCATCAGGAACTTGAGCTTCTTCTGTATTCTAACTTTAATTTCAGATAGAGCCACCTTCATGTATAACCAAGAAAAATGGATCTCCAAAGTTTTGAATTTGCTGTAAAGTTCAGGGAGGGAAACAAAATACACAATTATCTTCGGCGTGAATATCAGAAACATCAAAATATTTAAGAAGTTTTTCAAAAATGAATCAATTAAAACTATTTACCATTTGATTTTGAGCAGTGTCTTTAGTAAAATGGTACACGTGAATAAGCCGATCCTGTGGACCAATGTTTTTTTCTTCTTCTGGAATCTGTGAAATTCAAATAAAACCACAAAAGAGCTTCATTTAGTTTGCAAGAAACCAAACAATTAAAAATAGCAACTAATTCTACATCCAGTCTGACATTGTAATTAGTAGAGAAAATGACAGAAGAAATACACCATACTCTAAAGGTCTCAAACCCCACTTAAAGAAAGAGATTCCTACCTCTTCTGCTCGCAATGTCCAGTATTGATCATTAATATTTTCAATCTTTTCATTGGATGGGAACACCTACACAGGCACATTAACAGGAAGTGATAAACCTAAATAATTATATTTTTTGTCTAATAGTCAAACCGAAAACACAGAAACGCATGCAATTGACAAATCATAATTGAATACTTAATTTAGAAAACTTAACTATGATTTACATATAATTTTGTTTGCAACAGTAACAAAATATTACAAATCCGTGAATCAGCCTCAACACAACAGATGTAACTAAATACCTTGTATATCTTGTGATAGAAAACTATATAAAGGTGCACCCAAACGTGTCGTGCGAAAAAGTATACCAGAGACTGTGTAGATGAAAGAAGCTTGGAGATGATGTTATTCTTGTGAGAGAGGCCATTGAGAACTACTTGGCTATGAATCTGTGCGATGTTTATTTCGTTGTTGCAGCTTTGAAGTAACGAGAAGACATGCTTTTGAATAACTCTTTTCCCAGTTATAGGAACAGAACCTTTAGTCAACATCCAATCCCAAAAATCAACAACACATTGTAAAAGACCAAAAGTTTGATTAAACCATAAGAATAACCTGAGCAGTTTTCTAAATGTGCCTCGTGTTTAATGGAATCAATGGCTGGAGCTACGAACGGTAACGTTAAAGAACGCTTAAAATTATTTAGACTTCACTCTAGATCATCTAATCCACCAACAGTGCCGGTAACAATGTTGCAAAGCTCATGCAATGGGGAGATGTAGATACAGGGTGCAATGTGGAATAGAGGGACAGTTAAAGTAATTGGGATTTGTGGGTACTCGCATTATGACAGCGTTTCAAACTGGGGTTCAGCAAAACATGCACGTTAAATTTCATTTGAGAAATTCATCAAACATGTTATCTGCAATACTTGTAACTCCAAACCTTGAATATAGCACAAACTTTCAACTTTACGTGCCTCCTCTAAAATGCAAAAACTGAGATGAAAAAAGATCCACAACTCAGCAAAGTAAAATAATTTTCATTTATACTTGTAATAAACAACTTCATCATTAAGTTCTCATTTTCCCAAAATTAAACTTTAAATTAGGGTTTTCACAGCTCCACTTCCATTTCAGGATCTGATTCATATTCACTATCCAGAACAACAAACCCTTTCACTCTAGACCTATTAGCCATAATTTTTATCATCATATTCCTAACCCATTACCCCCAAGTTCAAAGCTACAATTTTCATCCACAGGATACCTTAAGGGAAAACTCATCAGTAACTATTCTAACAAAAATACAAATTGAAACATAAAGAATCAAGTGGAATCATGTTCGAATCTGAGAGAGTAAAAAATCATATTGATGAGTTTTAGAGGTAGAAGGTTCAATCGACAAACATGTTCGTGTGAAGGTGAAGAATGTTAGAATCTGACAACAATCGTATTGATGAGTTTTGGAGGTAGAAGGGTCTGAGAATGTGAAGGATGTAAAAGGAGAAGTCTGAGAAAGTGAACAAAGGAAAACTGCTCAGTGTTTGCGCGGCCAAAGGGTCTATCTGGGCGGTTCTTTGTTATGGAAAAATAGATGAGTTTTAGAGGGCGACGGTTGGTTCACCGTCGTAGATATAGCGAAAAAATTGAGAGCTAGAGGGTTGGTTCACTGTCGTATATACTATTTTTTTTTTTATTTCTATGGATATTGTTATTATATTAGTAAATAAATAATTATGGTGAGGGCTTCGACTTTAATCCACTTAGTAAAGTAGTTGACGGCCATGATCAGAAATTTGTTTTGATAAGACCCCATTGTGAAGGGGCCGAGTATGTCCATCCCCCACCAAGCGAAGGGCCAAGGCGAGGATAGAGTCTTAAACTCGTTGGGGGGCGCTAAGTGCATGTCCCCGTGGCGCTGACACCGGTCACATTTTTGGACATGCTCCTTGGCATCGTTCTGCATGGTTGGCCAGTAATATCCTGCTCGCAGGGCTTTTCGTGCCAGTGATCTTCCTCCCAAGTGTTGTGCGTTGATGCCCTCGTGGATCTCTTGGAGGATTTCGGGGACTTTGCTCTCCTCGACGCATTTCAGGAGGGGGTGGAGAATCCTTGTCGATAAAGTTTGTCCTCAATTAGCACATATGAGCAAGCCCGTCGTTTAGTCACGCTGGCCTCCTTGCTGTCCTCGGGCAGCTCCCTTTTGGTGAGGTAGTTGTTGCACCCCAAATTTTACCCTCATTTTTTGCTAGATGTTTAGGTGGTTTATTCTTCCCTTGTTTTTTAATTTCCATTTTTCTCATTTTACTTATTTAATATTAATTTAGCATTTATTTTAATTGTTTTATTTCATGATTATTTATGTTATATATTTAAATTGTTTTTAATTAATTTCAATTAATCAGTTAATTTAACCTATTTTCTTTTTAGCCTAATTAGTTAATTTTATTGGTAATTTAGTTTCAATTTAATTATTTTAATTTTAATTAATTATTTTCATAACTTTATTAATCCTTTATTTTTAATTTAAGTTATTGATAGTTGAATTAACTTAGTTTTCCATTATTTATGATTAGTCTTTTATTAAGAAAATAGAAACCAAATTCATTTGCCTTCTTCAATTCAGATTAATCCGTAAGCCCATTTCTTTTTTTTCTTACAAGCCCATTATGTAAATCAAAACAAAATGCATTTGCCATCACTTTGTTTAACCGTACGAACACGCTGCACCAACGTCTGCTACAACTTGCTTTGCCAACGGCTAAAACCAAGCCAGCCTGCTCACAACCGTACGCTCCTCTGCAACCTGAAGACGACCATACAATAACGTTCAAAAATTCAAAATAAACTTAAGACCAATTATGTTTTCTGGATGATATATAGCAGAAGAAGAAGAGGATAGGGGGGATTCGAAACACTCAAACAGAACCTCACCAACACAAAATCTCCAAACCGTGAACTTCTTTTTTTCGCAACACCCAAATCGACTCAATCCGTCTCCTTTCCCCAACCAGATATTGACCACAACCTTTAACACAACTCTTAACCCCACTCTTCAAACGAACCCGCCTGGAAACCTTCACCTCTGTTCTCAGAGTCACTTAAAAACCCTAAGAACTGCTTCTCAATCACTCCTCATTCGAAACCAAATCAAACCTTCATCAGTTTTCACCACAATCTCCAAACCCACTTCCAACCACAAATACTCAAACTGATAACAACAACCTTCTTCAGAAAACACTCAACAATAATCCTCCTTCAAATTCTTCAACGAACAACAAATAACCCAGATCCCTTCTTCAACCAAAACACCCTCACGCACACAAACCCAAATCCCAAACTAGAAATAGAAATGAGATGAAGAGGAATTAAGTCGATTCGATTTCATAAACCTGTTGGAGAATTCAAAACGAGATCGAGTTTGGGAAAGCGAGACCCAAAACAAAATAGAGAAGAGCTTGAAACGGAGCGATCTATACGGAAGGTGGAAGGTGAGAATCGAGTTGAGAGAGTTGCGAATCGAGAGGAAAATCTGGTGAGGAGGGATGCATTTGAGAATTTGAATTTTGAGTTTGATTTCTTCCTGAACGAACGCGTTTGATACAAGGGAGTGGAAAGCCATTTCGTTTCATAAGCCGTGTCCTTTTCAGAATTAGGTTTTGTCTCTTTTTAAGATAAACCGGGTCATTTGGTGACCCAGTCCGCCCCTTGGTGCGCCCGGTTCTATTTGGGCTTCCCTCACCCATCGATTTCTATTCGCACCCCCTTTCCCTTTTATTTTCTTTTTATGTTTAAATCAATTTAACTTGTTTAAAGTCTTAAAAAATAACATTCTATTTGCTATCCTTATTAGGTGCTAATTACGCTCTATTTAAGTTCAATTTCCATTTTCATTTTTTTTTTAATTTTATTATTGGGCCAATGACACAAAAATCTTAACAATTTGTTGGTTATTTTAAATCAATAAAGTTTTGATGAATGTGAGACCCACTTGATTTTTATTTCGATTCTATTTTGATCAATGAAAGTCAAACGTCAAGATTATCGATTTACCGATTTAAATCTTGATTAAGACGAGATCAACCTTTTGATGTCATTTCTTTATTTAGGCCAATGACATACAAAAATCACGACTTGTTGATTTATTCTAAATCACTAAAAGTCTAGATTTGTAGGAGGCCACTTTTTATTTTCTATTTTGGTCAATGAAAGTTTAAAAATCTTAAGATTATCGATTCGTCGATTAGATCTTGATTTAAACGAGACCAATTTTTATTTTCTTTCCGATTTTATTTTGGTCGATGAAAGTTTAAAAATCTTAAGATTATCGATTCGTCGATTAGATCTTGATTTAAACGAGACCAATTTTTATTCTCTTTCCGATTTTATTTTGGTCAATGAAAGTTAAAAATCCAAGATCATCGATTCGTCGATTAGATCTCGATTTAAACGAGACCGACTTGTCTTTTATTCCGATTTTATTTTGGTCGATGAAGGTTGAAAATCTAAGATTATCGATTTATCGATTAAATCTTGATTTAAACGAGACCAATTTGGTTTTTATTTTATTTTGGCCGATGAAAGTTAAAATCCAAGATTATCGACTTATCGATTAAATCTTGATTTAAACGAGACCGACTTGTCTTTTATCTCGATTTTATTTTGGTCGATGAAAGTTAAAAATCTAAGATTATCGATTTGTCGATTAAATCTTGATTTAAACGAGACCAACTTGATTTTATACCGATTTTATTTTGATCGATGAAAATCAAATATCAAGATTATCGATCCTTCAATTTAAATCTTGATTAAGACGAGATCAACCTTATTTTTATTTCATAACCTTTATTTAGGCCGATGACGCTATACGAATATTGACTTTGATCATTGCAAGTCAATAAAGTCTTGATAAATGTGAGGCTATTTTTATTTATTTTTTCGTTGGTCAATGAAAGTCAAATATTAAGATTATCGATTTCTCGATTAAATCTTAATTAAGACGAGACCGATTTTATTGTCATTTCGATTCTACTTTCTTTATTTTGGTCGATGACATAACAAACCTCATGGTTTGGTTGATTTCATTGAGTTGGCAAGACTTTGATCAACATGAGACCACTTTCTCTCTATTTAGTCGATGAAAGTCAAGAATTATTGATTATCGATTTCTCGATTAAATCATGATTAAGACGAGACTATTTCATCTTATATTCAACCATTGTCTAACATGTTTAATTCTCACTTTGCATTGATATCATGATTTTATCTTATCTCATTAGATTAATTCATGTATGATTGTATTATTTATCATTTTGTATTATTAACTTGTTATCTTGTTAGTAACTTATAACTGTTATTTTCCCCATATTCCAAAGGAAGGTTAAACATGTTGACTCATAAGTCATGACCCCCCACCTTAACCTAAGTAACCTCTTAGGAGAAACCTTATTTCTTGGCCTCATCAGAGCCATAGAAATTACAACTAGCATTAGGAGAGAGTTCCTCAACTCTTAGTGATATTCATCATAATGAATTTATCACTTCTCCCGCTAACTAACCTTTAGCATAGAACCCTTTGGCAAACATAAGATAACATTAACAAGAGGTTCCCGTAGAGTACTACGGACGTTTAGGGTGCTAATACCTTCCCTAGGCGTAACCAACCCCCGAACCTTAGATCTTTCCCTTTAGGTTTTTCTAACGATCTTGAACCTTTGCTTTGGATAAATCAAAGTCAGTTGTAAAAGAAAATGATGCAAATTAATTAATAATTTGTTATCCGATTTTCACCGCAACAGAAATGGAGACTTCACTGGGGAGTGTTAGACCTATTGCTGGTCCTTTCCTAAGAGGGTTAAGCCTATCTTGTTTTATGTTATTCATGTTTGCTTATCTACTTGTATGATTGCCTGTATGTCATATCTGCTTGTATGCTTGTATATTTATTCTATGTTTGATATTATCCTGTTTGGTTTAGGTTGACATGATATCAATGAGTGAGATAAGTCCTAACCCGGACTTGAGTGAACACATATGTTTAGGAACCGTGGACATAGTCAAGGGAACTTCGAGGGAGAAATCCCAAAGGAGGGAACTTGAAGTCCACACTCAGTTGAGGCCCTCTCAAAAGTGGTATATGTTGAACGAGCAATCGTGAATGCGTTACCACTTGCGACCTAGGAGCCAGAGATACTGATGACTTTTAGTTACCCTTTACCCCACTTGGCCTGTTTAGGACGTAGTGCAAGGACTGTGAGGGAGCAATCCCAAATGGTTGCTACGCGATACTACACTCAGACGAGATTCTCTTGAGAATTTTATCGATCACCAAGCAATTGGAAAGTCGATAAAATCCAAAAGATGGGTTGTCAACTATGGGAACTTTTTAAAACCTTGTCTTGCATGTGAAAACCATAATACACACCTTTTGGGATGGGTAGACCATGGCTCCATTCATGAGACCTATAAACCTAGGGTTTGTTCGTTTTGTGTGCATATGTTTGTGCTTGTGTGCTTTGTGCATCCGTACATTCAAGCATTCCTAGCCCTTTGGTTCCGAGGAACTCAAATGTTTGTTTTCTTTTCAAAAAAATCAATACATAGCTCGGATTTTAAAACAAAAGCTTCTGCCGTTTTCCAAAAATCTTCGCAACTTGCCTTTGAGTTCCTTGAAACCATTTGGCTTGCATTAGCATCTCATTTTGCATCATGTCATAGCATGTGCATTTCCTCTCTGTCTTCGTCTCATGTCACCATTTTCCCTTCAGAATCGTCTTTGAATCGTCACCCGAGCCCAAACTCGACAAAGGATGTCTGAACAATACTGCGAGATGGACAGAGTTAACAATGAATTGAGTGAGCTCCGAGGAGGAATGGGGCAGATCATGGAAGTTTTGAATGTTATACGAGCAAAGGTGGATACACAGGTCACCGTAGTCTCAGAAGTCGTTGCTACAACTGTAGAACCTCCCGTTACTATTGTGAACCCCACTTTAGGCATGCCTTTTAACTTTATGCGTGCTTCGACCGTCACTTCTACTCAATAAGCTGTTCCCTTGGTTAATGAGGCTTTTCAAGCTATTCCTACCTTCACTCCAGCAACAGTGCAAGCCCAGATGCACCCAGCTTTTCAGAATCCACATCCGGTCTATGATCATGTCAATATGTCCGAAGAGAGAGATAATCAACGTGAAAGACTGAAGGAAAGTGTAGAGATAATGCGGAGGAAATTGGAAGCAATGAAGATGAGCAATGAATCTAATACTAATGTTAAAGACATGTGCTTAGTCTCAGGCTTGGTAATTCCACCCAAGTTCAAACTACCCAATTTCGACCTATACTCAGGTGCGACCTGTCCTAAGTCACATTTGGTCATGTATTACCGGCGAATGGCTGCATTTATGGATAATGATAAGTTGATGATCCACTGCTTCCAAGATAGTTTGAAAGGGGCTGCTGCAAAGTGGTATTTGACTTTGGACCAATCTAGGATCCAATGCTTTCAAGATGTATCTGATGCTTTTGTAAAGCATTATAGATATAACATGGACCTGGTGCCAGATCGTAGACAACTACTGAGTATGTCACAGCGCGATACCGAGTCTTTTAAAGAGTATGCATAAAGATGGAGAGAGCTGGCTTCACAGGTAGAGCCACCTTTGTCTGAAAAGGAGTTAACTGATTGGTTCGTCGACACGGTTAGACCGGAATTCTACGAAAGGATGATCAGTAGCGTGTCTGCTAGTTTTTCTGATATCGTGGCTGTGGGGATTAAAATAGAGTTTGGTCTGAAGAATGGGAAAATGACCAAGAGAGCTGATAGTCCGGGCGACGATGCCAATATATCCTTCAAAAGGGAAGGAGATATCAATGTGGTGATGACGAACAAAAGGAAGAAAAGTCAGTTCTGGAAACGCCAGCAACAACAACAGTGTTATTCTGTTCAGCAACCTTATGTGGCCGCCATCACGCCAACGTTCAACCACCAAGCTTCTGTTTATCAGCCGGTTCCTCAACCACCAGTGTATTAACGAGCACCCAACGCTCCTGCTTATCGCCAATAGACTTAAGTTTCTCGTCAGAATAATCCAGGCAAAAGAAAGGGTGGAAGGCCTCCGATTCCTCCCATTCCTATGGCGTATACAACATTGTATCCTGTTTTGGTACAACAAGGATTAATAACTACAAGGTCATCGGGCCCACCTCCTGATCCGCTTCCACCTTCTTACAATCCCAACGCTCATTGTGCATTCCATGAAGGCGCACCAGGCCATAATTTAGAAGGTTGTTTTGCTTTGAAGCATATTGTGATGGACTTAGTGAAGAGAAACATTTTGTCTTTCGACGGCTCCCAGCCTATCATCAAGAACAATCCTTACCCGCTCATGAGATAAGTAATGTTGTGGAAGATGTATCAAGACCAAGATGGACTGTGATTGAGCTCCTCTTTGATTTTCTGCATTTGATTCCCTAAAATTGGCAATCTGTTGGTTGCTTCAGCAATTTTATTGTATTTGAATTTGTATTTGCTTATAAGCTCTGTTGTACTTTCAAATTGGTAAAATTAGTGAAATATTTATGCATCTTTTGGTTAAATCCATTCGTTTCACTCATTTACTTTTATTTTCATAAAAGCAAAAAATATATATATTTTTCACTCCATTTTCAAACTTTTGTTAAAGCAAAGATTAGGGAGGATGATGAAAACTTCATGTTCATAATTGCTGTGGTATACTTTCAAATTAACCTCGCCGAGGATGTAAGGCATTGTTTCAATTCATCCCTCGTTACCCTTTCGAGCCTAGAAGTAAGAGTTTTCTTTCCTTACACAGAAATCTTAAATCTCAACCGTGGGGGTCTGGTAGTTCTCAGTTTAACTCGGTTATGCATTCAAACACGAGCGTTCCACATAAGGCGCCAGTCAGCTTTCAAAACAAGTGACTTCCTATTATTGGAGATTTGAACTTATACCTTGAGTTAACTGAGCGTAGGATTTGAGCCTTTATCTTTTGTTTCATAAACCATGAACCATACCACACTACAACCCCTAAAGACCTAATTGAGGTAAGGTTGTTTTGAAAAGCATACTACAGCAAGGTTGAGTAACCTGACTCCTAATAATCTTTGTTACTCGCGTGTGTTAGTCACATCCTTAATGACTAAACCCATCTTTGTTTTTGACTATTTAATCATTTCACTGTGCATTTTTTTATCAAAGCTTTGTTTTCAAACTTTGCATTAAACTTTGCATTAAATTTTGCCAATTTTAATGAACAACGCTTGTTTGCAATACCATTCGATATCGAGGAAACCCAACAAATGCGGTCAGTCAAGGAATTGAACTTGATAAAGGAAATTTGACTCAGTCAGGGGTAACCAAGTGTGAGGTTTGCCAATCTATTATCCCAAGAGTTGATAAATCATGGGCAGAATTCTTCAAGTTCAGAATATTGGGGCAAGTCTTCTCCAGGTCATCTTATGACAAGTGCGGACTCCAGTGACCCATCAGCAGGGGCAAGTTTTGTTCCCCAGTCGTTTCTACTACAGCTTGAGTGTTACAAATACAGTTAGACAGGGGCAGTTATGCCATTTCCCCTTTAAAAGTTTGAAGATATTGAGGCATCTGGTATGCCAATTCTTCTGTAAAATCCTTTTGATTACCTATCAGAGGCAGTTAAGTCGAGATTCGGTAAATCTCTAAAAGACAGTCAGTCAAGGACATCTCCGTCACAGATCAACCAAGCTGACAGGGGCAAAGTTTGTTCCCCAAATCATCAAATAATCAGTCTGAAGCAAGTTCCAAGGCTTTGTTGTGCAAACACCGTTAATCTGGGGCAGTTACGTCAAGATCTCTCCAAGAGTTTGAAGATATTGAAACACCTTGTATGCCAATTCTTCTGTAAAATCCTCTTGTTATCGTCTTCTGACATACCATATAGCCTGGGGCGGATAAGATTTGAGGATGATCATCATACAAGTCAAAATGCAGGATTACTCTGTTCTTGTGATATCTTTTGCCGGCTTCCTAGTAAATTGTTACCTCGGCTAATCTTGACGATTTCTCCCTGGATTCTCCTCCAACAAAGAAATAAAGCTCATGATGGCAATCCTCATGATGTTATACCTCAGGTGGAATACTCTTTTCACCAGTGAAGTTGTTGATTCTTCTTCATCCGCAGTATTGCTCCAACCGGTTGAGTTTGGCTGGGTATCCTTTGTCGAGACGTTTATTTCATCTCCAGTTTTGCTTTCTGTCTGTTTTGTCAGCATAAGCATGGCATAAGCACTCATATGCATAGCATCTTTGCATTTCTGCTTCCTTTTCTGGTGTTTTCCTGTTTTTGTTAACTTTGGTGTTATCTCCCCAAGTGATTGGGTTAGTCTATTTTCTCCAATAGAAAGTCAGCCCTAGGCATAAAGTGCTCATTCTTTTCTGAATTCCCCACAGAGTTTTATCCTCGTGGACGATGGTTGGTTCAGTTATCTTGTCCTTTTGGATGAGATAAATTCCCATTCGAGTTCATTCCTCAGTTGGAGTCTTGTTTGACCGTTTCTTTCTAGCTTGTTCCTAGATTGAACTTTGGTCCCCGGCAGGTGCGGTTTTTAAACCTATTTGTGAACGTGCATTTATTTTGCACCGTGTCTCGCAAGAATCTTTTACAAGATCCTCATTGAAGACATAATTATTTCTCCAACAGTATTGTGATATTATCATATCTTTGAAGCAACAATCCCTTGAAGAAGCTTGGCAGTCTCTTATAAGCAGCTTATCTATCTCTAGTCCTATTCAACCTCTTCGCAACCGTAATTGGGTATACCCCAGGAAGTTTTATCTTCAGTTATACAACCCCGGTACTAACCTATCAGATTCTATACCTTTATAGGGGTCCATTTTTTGGTTCAATCTCCAATAAGGGTCTTCTTTTTCCAAAGTGCCAACCGGTCATGCTTGAACCTATTGTTCCATCACTTTCGATGTCTTTTCCCAGTGAAGACCGTTTTTTGGTTCAACCTTCATTGTGGATTCTTTCTAGAATGTCATCTAGTCGCGTTTAGCCTTGATGGTCAATTATTCTAGATACTTTGTTGGAGCCCATTTTTTGGTTCTACTTCCAACAAGGTTACTTCTAAAGCGCCAACCGGTCATACTTGAACCTGTTGTTCCATCACTTTAGAGGTTACTTCCAAAGAGCCAACCGGTCATACTTGAACCTGTTGTTCCATCACTTTGGAGGTGTTTCTAGGATGTCATTTAGTCACTTTAGACTTGATGATCAATCATCCTAGATACTTTATTGGGGCCCATTTTTTGGGTTCTACCTCCAATAAGGTTACTTCTAAAGAGCCAACCGGTCATACTTGAACCTGTTGTTCCATCACTTTAGAGGTTACTTCCAAAGAGCCAACCGGTCATACTTGAACCTGTTGTTCCATCACTTTGGAGGTGTTTCTAGGATGTCATTTAGTCACGTTAGACTTGATGATCAATCATTCTAGATACTTTATTGGAGCCCATTTTTTGGTTCTACCTCCAATAAGGTTCCTTTCTGGCTCCTACCGGTTTTTCTTCATGAAGCAGATTTTGTTATCTCAACCAACTCTTATTTGAGTACCAGACCCCAGCTCTTTATGCAGGAGTCCTCGGAGAAGTCAGCTGTTAGACGACAGAATTCTTAGTCACTAAAGTTGTTATTGGTCTTTGAATACAATAACTTCGTCATTTTCATCTGATTCTTGGTAGCGGGAAAGTTTTGAGAAAGCACAAATATGAACTAAGTTTTACTCTAGTATCAAGACGTTTTGGAATCAAGTTTGTACAGGAAGAATTAGTAGTACTGTATCTTTGGCTCGGATCTGCCATCTCCAGAGAAAAGAAGATTGCCCGGTTGTCCTTGACGTTTGGGTTTCAGGGTGTTGGCTTGTGTTATCCTTTATTTTTTCCTGTTTTGCATCGTTCGCGTCGTTTCTAGCATATAGCTAAGCATATGCATCATACCCTAGCATCTGTGCATCCTTGTGCTCTGTTTTGCTTGTGGTCTTTTGTTGGTGCCTGTCTTTATTTCCCTAGTGAAGTAAAGACATTCCCGGTTTGCTTTGTGTCGTGCTTGTTCGGTCTTAACCTTTGTGTGCCAGATTGGAATCTTTAAACCTTTTGATGTTCCCCAAGAAGTTTAACATTAAAGATTTTTAAAACTGTTCTCGTTTGAATCATGTCAAACTTGAACTTGGACCTTGTTTGAATCATGTCAAGCATTGTCTTCTCATTTTAAAACTGGTTCCTGTTCGAATCATGTCAAACTTGAACCGAGTCTTTGTTCTAATCATGTCGGACATTGCCTCTAGATTTTTAAAAATGTTCTCGTTTGAATCATGTCAAACTTGAACTTGGACCTTGTTTGAATCATGTCAAGCATTGTCTTCTCATTTTAAAACTGGTTCCTGTTTGAATCATGTCGAACTTGAACCGAGTCTTTGTTCGATTCATGTCGGACATTGCCTCCAGATTTTTAAAACTGTTCTCGATTAAATCATGTCAAACTTGAACTTGGACCTTGTTTGAATCATGTCAAGCATTGTCTTCTCGTTTTAAAACTGGTTCCTGTTCGAATCATGTCGAACTTGAACCGAGTCTTTGTTCGAATCATGTCGGACATTGCCTCCAGGTTTTAAAATCGTTCTCGTTTGAATCATGTCAAACTTGAGCTTGGACTTTGTTTGAATTGTGTCAAGCACTGTCCTCTTGTCTTAAAACCGTTCTTGTTCGAATCGTGTCGGACATTGGACCCTTACCTTGGATTTTTGATAAGCTTCTTGGAACAAATTTCTTCAACCCTTAAGACTCCTATCTGGTGTGCAGGGTTTGTCTCTGTCTTCCTGACTTTTCTTGAAGATCCCATTTTGAACTCTTCAGTTTAAGATCCCCAGGAAGTCTTCGCTTGGTTGTTTGTCTCTTTTGGACTGATCCCGGTCATCAGGTTTTTCTTTCTGGTTTCGTGCCCAGGAAGAGTGTGGGTTTGTTTTGTCCCCATTAGTCTATCTCCCCGGGTCCTTCCCTAGTGGAGATTGTCTGCGGTCTTTTCCCCAGTGTTTCTTTGGAGTTTCCTCGGTGGGTCTCTTCTGTTGGTTAGCTTGTATCCCTAGTGAAGTGTTTCTCATGGATACTAACCTTTGTCCTTCCCCAGTGAAGCTCTTTGGTCCTTTTGCTTCCTGTTTACCCCTTGGTGTCTTGTTGTGTCTGCATTTTCTTGCATCCTCTTGGCATCATGTTTGTTGCATTGCATGTGTGTGCCCCTAAGGGTAAAATTTTCGGTTATCTGTATTTAAATATCTTTCACTGTTGATTACATGAGGATCTTCATCTCTTATGTCATCAGGTGAAAATATTTAAATAGGGGCAACTGTTGCACCCCAAATTTTACCCTTATTTTTTTGCTAGATGTTTAGGTGGTTTATTCTTCCCTTGTTTTTTAATTTCCATTTTTCTCATTTTACTTATTTAATCTTAATTTAGCATTTATTTTAATTGTTTTATTTCATGATTATTTATGTTATATATTTAAATTGATTTTAACTAATTTCAATTAATCAGTTAATTTAACCTATTTTCTTTTTAGCCTAATTAATTAATTTTATTGGTAATTTAGTTTCAATTTAATTATTTTAATTTTAATTAATTATTTTTCCTATATTAATTATTTTCATAACGTTATTAATCCTTTATTTTTAATTTATGTTATTGATAGTTGAATTAACTTAGTTTTCCATTATTTATGATTAGTCTTTTATTAAGAAAATAGAAACCAAATTCATTTGCCTTCTTCAATTCAGATTAATCCGTAAGCCCATTTCTTTTTTTTCTTACAAGACCATTATGTAAATCAAAACAAAATGCATTTGCCATCACTTTGTTCAACCGTACGAACACGCTGCACCAACATCTGCTACAACTTGCTTTGCCAACGGCTAAAACCAAGCCAGCCTGCTCACAACCGTACGCTCCTCTGCAACCTGAAAACGACCATACAATAACGTTCAAAAATTCAAAATAAACTTAAGACCAATTCTGTTTTCTGGATGATATATAGCAGAAGAAGAAGAGGATAGGGGGGATTCGAAACACTCAAACAGAACCTCACCAACACAAAATCTCCAAACCGTGAACTTCTTTTTTTCGCAACACCCAAATTGACTCAATCCGTCTCCTTTCCCCAACCAGATATTGACCACAACCTTTAACACAACTCTTAACCCCACTCTTCAAACGAACCCGCCTGGAAACCTTCACCTCTGTTCTCAGAGTCACTTAAAAACCCTAAGAACTACTTCTCAATCACTCCTCCTTCGAAACCAAATCAAACCTTCATCAGTTTTCACCACAATCTCCAAACCCACTTCCAACCACAAATACTCAAACTGATAACAACAACCTTCTTCAGAAAACACTCAACAATAATTCTCCTTCAAATTCTTCAACGAACAACAAACAACCCAGATCCCTTCTTCAACCAAAACACCCTCACGCACACAAACCCAAATCCCAAACCAGAAATAGAAATGAGATGAAGAGGAATTGAGTCGATTTGATTTCACAAACCTGTTGGAGAATTCAAAACGAGATCGAGTTTGGGAGAGCGAGGCCCAAAACAAAATAGAGAAGAGCTTGAAACGGAGCGATCTATACGGAAGGTGGAAGGTGAGAATCGAGTTGAGAGAGTTGCGAATCGAGAGGAAAATCTGGTGAGGAGGGATGCATTTGAGAATTTGAATTCTGAGTTTGATTTCTTCCTGAACGAACGCGTTTGATGCAAGGGAGTGGAAAGCCATTTCGTTTCATAAGCCGTGTCCTTTTCAGAATTAGGTTTTGTCTCTTTTTAAGACAAACCCGTGTCATTTGGTGACCCAGTCCGCCCCTTGGTGCGCCCGGTTCTATTTGGGCTTCCCTCACCCATCGTTTTCTATTCGCACCCCCTTTCCCTTTTATCTTCTTTTTATGTTTAAATCAATTTAACTTGTTTAAAGTCTTAAAAAATAACATTCTATTTGCTATCTTTATTAGGTGCTAATTACGCTCTATTTAAGTTCAATTTCCATTTTCGTTTTTTTTTTAAATTTTATTCTTGGGCCAATGACACAAAAATCTTAACTTTGTTGGTTATTTTAAATCAATAAAGTTTTGAGGAATGCGAGACCCACTTGATTTTTATTTCGATTCTATTTTGATCAATGAAAATCAAACGGTAAGATTATCGATTTACCGATTTAAATCTTGATTAAGACGAGATCAACCTTTTAATGTCATTTCTTTATTTAGGCCAATGACATACAAAAATCATGACTTGTTGATTTATTCTAAATCACTAAAAGTCTAGATTTGTAGGAGGCCACTTTTTATTTTCTATTTTGGTCAATGAAAGTTTAAAAATCTTAAGATTATCGATTCGTCGATTAGATCTTGATTTAAACGAGACCAATTTTTATTTTCTTTCCGATTTTATTTTGGTCGATGAAAGTTTAAAAATCTTAAGATTATCGATTCGTCGATTAGATCTTGATTTAAACGAGACCAATTTTTATTTTCTTTCCGATTTTATTTTGGTCAATGAAAGTTAAAAATCCAAGATCATCGATTCGTCGATTAGATCTCGATTTAAACGAGACCGACTTGTCTTTTATTCCGATTTTATTTTGGTTGATGAAGGTCGAAAATCTAAGATTATCGATTTATCGATTAAATCTTGATTTAAACGAGACCAATTTGGTTTTTATTTTATTTTGGTCGATGAAAGTTAAAATCCAAGATTATCGACTTATCGATTAAATCTTGATTTAAACGAGACCGACTTGTCTTTTATCCCGATTTTATTTTGGTCGATGAAAGTTAAAAATTTAAGATTATCGATTTGTCGATTAAATCTTGATTTAAACGAGACCAACTTGATTTTATACCGATTTTATTTTGATCGATGAAAATCAAATATCAAGATTATCGATCCTTCGATTTAAATCTTGATTAAGATGAAATCAACCTTATTTTTATTTCATAACCTTTATTTAGGCCGATGACGCTATACGAATCTTGACTTTGATCATTGCAAGTCAATAAAGTCTTGATAAATGTGAGGCTATTTTTATTTATTTTTTCGTTGGTTAATGAAAGTCAAATATTAAGATTATCGATTTCTCGATTAAATCTTAATTAAGACGAGACCGATTTTATTGTCATTTCGATTCTATTTTCTTTATTTTGGTCGATGACATAACAAACCTCATGGTTTGGTTGATTTCATTGAGTTGGCAAGACTTTGATCAACATGAGACCACTTTTTCTCTATTTAGTCGATGAAAGTCAAGAATTATTGATTATCGATTTCTCGATTAAATCATGATTAAGACGAGACTATTTCATCTTATATTCAACCATTGTCTAACATGTTTAATTCTCACTTTGCATTGATATCATGATTTTATCTTATCTCATTAGATTAATTCATGTATGATTGTATTATTTATCATTTTGCATTATTAACTTGTTATCTTGTTAGTAACTTATAACTGTTATTTTCCCCATATTCCAAAGGAAGGTTAAACATGTTGACTCATAAGTCATGACCCTCCACCTTAACCTAAGTAACCTCTTAGGAGAAACCTTATTTCTTGGCCTCATCAGAGCCATAGAAATTACAACTAGCATTAGGAGAGAGTTCCTCAACTCTTAGTGATATTCATCATAATGAATTTATCACTTCTCCCGCTAACTAACCTTTAGCATAGAACCCTTTGGCAAACATAAGATAACATTAACAAGAGGTTCCCGTAGAGTACTACGGACGTTTAGGGTGCTAATACCTTCCCTAGGCGTAACCAACCCCCGAACCTTAGATCTTTCCCTTTAGGTTTTTCTAACGATCTTGAACCTTTCCTTTGGATAAATCAAAGTCGGTTGTAAAAGAAAATGATGCAAATTAATTAATAATTTGTTATCCGATTTTCACCGCAACAGTTGTATACAAGGTTCGTCCAGCAGTGGCTCTCTCCGATGGTGTTGACGTCGAGCAGCTCTGGTGGTTTTTCTATGCTGGGTCGGGCAAGTACTTCTTGCACGATGGATTTATTTCCTCCTTTCTTTCTAGTGCTAGCCAGTTTGGACAACACGTCTGCTCGTGTGTTTCATTCGCGGGGGATGTGCTGGACTTCCCATGCGTCGAACTTGGCGATTTTTTCCATTACCAGCGTCAGATATTCGACTAGCTGGTCGTTCTTTACTTGAAATTCTCCCCATACCCAGGATGCTACGAGCTGGGAATCAGTGTAAATTTTCACCTCTTTGGCGCCCACGTTCTTTGCCAGCCGTAATTCTGCGAGGAAGGCCTTGTATTCGGCTTGGTTGTTGGACGTAGGGAAAGACAGGACTAGAGATACTTCGATTAGTATTCCTTCCTCGTTTTCGAGGATAATACCTGCACTGCTACCCGAGGGGCTGGATGCCCCATCCACGTAGATGGTCCATCTCTGTGTTCGGCTTGGTGGGTACGTTGGAGGCGTATTCTCTGCCATGAATTCGGCTAGGACTTGTGCTTTAAGGGCCCTCCTGCCCTCGTAATGAATGTCGAATTCCGACAACTCCAGGGACCATTTGAGCATTCTGCAGGCCATATCTGGTCGGCAAAGCAACTGCCTGATGGGTTGGTCTGTGCGTACTACTATAGTGTGGGACAGGAAGTAATTTCTGAGTCTTCTCGCGGTGATAACGAGGGTGAGGGCAACTTTATCTATCTGCGCGTACCTGATTTCTGGCCCTTGCAGGGCCTTGCTGGTGAAATAGATGGGCTTCTGCCCGTCCGTCGTTTCGCGAATGAGTACGACGCTGATGGCTTCACAAGTAACGAAGAGATATAGATACAAGGTTTCCCCGTAATCTGGTCGGGATAGTACGGGAGGCTCGGATAGGGCTTGCTTGAGATGGGTCAGGGCCTGCTTGCACTCATCTGTCCATTCAAACGTGGCCTCCTTTCTGAGGAGTTTAAAGAAGGGCAGGGCGTGCTGAGTGGACTTGGCCACGAAATGAGAAAGTGAAGCGAGCATCCTGTTGAGGGATTGTATAGATTTTTTCGACCTGGGCGTAGGGAATTCCACGAATGCCCGACACTTTTTTGGGTTCGCCTCTATTCCCCTCTTGGTGAGGTAGAATCCGAGGAACTTCCATGCCCGTACGCCGAAGGTGCATTTTTCTAGATTAAAGCGCATTTTACACTTCCTGGCCTGGTCGAAGACCTTTTGCAAGTGGGTTTTGAAGCGGTAAAGTGGCAAGCAACAAACATTTTGGAAGTATTTTTTCGGGAATTTATCGTGTCCAGAGAGATCGGTTCGAGGGAAAGAATGCCGTTCGACAGTCTCAATGTTAATGAGTTTGGGTTTTAAATGGGTTTAAATTAAATGCAGAAATAAAACTATTGAACAGAAAAGAATTCATTCTTTGGAGAGTAGAGAACTCTCGAGTTTACATTTCATCTACCCTATCAAATACTCAAACTTACTACTAATTTGCATGCAACCTAAATCACTCGTCCACATTATCACGTATCACTCACAACAAAGGTTATGTCTAACGCAAAGTTGAGAGAACAACCGCATCGCCTCAGAGGTGATGTCTCACTCAACTCGACCACACAGAAGCATCAAGAATTGATACTCAAGTGAATATTAAGCCTAAATCTATCTCTAGAGTCTAGAACATAATAGATGTTCATCCTAAATCCGGATTCAAAGAGGATATGTCTACCGCAACTCAAATCCATGCATAAAGCGATTAAAACAAGGATAACACCAATAGAGATTTGTAAAATAGCTCGTATACAAAGCCATGAGCAATAAATATACATACTATCAAAGTAAACTTACATACAAACTCACACCAATGGAAACTACAAAGGGAAGAGAGAAGAGGAATCAAAATCTCTCGTGGTGTCAATCACGATCCAAGAATCATCCTCCCCCAATCGTCGAGTTACAACCACCATTGATGTTTTTCTAAGCTCTAAACTACAAAGAATGAAGGTTTGATGAATTGAGAACAAATACCCCAAAACATAACCTAAAAAATGACTGAAAATGAACTTATAGTATTACAAAATCTGTCACTTTCGCTAAGCGAACGTTTTACTCGCAAAGCGAGTCTCAAAAAATGGCACTTAAGTGCCTCTGAAATGCTAAACCGCCTTTGCAAAATTCCAGAAGTTCACAGTACGAACGATTTATTCGCAAAGCGAATGCTCGCTGCACAGTTCACAAAGCGAACTTTGGTCCTTTTCACCCCTGTCCAATTCTGGGAGCCTTCGCTGGGAACTCGCCAGGCATTCGCAAAGCGAACATTCGCTGGCACACTCGCAAAGCGAACATGACAGCAAACCAGCTCTTATTTGGACCACAACTTCTGCACCGTAACTCTGATTTACGCACGGTCGGAAGCGCTGGAAAGCTTATTAAATGCTCTTTATGAATATGGCAAGATATCCTTGATTGAATACCTGCAAAAAATGAGAGAAAATCAATTAAACTCATTGATATTTACATGATACGCAATATATACACTAAAATGTAAAGTAAACGTATTTATAAACAAATCGGGGTTTATTCGAACGACATTAACCAAAAAGTATCGATAAGTGCAACAAAACTAATATACAAAAATAGTTATATTTTGCACTTATCAACTCTCCCTAACTTAAACTTGTTTGTCCGCAAACAAGAATCAAGCAAACTTAAAAACACAAAAGCAATAACCAAAGAATCACGAATCAACAGGTTTTGAAAAACAGAAACAAATGTATGATTCAAATGAAAACGGTACACACAAAGTAAATACTTACCACTAAACTACGACGATAACAAAGTCACGAAACAAAAGTAAAATACAAAATCATGCCAAACATCCTAAAACAACACAAGTTCCAAAGTGAATCACACTTAGCAAAAATAATCATCGGTAGATGAAAAACACAAAATAAGGTATTTATTACTCACACAACAATCATGCAAACAATAGACTAAATTATGAAACCATCCAAAAATTCACATTGAACATACAAAGGCAAGAATCACAAGGGCTTTCAAGGTTGTAGCGTGGTCGGGTAAACAAACAAGGGGCAATTTCTAAAGGTAATTGAAACAAAAACTTGCCTAAACCTAAAGGAGTGATCAACTCACAAAGACTTAAACACAAAATTCCAATCAACTTCTTCCAGAATCCCAAGTGTTACACAACAAGCAATACTTATTTAGCACAATTATTTGAACTTTTTTTGTTTCCTTTCTCAAGGATTTTCTTTTTCTTTCCTTTTTCACTTTTTTATTTTCTTTTCTTTGTCATATTTTTCTCTTTTTTCTTTTCTTTTTCATCCTCATAGAAACCAACCAATGAGTAAACAATCATTCTCTCCCCAACTTGAATTCAACCACATCATCATGTGAATACTCCCTACTTTCTAAGGCAAGGCAAAAATTCATACAACAACACAAAGTTGAGGGTTCAAGAAAAACAAAAATCCATTAAGAAATAAGTGAACTAAATACTCATAGACAAGCATTAAGTTCAAATAAAACATGGATCAAAAAATCTCAAAGGGGTTACGAATGATCACACGCTCACAAGGTGAATGACTATTTAGATAGGTAGTTGTGCTCAAAATGAAACAAAATGCCTTGATACTTTTCATGCTTTCATATAATCAACACAAATAAAAGATTAAGCATAATAAAATCCAGTTAAAACAAGAATGTTGGTACTCCACGCATATATGAACAATGGAAAGCTACCTCACAAAAAGATGGGAACTAAAGTGATTCACAACAAGAACAAGTATACAAAAGAATGAATGGCATGGAAGTTTGTAAAAAGCCTAAGTATCATGAATATGCTAAAGTCAAGAAAGCGATAAACACATACCTTGGACGTGTACAAAACTTAACAATATCATTACCATACATCCGCAAGTTGAAACGATCAAACTTGGAACATCACCTTAAATTTCCTCAAGCTACTCAAAACAAGCTCATTGACAAACACAAAAACTATTAATATAAACAAACTAAAAGACCAGGTGAAATTTCATTAAACAAGTTGTAAAGTGAAGATTTGAGAATTTTACGAAAAATTCGAGTACAACTTGTTTAATGAAAGTTCACCACACTACCTAAACTAAACCATAACAAAAGAAAATAATACAACATGCTTGTTTTACGTCGTAAGCTCGACGCCTTTACTGTGCTTAGCTAGTAACTTCCTTCCTTCATGCCATAGTGATGCCTCACCGCGCAAACCAAAAGCAAGTGCCCTAACCAAACACTTAAACAAACGTTACGGGAACAAAATGTATACAACACTTGAACAAACATAATGAAAATAGACAATATATACGATATATACAAAACTCAAAAACAAAGAAACTATCGCAATGCGATCCAATATCAAAATCGATCCCCGACAACGACGCCATTTTATTGAAGCGGTAAAGCGGCAAGCAACAAACATTTTGGAAGTATTTTTTGGGGAATTTATCGTGTCCACAGAGATCGGTTTGAGGGAAAGAATGTCGTTTGACAGTCTCAATGTTAATGAGTTTGGGTTTAAATTAAATGCAGAAATAAAACTATTGAACATAAAAGAATTCATTCTTTGGAGAGTAGAGAACTCTCGAGTTTATATTTCATCTACCCTATCAAATACTCAAACTTACTACTCATTTGCACGCAGCCTAAATCACTCGTCCACATTTTAACGTATCGCTCACAACAAAGGTTATGTCTAACGCAAAGTTGTGAGAACAACCGCATCGCCTCGGAGGTGATGTCTCACGCAACTCGACCACACGGAAGCATTAAGAATCGATACTCAAGTGAATATTAAGTCTAAATCTATCTCTAGAGTCTAGAACATAATAGATGTTCATCCTAAATCCGGATTTAAAGAGGATATGTCTACCGCAACTCAAATCCATGCATAAAGCGATTAAAACAAGGATAACACCAATAGAGATTTGTAAAATAGCTCGCATACAAAGCCATGAGCAATAAATATACATACTATCAAAGTAAACTTACATACAAACTCACACCAATGAAAGCTACAAAGGGAAGAGAGAAGAGGAATCAAAATCTCTCGCGGCGTCAATCACGATCCAAGAATCATCTGTCCCCAATCGTCGAGTTGCAACCACCATTGATGCTTTTCTAAGCTCTAAACTACAAAGAATGAAGGTTTGATGAATTGGGAACAAATACCCTAAAACATAACCTAAAAAATGACTGAAAATAAACTTATAGTATTACAAAATCTGTCACGTTCGCTAAGCGAACATTTTACTTGCAAAGCGAGCCTAAAAAAATGGCACTTAAGTGCCTCTGAAATGCTAAACCGCCTTTGCAAAATTCCAGAAGTTCGCAGTGCGAACGATTTATTCGCAAAGCGAATGTTCGTTGCACAGTTTGCAAAGCGAACTTTGGTCCTTTACTCCACTGTCCAATTCTGGGTGCCTTCGCTGGGAACTCGCCAGGCATTCGCAAAGCGAACATTCACTGGCACACTCGCAAAGCGAACATGATAGCAAACCAGCTTTTATTTGGACCACAACTTCTGCACCGTAACTCTGATTTACGCACGGTCGGACGCGCTGGAAAGCTTATTAAATGCTCTTTATGAATATGGCAAGATATCCTTGATTGAATACATGAAAAAAATGAGAGAAAATCAATTAAACTCATTGATATTTACATGATACACAATATATTCACTAAAATGTAAAGTAAACGTATTTATAAACAAATCGGGGTTTATTCGAACGATATTAACAAAAAGTATCGATAAGTGCAACAAAACTAATATACAAAAATAGTTACATTTTGCACTTATCAGTGGGCCGTATGGTCGGATTCCTCTTGGGATTTTACGATCATATCGTCCATGTAAACTTCGAGCATGTCTCTGATTTCTGCTTGGAAGACCTTGTTCATCATGCGCTGGTATGTGGCCCCAACATTTTTCAGGCCGAAGGGCATTACATTTTAGTAATAGTTCCCTGAGGAGGTTATGAATGCGGCGTACCTCTTATCCTTTTCAACCATAGGGATTTGATTGTACCCCGAGTAGGCGTCCATGAAGGACAAAAGTTTGAAACCTGCAGAATTATCTACGAGGGGATAAGCATCTTTCGGGCAGGCCCGGTTGAGATCAGTATAGTCAATGCACATGTGCCATTTTCCACTATGCTTTTTAACGAGTACAATATTGGACAACCAGGTTGTATACCTGGCCTCCGAAATTAATTTCGCCTCTAAGAGGTCTTGTACAAGTTTTTCAGCAGCTTGTGCCTTTTCGTCAGATTCTTTCTGCCTGCGCTGCGCGACGGCACGGGCAGCTGGGTCGATGGTCAAATGGTGGCATGCGGTCTCAGGGTCCAGGTCAGGCATGTCTGCGGCACTCCAAGCAAACATGTCAGCGTTGTCGTCTAGGCACTACTTCAGTTGTTGTTTGACCTCGTCCGGCAGTCTAGCACCAATCTTCACCCCCTGTTGGGGTTATTACTGAAGGCGATGACTTCAAACTCCCCATTAGGAACTGGTCGCATGAGGGCTGATGTGGAGGAGTTGATCGTCCCTGTTGACGTACCTTCACTGCTATCTTCCTCACCTTCTTTTGAAATTCGGCTGTCAAGGTCGATAGTGTGTTCAAGGAGTGCAGGTTTCTTGTCCGGTTGGCCGTCTCCGGATGGATGATCTTTCTCCCGTGCCTGCTTAGCTGCTTTGGATGCTGCACCGATCTGGTTTTGTCCCCAGGTCGCTACTTCGAAACACCTGTGGGCAGCCTCTATGTCCCCGTCCAATGTCGCAACGTGACCCTACTCCGTATAATACTTCAGCTTGAGGTGGAAAGTTGAAGGGACAACAACTAACTTTATGAGGGTTGGTCTCCCTAAGATGCACTGGTACAGTGACATGCAATCGATCACCAGGAATTGGGTCTTGATTGACCTGGACGCCTCTTCTTCCCCGAATGTGACTTGGAGCTCCACGTACCCCCAGGGTCTGGCCGTGGCTCCGTTGAACCCTGCAAATCGGATCCCACGTATGGTGAGAGGTTCTTCTGGTCCAGCTTGAGGGCCCGAAATAGGCCGGTGTACATTATGTCCACCGAACTACCCTGGTCGACCAGGATTCTCCTGACGTCGGTGCTTGCCAGTCTTACCCTAACGAGCAAGGGGATGTGTGAGTTGGGGAGCCTCCGGGCAGCTCTTCGCAGTAAAAGGTGATCGGCTGGGAGCTCTCCTTGATCTTCTCAAGCGTTGATAGTCGGCCAGGGCTGCAATCAATAAGCTGCTCAAACTTTCGCTTAACAGATCCCACTGTCAGCTCATTGTACCCCTCGCATGAGATAACCATGGCTGCAGGGAATGCTTCCCAAGTGCTAAGCGCGAATATCTGGGATGGCTCCTCGAAATAATCTGGAACGACAAAGTCCTCTGGTCACGTGATGGACATAGCGACCTGCGGGGGAGGACTGGATGCGGATGATTCTGCTTTCTTCTTCGGGTCGGAAGCCTCTCGTCGTGAAGGTTCACATTTCTTGATGTACTACTTCAAATGACCCACCTTGATAAGGATCTCAATAGCATCTTTAAGGTGCACGCAGTCCTCGGCCGTATGGCCATGGCTGCGGTGGAAACGACAATACTTACTTTTGTCCACGTTGTCTTTGGACGTCGTCGGTTTGGGGAACCTGACACCTCCCTGCTTGAACTCTGTATTGATGCATTCGAAAAGAATGTGCTCGCGCGGAATGGTGAGCAGGGTATACTTTGTGAATCGGCCAGCGGGCCCTTTACCTTCCCGGGGGCGATCATCTCGTCGCCTCTCTTTTCCTTATTTGGATGTCTCCGACTTGTCTTTTTTTTGTGCCCGGGTACCTTCTCGATCTCTTGCGTCCCGATCATGATACGCGGCTTCCTTCCTTCGTACTGTATGTATGCTTCAGCTTTTCAGAGAAGTTCTGTCAACGTTCGAGGGGTCTCGATTCCGACAACTTTTCGAAACTCGCTTTTCGGTCTCAAGCCTTTCTCGAGGAGATACTTTTTCACATGGTCCGTTGTGTGGACCTCCACGGCCTCTTTGTTGAACTGTTCAATATATGCCCGTAGGGGCTCGTCTCTGCCCTGTATGATAACTTCTAAGGTGGCCTCCGACTTGGGATGTCGTCGGGAGGCCGTAAAATGCCGGGCGAACCGGGTCTTCAAATCTCTCCAAGATGTGACCGACCCCTGGGGAAGGCGCTTGAACCAAGCCATATCCCCTTTCTTGAGGGTGATTGGGAACAATATGCACTTTATGGCTCCACTCACGTTGTGGTAGTGGATCATTGCTTCTATGTTTTCTATGTGCTCGCTGGGGTCGGTGGTTCCACCGTACGTCGCCAGAGCAGGGGGCTTCTCCAATCCGCAAGAAATTCTGGTGTCCATGATCTCTTGTGAGAGGGGGCCATGGACGTCGTCGTCACTGCTTGTGCTCGGAGAACGGGAAAAAGAATAGCCACGACCACGACTTCTGCTTCGTTGTGGAGAATGCCTGCGTGATTGGTGATGCTCGTACTTTCCCGAGGGCCTGGATTTCTTCGACACAGTGAAGCGTCTTGACTTCCGCTGAGGAGACCAGTGTCGCCTTCTTGCAAAGTCGGATGCGGGCTCTTCTGATCTTGATTGTCTTCTCGTCGGGGAGCGGCTTCTGGACCTGTCACACCTCCGTTTCTGAGGGAAAGACCGAGGACGTGGAGAAGGGCTGCGAGGTTTCTCCGAGGATAAGCGCTCCTGGAGGACGTGTTCGAGAGCGTTGATCTTTTCTCCTTGCTGGAAGATCAAGAGTTTTGACCTGTTGAGGGAGGAAATGAAGTCAGTTGTGCTGGGGTTAGCATTTTATGGAACCGAGATAGGCTCAAAAACGCGGTCAACAGCGTGTGCCCGAGGCTTCACGTCATCAGGAGTAGGGGAGGCGGTTTTCCTGTCTTGATGGTCTGTTTCCAGAAAAGCAGATCCGTTGAAGATGTGGTCAACGTTATCATCAGTAACGGCGACAACAGATTCTTGACGGACAACATCATTCTTGGTGAAGGCCATAATGATCGGAAGGAGTTTGGGGAGCTTTGGTCTTTGAGGTGAAAAAAGAAGGGATCTTGAATCAAAAAATGGGGAAGCTGGTTTCCCACAGATGGCGCCACTGATCGGAGGTAATCAGACTCGATCGTTGTGGCCTTCGCGTAAGACAAGTGATGATGCTTGTAGGAGGAACAGGGGGGTGTACCTGCAAGGTACTCCGATGCCAAAGTAAGTGTTTGGTCGAAAAAGAGAAAGTAAGTACACAAGTAAGATTTCAAGTAATGGATATTGAGTACCTGGCCTTCTCGAATGAGAGGGTATTTATAGAAGAACCCCCAACGCTGGGCCAAGATCTCTCATGTTGCCAAAGCACCTGGTCGAACAACGAGAGATTGCCAGGTGGAGGGCAAGGCGCATGGCCCTTTGACCTGGTCCAACTGTCTCCATGAGATCCGGGGAGACAGTTGGTCGCGTGAATTGTTAAGCGATTGATAGGGACATGCCCAACGACTAGTTTTTGCCCAACGACTAGTTCTTGCTATTGGGCCTAGCCAACGACTAGACTGTGTTGGGCCTTGCCCTTCTGGGCAGGCACAACGCCTGCCCAATCCAGAACAAAAATTAACAAATTGAAGAATGAAGTTATTTACACTAGAGGGTGACTCAAAATGTCCATTGTTGTTGGGATTGTAAGCTTAGGGTTGAACCTTGTGTTTGTAACAATGTATCTCAATTAGTTATAGGGTAGTATGATGGTTATGTTGTTATGTTGGTAGTTATATGGTTGAACCTCGTGTTTACAACAAATTCATGAGTTTGTTTAATGAATAATGTATTATTATGTTGTTTCAATGAATGATGTATTGTTATGTTGTTTCAATGAATGATGTCTGTGTTATGTTTTCACATTTTCATTGAATAATGTCTCAATATCCAACCTGTAAAAAATGCAGCTCAATGACCAATATTTGTGGAAACAAACTGTAATATAACTTGGTATCATAAGCCATTCTAACATTCATTAACAGATTCAAAGTTGATACATAACAGCTTCATTAACAAAAGGCCATTATTAGGCATTACATAACAGGTTCAAAAACAAAAGGCCATTATAAGGCATTAGATAACAGATTCAATTCCAAAATGTTCATTAAAAAAAACAAAAGAGTCAGACCATTAAATGACATTATAAAATCTTAGTAGACAGAATAATAATGATCATGGTTGGCTTGAAACAGGCTTGTCACCCTTATGAAGTTTTTTCTTAGTTTTGGGTGATGGCTGACTTGTAACAATAGGTGGTGGTGGTTGGCTTGTAACAAAAGGTGGTGGTGTCTGACTTGTAACAGGTGGTGGTGGATGACTTGTTGCAACAGGTGGTGGTGGTTGACTTGTAACAGCTTGTGATGGTTGCTGACTTGCTGCATCTTGTACCTGACTTGAATCAACATGTGATTGTGGCTAATTTGTTGGTTCTTGTGGTTGTGGTAGTTTACAAGTGGCCTTGTTGTGACCATCGTTGTGGCAACGACTACACCTTATACCATGTATTACCCTCTTCATGTGTGTCTCATCCCTCACCATCTTTCCAGCTTCCCTATTCCTTTTTTCTTTGGCCTTCCAGGCTGCCTCTTTATTGGTGGTGACTGAAGATCAACTGCACTGGTCTTTGCCCACAAGGATTCCCCATTAAGTGGATATATCACATGTGCATAGCAAGCAACATATTATTCCTTCTTGTAAAAGTCAGGTACAAAGTCATCAATCTCTAAATGTTGATATTTCATGCAAGACATTGCATGACAACAAGGAAGTCCAATCAGCATCCATAACGGAAAAAACTAATATACGTAATAGAGTATGAGTTAGCGTACCATAATGTAACGTTTTTTTTCTTCCTTAAAGGACCAAAACGAAACAATTACTAAAATTAAGAGACTAAAAGAGATATTAAGCATTTTTTTTTATAAGATAGTCAACAAATTTTTTTTTTGTTTTGTTTTTTATAAATCACTTCACATGGAAAGATACTTTAATAAGTGAAGAAAATAAAGAAAAAAAATAAAAATAAAAATAAAATACTACTAATGATTTGATATATTATATACTCCCTCCGTCCCAAATTATAAATCACTTTGCTAAAAAAATTTGTCCCAAATTATAAGTCACCTTACATTCCCAATGCAATATAAATGACATCTTCCCCAATATACCCTCAAATATTTATTATTATTTATTCTTTCAACTCTTTTAATTTCTCTCTCCTATATAATTATGAGGGGCATTATTGTAAAGTTATACATAATTTGTCTTTTCCATAAAATAATAATTAAGTTTCTTAATTTGTGTGAAAAGCCCAAAACGTTTTATAATTTGGGACGGAGGGAGTAGTTCATACACATTCTTCCAATTCTCAACCGCATAACGCATTCCCCACCCATCCAATCCAATTTCGATTCTTTTTCATCTTTCAATTTTCAAAAACTTCATCTTTTCCAAAATCAACGCTCTTTCCTTCCGATTGATGGGCCATAACCTTGTTGTTCTTCTTCCATGGCAATGCAAGTCTCTTTCTCTCTTCCCCTTTTTCTAAACTTCATCCTCCATAGACCACCCATTAACGCCCTTGATCTTCTCCTCATCTTTCTTCACACTCTTTTATAGCCATCAATTTTTTAATCCATTCCCCTTTCACCCCATCATTTTTTTCTCGATTCTGTGGAAAAAAATTGAATCTTTATTTTTTTTTTGTTTTTGAGTTTTAATGGCGTCGGTGTTGGTTTATCATGTGGTGGGAGATCTGACGGTGGGGAAACCGGAGTTGGTTGAGTTTCATGAAACGGAGACGGTGGAATCTGCGATTATAGCAATAGCGGAGTCGCCGGAAGGGAGTATACCTGTTTGGAAGAAGAGATCTATAGGTGTGATTGAGAGTAGTGATATGAGACAGATGAGGTTTGTTGGGATTCTTAGTTCGTTTGATATTGTTGCGTTCTTGGCTAAGAGTCAGTGTCTGGAGGATCAAGATAAGGCTATGAAGACACCTGTTTCTGAGGTTGTTCTTTCCAATAATTCTTTGCTTAGATTGGTTGATCCTGGAACAAGGTAACCGTCTTTTGTTCTTTTTGTTTTAGCTTTGAATTGATTTTGATTGAACAGAACTTGAATTTCAGTTTATGCTTTAGCTAGAGTAGATTATGATCTATGAAACACCGACTCAAACACGGACACATGTATATGTATCGTAAATCAGATGTGTAGGTGATAATCTCAAGTATTTGGGCTATATAGGTTATGATCCTATTAGTTTCTCTTCCTTATGTTTGTTGATATGGTTTAAAGATTATAGTTATGCATTTTCTTTGGTGAACTTTGCTTATTTGTAATGAATTTAGCTTAGTGAATTGTGCTATACCTCACAAAACATAGGTGACTGTGTATGTTTCGGATTGCAGAAAATAATGGTTTGTTCAAATTCTGCTATGCGATGGTGATATAGCACTACTATAGATGATATTTGAAAACACTGTGTTAAACAGCGTATTGTGGAACAATATTGATGCTGTTATTACTTCTATTCAACAACACTGGTTTGAGGGAATGATTCTGAGTTGTGTATGCTTAGGATCTGTTCTTTGTTTTTAATTTGTATGTTAATGGTTTTCATGGATTCATGGCAGAAGGAGCATAACGAAATTCACATAATATTTGTAATGGTAATAATGTTTTTTGATGCTAGGTTATCAAAGAGAAAAGGGATGTTTAATGTATGTTAATATTAATAATCCCCTTTTGAGTAGGATGCGTGTTCGGTATCTTTAAACTCGGCCTTGGCATATGGCTACTTTTTCTCCCTAATTTAATGTTCTCTTTGTTTTTTCCTTCTCGCTTTTGCGCGGATATTGATTAATCTTTCTGTCTCAACAGAATTTGGGACTATATATATGATCCTTAATATAAGGTGGCCTAAAAGCCTTGAATCTGTGGCCTAAAAGTCTTTAATTTTTCCTTTGATTAAGGTTGATAGATGCACTGGACATGATGAAGCAAGGCGTGAAACGTTTGCTTGTTCCAAAGAGTATAGTATGGAAGGGCATGAGTAAGCGTTTCTCAGTAATCTACTATGGCAAGTGGCTCAAGACTCCTGAATCTCCTAGCAGCAGCAACAGCAATCTACCCGCGAATATAAATCGGAACACCCCAACATCCATCCGTGATAAGTACTGTTGTCTATCCAGAGAAGACGTACTCCGTTTCATCATCGGTTGTCTAGGAGCTCTAGCTCCGATTCCTCTCACTACTATCGCTGCACTCGGAGCGATTAATCCAAACTACAGCTATATCGAATCCTCCACTCCCGCACTCGAATCATCTCAGAAGGTTCCCCAAGATCCAAGTGCAGTTGCAGTAATCGAAACCACATCAGACGGCCGGTGTAAGATCATTGGAGAAATTTCTGCAATCAAATTATGGAAATGTGACTACTTATCTGCCGCATGGGCTTTAGCGAATCTCACAGCAGGACAGTTTGTTATGGGAGTTGAAGATAACGTCACCTCAAGATCACTTCCTGATTTCTGCGTCAATTCAAGATCCGGAGGAGATAATGATTTGGCTAACGGTGGTTCGAGAAAACCAAAGAAATTCAGTAGTAGGAGTATCGGATTCTTCAACAATTCTGGAAGCCATAGTTTCGGTTCGAGGAGCATGTATCGAGGTAGAAGTGCACCGTTGACATGTAAAATGACTACTTCATTGGCTGCTGTCATGGCTCAGATGCTATCGCATAGAGCAACTCATGTTTGGGTGACCGAGGACGAGAATGATGAGATTTTAGTCGGCGTTGTTGGATATGCTGATATATTAGGTGCTGTGACCAAACCACCTACAATCTTCACTCCTGCTAAATCTTCAGAAGGGATTGTAAATGAAATTCAGTGTTGAAGTTTGGTTTTGCTTTAAAGTCCTTTCATGAGAGTACTTTTAGTGTTTGTTACTTTGGTCTAAGCCATATATTCCACCATATAAATGGGTTTTCTTGTTTTGTGTTTGTGTACAAGTTTGTGTTATTTGATAATGATAATAAAATGAATAAATGTATTTTTGGATTGATTTATTTGAACTTATCAGAATCATCGTAAAAATATGTCCGAGGTTATGAAAATAATTTATGACGAGTTTATAATCCGTTTTTAATATGAATGCAAATCGATAATTCTGTTAATTTAATAACATGTCTATTTTTTCCTTTGATTTTGTTTTTTTGTCCATTATTATTAGTTACTTGTCCATCCAAATGTTCCTAGCAATAATATCATGTTGATGTCAATGGTCCTAAGATTTCAATATTTCCGCACAATTTTGGCAGCATACATTATTGATTAAACTATGAAAGTACCTAATTGCATAATACCATGTTGTGGAACGTGGTCCACCAACCTCTAGATATCTCTTTTTCACGAGGTTGGGGCTGCTACACTTTTGGCCAATCATGTATAGTATATTAATATAGTGCATAAGAAAAAAAACAAATTACGATAGAGATATCTTTGAAATTTGATGTTTTTCTTACATTGAGAAACACATGCTGTGGTTATCATGTTTTCCTACACATTGAATATAGCAATTATAGATTATTGTCCTATTAAGATTTGATTATTCAATTATTCTTGCATTATGCACAACTAAAAAACAAGACAAAATTTCTCCATCTGGGCCTTTTAAATTTTTAAACAATTATACTCACTGTGTCATTGACAAAATTGGTAGAATAGACAAAAAGTATTTGATCTCAAAGTATGAAGTATGATGATGATTAAGAAAATTAGGAAATTAATAATTTTTAATAAATCAACATGTTAATAATTGGAGGAATATACATATTTAGTAAAATACTGTTGAGATCAATATTTATCTAAAATTATTTAATATCTTGTAAGAAATGTTGATGATGACTACATATTTTGTCCACCCACTTCAATCACTCAAATGGAATTTTTAATATAATAAGTCAGATCCTGATTATGATGAAAATTTAATTTGATTTAATGTGTATATATCTAGATGATAGTAGCAAAAAAAAAAAGTCAACCATTTGATAATCTGTTTCGTTGTGTTATGTGCTTGGTATTTGGCCCAATCTTTAAACGATATAACGTGCGATTGCAAGACAAGCAGAGTTCTAAACGTTTTAAATGCAAATGTTGACATAGGGTGAGGAAACAATGGTAAGTTTATAACTAATTATTCTAACTGAATTCAAAATTGTTACAACAGCTTTAGAAGCCTCGAGCACCAATTGATTGTGATTCAAAATTGTTACAACAGCTTTAGAAGCCCTGGGCATCAATTGATTGTGATGCAAGTTACTTGTGATCACCATAATCCATTTTCATATGATTAGCGGTATTTAAAATCGAATCGGTCTAATAAAAGGTTGTTAAGTAAATTAAATTGAAAAGTGCAAAAAATCACATTTGAATTAGATGTGTTTGAGTCATTTTTTAATAGAACAACATAGTTCTATTTAATTTGCAATTTGTATTTTATAAATCGAACTAAACCAAATCAAACCGCATTATGTTGAGGTTTTAACTTGTCATTCCCACGCTTATACCTAACACAACCCATTTAAAGTACTTTTACCGTTGTACTCTGTTGTGAAAAACGATACCGAAATAACAAAGTATATTTGGTTTCTTGTCCACAAGGATAGAAAAGAAGGAAAAACTTGAAAAAATAAACGAAACCCTATTAGGGTTCACAAAGGAGGAGAAAAGAGGAAGAAGAATAGATAATTAGTTAAATCTGTTTTACTATTCACTATCTCAACCTAATAAGGATTTGCCACCCTTATGAAGAGAGACTGGTATGCTATTTATAATAAACCTAACATACTAAACTAATTGACTTTTTAACAATTAGCCATTACAAGCTAACTTAAACAATTGGATCCATAACACAAGGCCCAATTTGATCTCCTACATACTAGAACACAATTCGACTACAGCATGTAGGTCTCCGATAATATCATGTGAGCGGACTTCGACGCCATGCTAAAATTAGAGTTCGATCCAATATCTCACATACCCTTTTATAAATACCGGAAAATTTTTAAAATTTACATGTTTTTATCAAAAATTTGTAGTCTGTATCGATTATTTTTTGAAATTTCTATTTTTTACCGCAACAAAGACACATGTACCGTGAATTTAGAATTTTCGAAAAAAACATACCGAAAATTGTAAAATTTACGGTAGAGTTCTGAAGTGATTTACCGGAAATTATGAAATTTCTGAAAAATACCACAAAATTTCAAAATTTTTAAAATTTCCGGTATACCAAAAATTTTAAAATTTCTGATATGTGGCATAGAATTTCAAAAAATGTTTAAATTTTTGGTATTTTTCACAGAAATCTGTTCAATTTTTTTCTGCATAACTAATTCGATAAAAAAAACCACCCGATATAATATATACATATAGTAAAAATTGCGCTACATACAAGATTACAAAACAAATTAGAATGACTTCCTAACTTCATCTTCCCAGTGCCTAATCCGTCATGCATATGTTGTGATCGTGAAGGTTGGATCAGATCCTGTAGAATCAGGCCGCCAAATGCGTCAGGGATGCTGGTCGTATGGAGAGGAGGGGGGTGTACATGCAAGGCACTCCGACGCTCAAGTGAGAAAGGGTCAGAGAAAAGGGGCAAGTACAAAGTATGAGTTCTTAGGGTGAATATTGGATACCTGACCCTCTCAAGCGAGAGGGTTTATATAGAGCCCCCAGCGCGTGGCCAACGGTCCTATTTTCGGGGCGAAATAACCATTTTCCCCAAAGAATAGGTAACTGCTCGAACTAGCTGTTAGGCCGGGCAGGGTGCTCGAAACTAGCCGTTATGTCGGGCATATACCCGCAGTTCCGGGCACCTGTCTTTTGTTGTCCGGGCAGCGAGGAAGCCGTGCGTAACGGGCATCAAAGCCGGGGAGAAACGTTGCGTCCCTTGCCCGGTTGGAGGGGCAGAAAGGTCACTTTTGCCCCTCTGTGGATTGGACTTAGGCAATTTGGGCCGCTTTGGAGCAGAGGCGGATTGGGCCAATTCTAGCCATTGGTCCAGTCCAGAACAGGAGCCCCCCAAGTCGTTGCTCCCGAGCATGGGAGTGATGACTTAAGGACTGCTCGTTGCTCCGGGGAGATAGCATAGAATCGTCGTTTGTAGGCGAGGAAGGTTGCCTCAAAGTGCTCGTGACCCCAGGTGTTCGCGAGATTCATGGTCGCGACCATTTTGCCTGGTGTACGGGGAGACTAATGGTTAGACAGAATTTGAAACGTTGGGGCGCCACGTGTACCTAGAGCCCCGTGTAGCAGTTAATAGGCAATGATGGCTAGCGGATAGCCATAATGGCCTACGGGCGCGTGGTTGCACGTGCCCCTTTGTATAAAAAGGGGGGAAACCGTTTCATTTGAAACTTTTTCCTTTCTGATTCCTCTTCGTCTCTTCTAAGCTCTTGTTCGTCGCCGTCTTCAGTGCCTCCGGCCACTACGTCAAGCTTCGAGCAACCTTTTTCTTCTACTCAAATCAAGTAAATTATCTGATTTAAGACTTGTTTTACTCCTTTTCATTGTTGCTGGTAGATTTGCATGCGGTTAGGGCTAGTTTAAAGGACGAAACGTGTGGTTTTTTCGGCGATTGTTGGTGGCGCACTGTGGTTGTGCCATTTCTATGCTCCCAACATGTCGCCGGACCTGTTAGAGCGTTTGGTGGGAAGGTGGTTCACGGCGAGGTTGCATGTGTAACCACCTCGTTCGTTCATCTTCTGGTGGAGCGATGAGTTTTTCGGTAGATCGTTCCCAGATTCTGGTGAAGCTTTACGATTTCCGGCGACGCTTCAACCGAAAACTGGGCGTGAGCGCGGGGAAGCTCCTTGTTTTGGGTTGAGAGTTTCGAGCATATCCTCGCGGGGAGGTTTTTGCTTTCCCTTTGATGTTAGGGCTTAGGCCGGGGACGTTGTCCTCAGCCCTTTGCGTGCCCTTTCACTTGATTTAGCAGTGGAAGGGTGGATTTGATTTGCTGTCGAATTCACTGTCTTTCTCTGCTTTTCAGGTGATCGTAATGGCGACGGGGCCAGACAGAGAAGTTATTCTAGATACATCCGAGGAGGAAACTGGCTCCGAGGAAAATAGTAGCTCGACGGATTTGAGCTCAGCGGCCTCGAGTTCCTCCAGCAATGTCGGGGAGGAAGAAGAGGTTCGGGATGATATGGAGGAGGATGACATCGAAGGGTTCTCCGCGGAGGAGTGGGAGGTGGCCGAACCTTCCGAGCATATTTCTACGTTCGCAAAGTCTTTGGTGGACGTCTTTACGGAGGTAGGACCGGAAGAGGAGTGGAAGGTGCACTTCCCTACTTTGAACGAGCGGGTATGTACGGACTTCGGGGACCGCTTTACAATGTACAAGTATGCCTTCAAAGAGCTGGGACTGAGGCTGCCTTTCACTAATTTCCAGCGGTCGGTGTTCGAGCATCTGAAGCTGGCCCCTTCTCAACTTCACCCTAATTCGCTGGCCTTCATCCAGGCTTTTGAATTGGTGTACGGACATCTCTCTCTGGGGACTACTCTCCCTCTGTTCTTTGCTGTTTTCCATCTTCAAAGGAAGCTGACGGGGATGAAGTACGGATGGGTTTCTTTGAAGCAGCCCCGCAAGCTATTTAAGCTGATCTCGGAGTCAATCCGGACTTTCAAGGAGCGGTACTTCGTCGTTGAACCCGTGTCTGAGGTGGCCAAGGACAACACATACGTCTGGGAAATCGAGGTTGACGAGGATGGAAATGAGATGCTTAACGAGGAGGGGAAATATATTGGGCAGAGGCTCTACAGGTTCCCCATCCGCTGGGCACCCGACCATTTCTCCAAGAAGCCCAGCGATTATGTCTTTCAGCCGAGCGATCTGCGCGGGCAGGACACCGTGGCATACGAGAAGCTGGTGAACTGGGTCAACTCCTTCAGTCTTGCAAGCTGCTGGACGAGCAAGGGCAGCCCTATCTTCGAGGAGGATGGTTGCCAGAGAGTTGAGCGCAGATTCGTCAATGTTAAGGCACTGCTAGAGTGCAAAACTCCCGCGGACGCTGAGAAGCTGCTCGGTAGTCTTAGTTATTTAGATTTTGTTTGTGTTATCTCTTTTCCTCGTAGATAACGCACTCGTTTTTTCTTTATTTGTGCAGGTGAGATGCCTCAGGCTCGCGATCGCGTGGTGAGGAATGCTATGGCAAGGAATAAAGCTGGAGCGGCTCCTCCTAAATCTCGGCCTGCTGGTGCCCGTGCTCCTCCTCTTGTTCAAACTACCGCGAGGGCCTCTTCTTCTCCCTCTCCTGCTCCACGAGGATCTCCTCTGCCCTTGACTGGGCGGTCAAAGCGGCCAAGGACATTAGACGCTGTGGACCTTACCCGCGTGCCGGAGAAAGGGAAGTTTGAGCTCCTTCCGTGTATCCTTGGTAGGAGGTTCTTTGAAGGTAACTCTTTGGTCGTCCCACGGGAGGAATCCCTTTGCTTGGAAGACATGGATCACCCGAGCAAGAGGGCGCTGATGGCCCAAGATGCTTCTGCCCTGGTCAGGATGCTGGAGATGGCCGCTGTCTACGCAGAAGGGGACTCTGCACTTGAGTCCGAACTTAAAGCTGCCCGGGCTTCTGAGGCGGCCCTCAAGGAGGAAGTTAAGAGTGCCCGCGAGGCTCGGAGGAAGGCCGAAGAGGAGACGGCCAGGCTGAAGGAGGATGTCTCCAAGCTGGCGGTGGAGAAAAAGGCTGTCGAGGAGCTGAACAAAGAGTTGATGGTGGGTGCCGACGAGCCGGATGATGTAAAAGAGTTGAAGACTAGGTCTGAGCTGGTTGCCCACATCCTGCTGGCCGAAGATGACGTCATCGCCTTGGCAGAGGAGTCTTTTCAAAGCGCCGTGGCTCAATTGCGGGTGGTGAACCCTGGGCTTGAGATCTCTGCCGAGGGTACTCACTATCTTGCGCGTGTTGAGGATGGTCGCATTGTCTTGCCCGAAGGTCTCCTCGTTGTTACCCCCCGAGGATCAGCCGCAGAGGAGCAGGGACCCGAGCCAGAGCCAACTGAGCACGCTGATGAATGAGGAATTTGTTTATTTTTGATGTTGTTGTAATGAGTCTGGCCTGCGTGCCGTTGTAATTTATTTTGGGGAGGGGGGGGGGGCATGGCCCCCGTTTTATGTAACAACGTACAATTGTGGTCTTTGCGGCCACTTGTTAAATTATCACATATTTAGTTCTGTTGTTTGCATGACTTTACTTGCTTTTATTTTTGCTAAGTGTTGTATGCATGCTGTGAATGTATGTCCGCCCGTAATAAGGGGTACTTGACTTGCGTGACTATTTCTGGGGGGTTGCTCGTAATAGATGTGTTCGGCAGTGTGGGGGACTGGTCAAACTGCCAGGGAATATCCTGGCGGGGAGCGGAGCTCAGGTCGCGTTTGAGGCCTGAGTTCGCGGCGTGAACGTCCCATCGCGAGCTGGGGTTCTGCCAATTGTTGTACTTTGACGACGGCGATGCTCGATCGAGGACCGTTGTCGAGCAATTACCCGGCACGTTACTGAGCGGGGCTATGCTTTAATCGTATGCGACGCTTGTACCTAGACGTGCATAGTGGTCGGTGGCTGACGTTCGTCGTCGCGACGAGTCGGACCGAGGATTTAGCTGTAGTATTGTTTTAGCTTTTCAGCGTTCCATGGTCGAGCGAGTTCTTCCCCAGTGAGATGTTCTAGGTAGTAGGCCCCGTTTTACGTTTTTGCCCGGACGCGATAGGGTCCCTCCCAATTAGCTTCTAGTTTGCCTTCACGAGAGTCTTTGTGGTTTCTTCTTAGGACAAGGCTTCCCACGTCGAACTCTCGTCGTATCACTTTGGCGTTGTGCCTGATGGTGATCTTTTGTTTCAGTGAGGCCTCGCGGAGAGCTGCCCCGGTTCTGATTTCCTCGACGAGGTCGATTTCTTCCCTTAAAGATTCGTCGTTCATCTCCTTGTCTAGGGGCGATTCTGTCCGCCTAGAGGGCACGTGAACTTCGACGGGAATTACAGCCTCGGTTCCGTATGCTAAACGGAAAGGTGTTTCCCCTGTCGTTGAATGGGGAGTTGTACCGTATGCCCAGAGCACGCTGTGTAGCTCCTCGACCCATGCCTTCTTTGTTTCGTCCAGCCTTCACTTGAGGCCTCGAAGGATGACTCGGTTAGCTGCCTCAGCTTGCCCATTTGTTTGAGGGTGTTCAACGGATGCGAAGTGTTGCTTCGTGCCCAGTTGGGCGACGAAATCCTGAAACTTCCTGTCCGTGAACTGCGTCCCGTTGTCCGTTACTATCGCTTGGGGGATACCGAAGCGCGCAAGGATGTTTCGTTTGTAGAAATGCAAGATGTTGAGGGCAGTTATTTTGGCTAGAGCTTCTGCTTTTATCCATTTTGTGAAATAATATACGCCCACTATGAGGTACTTGTTCTGACTTGATCCTACCACGAAGGGTCCTAGGATGTCTAGGCCCCACCAGGCGAATGGCCACGGGGAGGACATAGCCTTGAGCTCGTTGGGTGGGGCTAGATGCATGTCCCTGTGCCGTTGGCATTTATCACACTTCTTCACATGCTCTTTTGTGTCGTTTTGCATAGTTGGCCAGTAGTATCCTGCTCGGAGGGCCTTTCGAGCAATGGACCTTCCGCCGAGATGTTGGCTGTTGATTCCTTCGTGGATTTCGTGCAGGTTGTGCGTGACCATTTCTTCCTCAACACATTTGAGCAGCGGAATGGAGAATCCCCGTCTGTATAGTTTGTCTTCGACCAAGACATAAGAGCAGGCTCTTCGCCTGACTATGCTGGCCTCCTTTGGGTCAGACGGGAGTTCGTCTTTGGCGAGGTAGTTGTAGACTGGGGTCATCCAACAGTTGTTGTCGCCGATCACCTGCACGTCGAGTGTCGGGGAGGCCTTCTCGATGCTGGGTCGAGGAAGTACTTCCTGTATGGCGGATTTGTTTCCGCCTTTCTTCTTCGTGCTGGCCAGTTTAGACAGCACGTCTGCTCGTACGTTATGTTCGCGGGGAACGTGTTTCACTTCCACTGTTGCGAATTTTGCCATTTCCTTCTTTACCAGGGCCAAGTATTCGGTCAGGTTGTCGTTTTTGGCTTGGTATTCACCCCGGACCTGGAGGGCCACGAGTTGTGAGTCCGTGCAAATGAAGACTTCTTGTGCGCCCAGGTCCTCGGCAAGGCGTAGCCCAGCGAGGAAGGCTTCGTATTCCGCCTGGTTATTGGAGGTTGGGAAAGACAGCGTGAGTGATACCTCGACGATAATTCCTTCGTCGCTCTCTAGTATGATGCCCGCGCCGCTTCCTGGCGAGCTTGAGGCACCATCGACGAAGATGGTCCACTTGCGCGCTTCGCTCACGGGGGAGTCTGCGAAAGTCATCTCCGCGACGAAGTCGGCCAGAGCTTGGGCCTTGAGGGCTTTTCTGCCTTCGTATTGGATGTCGAATTCGGACAGCTTCAGCGACCATTTGATCATTCGGCCGACGATATCTGGTCGTCCGAGCAACTGCTTTATGGGCTGGTCTGTTCGAACCACGATCGTGTGAGCCAGGAAGTAGTGTCTCAATCTCCTGGCTGCGTTGATGAGGGCTAATGCCACTTTCTCTATCTGCTGGTAACGTAACTCTGGTCTTTGCAACACCTTGCTCGTGAAATAAATGGGCTTCTGCCCGTCAGGTGTCTCGCGGATGAGGGCGGCGCTCACTGCTTCGGCAGCTACGGCCAGGTATAGGTACAATTTTCGCCATTGTCCGGGCGAGAGAGGACCGGTGGCTCTGAGAGTGCTCGTTTCAGATGGAGAAGGGCCTTGTCGCACTCCTCGGTCCATTCGAACGCAGCCTCTTTGCGGAGGAGCTTGAAGAATAGTAGGGCGTGCTGGGCGGACTTGGCCACGAAACGAGATACTGACGCGAGCATCCCGTTGAGGGACTGGATGGATTTTTTGGACCTGGGCGTTGGAAACTCGGAGAATGCCCGGAATTTGTCAGGATTGGCTTCGATTCCTCGTTCCGTTAAGTAGAAGCCGAGGAATTTGCCTGCTCGGACGCCGAACGTGCACTTCTCCGAATTAAAACGCATTTTGTATTTCCTGGCCTGTTCGAAGACCTTTCGTAAGTGGTCGGTATGATAGGTTTACTCGTGGGACTTAACGATCATGTCGTCCATGTAAACTTCGAGCATGTCGCCTATCTGTCCCCGAAACACTTTGTTCATCATTCGTTGGTACGTTGCTCATGCGTTCTTCAAGTTGAAGGGCATTACGTTGTAGTAATAGTTCCCCGATTCGGTCATGAAGGCCGTGTATTTTTTGTCGGACATTGCCATTGGGATTTGATTGTAGCCCGAGTAGGCGTCCATGAACGATAAAAGTTTAAAACCAGCGGAATTATCAACAAGTTTATCAATATTGGGGAGGGGTAGGCATCCTTCGGGCATGCCTTATTGAGACCGGTATAATCAATGCACATGCGCCATTTTCCATTAGATTTTTTAACCAATACAATGTTGGACAGCCAAGTGGTGTACTAGTCTTCCGAAATAAATTTGGCCTCGAGGAGGTCCTTTATAGCTTTCTCAGCAGCCTCCGTTTTCTCCGGAGACTGCTTCCTCCTACGTTGTGCTACGACCTTGATGACCGGGTCAATGGTCAGCTGGTGACATGCGACGGATGGATCCAAGCCGGGCATTTCCGCGGAGCTCCACGCGAACAGGTTGGCATTCTCTCGGAGGCACGCTTTGAGCTGCTTCCTCGCGATGTCAGGCAGGTCCGCTCCGATCTTTACTCCCCGTTGGGGGTCTTCGCCGAACAGGACTACCTCGAAGTTGCCATCCGGGATTGGGCGCATTGGATGGGAGCTGCCGTTGGATGACGTGGATGGGCCGGCTGAAGCTGCTCGTTCCTCCTGTTGGTCCTCGGGGAAGCGACTGTCGAGGTCGATAGAGTCGACCTGGGGCAGAGGCTTGGCCTCCTCGGAGCTGCTTGGCAGAGCTGGCTTGCTCGACGCTTTAGGCTTGGGCGCAATGGCGTTGAGCCCCTTTGTAGCTGCTTCAAAACATCGTCGGGCAGCTTCTATATCCCCGTGAAGGATGGCGACCATCCCTTTCGAAGTGTAGTACTTCATCTTCAAGTGGACGGTTGACGGCACTGCTACCAGCTCGGCTAGAGTTGGCCTTCCGAAAATGCATTGGTAAAGTGACGAGCAGTCGATTACCAGAAATTGTACCTTGATGGACCTGGCCATTTCAGCTGCTCCGAAGGTCACGATCAACTCGACGTAACCCCACGGCTTGGTAACAGACCCGTTGAACCCCTGCAAATCGGACCCTACGTAGGGGGTAAGGTGCGATTCGTCCAGCTGCAACGTTGAGAACAGATGGGAGTACATGATGTCGATCGAGCTGCTCTGGTCGACTAGGATTCGGCGAACGTCGAAGTTTGCCATTTGGGCTCTGACGAACAATGGAATGCTTGAGTTCGGGGAGCCGCCGAGGAGTTCCTCCCTATAGAAGGAGATGGGGATGGAACCCTTCGGGGCCTGATCAAGCGTGGTCACTTTGTTGGAGCTGGTGTTGATCAGGTGGTCGAACTTCCGTTTCACGGAACCCACAGTGACTTTGTTGAATCCCCCGCCAGAAATGACCATGGCGGAAGGAAAAGTCTCCCACGGGCTGTGGGCCGCGAAATAAGCAGGGACGTTGAGCCCGTCTGGGACGTAGAAGTCCTCTGGCCGTGAGATGGACATTGCGACCTGTACGTTGGCTTCGTCCGAGGAGGGTATCTCTTCCTCGACCTTCTTGGACTCCTGGGTGTCCTGCCGAGGAGTGTCCTTCTTCTTCGCGAACTGTTTCAGGTGCCCGTCCCTGATCAATATTTCTATGGCATCCTTCAGATGGATGCAGTCCTCCGTGGTATGACCGTGACTTTTGTGGAAGCGGCAGTATTTTGACTTGTCCACGTTTGGTCTGTTCGGCAGCTGTTTGGGGAAACGGACCCCGACTTGTTTGAACTCCGAATTGGCACATTCGGACAGAATCTTTTCCCTGGAAACGGTCAGGGGAGTATAATCATGGAAACACCCGGAGGGCCCTTTACTGTCACGGGAGTCGCGAGGACGGTCCTCGTGCCTTCGTTCACCCCGACGTGACGTCGAGGCTTCTTCTCCTTTGGAGGCCCGGGCGTTTTCCTGGTGGCGAGATGCTCGGACGTTGCTGGCCGCAATCTTCTCCTCGTACTGAATATGAGATTGGGCTTTGAGGAGGAGGGCGTCTAAGTTCCTCAGTGGCGCGAGGCCAATGGCTTTGGCGAACTCGGAGTCCGAGCGAACCCCTTGTTCGAGCAGGAACTTCTTCATCTTATCTGTCGTCGGGACCTGCACAGCTTCCTTGTTGAACCTCTCGATATATGCGCGGAGAGGTTCGTCTTTCCCCTGGATTATGGCTCTGAGGAAGGCCTCAGTTTTGGGGTGGCGGCGAGATGCTGTGAAGTGCCGCGAGAACATTCTGCCGAGCTGTTTCCACGAGGTGATGGACTCCTCGGGCAGTTGTTTATACCATATCATATATTGCTCCTTTTCGGAGCGTGGTTGGGAACAGTCTGCATTTGATGGCGCCCCGTACGCCGCGGTAGTCTAAGAGCGCATCGATATTCTCGATGTGCTCGTCTGGGTCAGTGGTCCCGTCGTACGTGCCAAGTGACGAGGGTTTCTCCAAGCCTTTCGGGAGACGGGTAGCCAGGATCTCTTGGGACAACAGGCCTCGAGGCTCGTCGTCACTGCTAGTACTGGTGTATGATGGTGACCGGGCGGGATACTCGCATCGGCGGTTCCTTCGCGGAGAAGGTGAGCGGTTCCTTCGAGGGGAATGTGAGTGCTTCCTTCGAGGAGAAGGTGAACGGTTCCTTCGGGGAGAAGGTGAGCGTGCCCGTCCTTTGGACTTGATCGGAGGAGATTGCTCGTTCTTACGAGTCCGTTTATGGTCATGAGCGTGCTGGTCAAGCGGGGAGATTTGGTCGCGCTTTCGGGCTACGCGAGGATCGTGCTCTTGGCGCAGTCGTCGGTCGATTTCTCTCTGTGGCTGCGGGCTTCTAGATCGTCACTGGTTCCTCCGCGTAGGAGGGGATCTTGGACGGCGAGACTCTTCCAGTGCCCCGATCCTCTCATTCTGCTGCAGGATCAGGGTGTTAGTCTTGTTGAGCGCCTCCAGGAGAGCTGCCACGGCCAGGTCGGTGTTGGGCAGAACGGGAATGGATTGAAGGTCAAGAGAAGGTTGATCGTTGTTGCGATCAGCAGGGGTAGGGGAAGGAGAAGCAGTGGCTCCATCCCTAAGAAAATGGGCATCTCGGAGGAGAGATGATTGGCCGTCAACGTCAGATTTGTTGACGGGGAGGATGGTGGAATGAAGAGCATCCTGGGTACGATATTGGGAGGCCATGATCGTGATGATGTTCGAAAGTTGTTTTGATCTTCGGTTAAAGAAAGAAGGGGAGAACAAAGATTCCCACAGACGGCGCCACTGATTGTGAAGGCTGGATCAGATCCTGTAGAATCAGGCCGCCAAGTGCGTCAGGGATGCTGGTCGTATGGAGAGGAGGGGGTGTACCTACAAGGCACTCCGACGCTCAAGTGAGAAAGGGTCAGAGAAAAGGGGCAAGTACAAAGTATGAGTTCTTAGGGTGAATATTGGATACCTGTCCCTCTCAAGCGAGAGGGTTTATATTGAGCCCCCAGCGCGTGGCCAACGGTCCTATTTTCGGGGCGAAATAACCGTTTTCCCCAAAGAATAGGTAACTGCCCGAACTAGCTGTTAGGCCGGGCAGGGTGCTCGAAACTAGCCGTTATGTCGGGCATACCCGCAGTTTCGGGCACCTGTCTTTTGCTGTCCGGGCAGCGAGGAAGCCGTGCGTAACGGGCATCAAAGCCGGGGAGGAACGCTGCGTCCCTTGCCCGGTTGGAGGGGCAGAAAGGTCACTTTTGCCCCTCTGTGGATTTGACTTAGGCAATTTGGGCCGCTCTGGAGCAGAGGCGGATTGGGCCAATTCTAGCCATTGGTCCAGTCCAGAACATGTTAATTTCCATGTTTTTGCATCTTTACTACAATTTTATCTTCAACGGTCAGTGACGGGAGGCAATGTACTATTAAGTTTCAACTTTACCTGAATCCAATGATTGTTGTTGACAAAACCAACAACAATGATTTTATGTTTGCTCGTATACATAGGTGGACCTAAGGTAAGAGGGAAAAAAGTAATGTTAAGTCTCTTTGACATGGAGACAAATACGACATCATCTACAAGCAATAGGGTAATCCATATCATGAATCGTCATCCATTTATCAGTACCCTGCACACCCAAGTGTTCTACTCGTAAGACATTCCTAACTTCAGAGACTATGTCATAAAACAAATTGAAAAATAATTTAGGGTGTTGTTGAACTTGAGTATCTAACTGCGTCCAAACCAAAGGTCATGACTCTTTGCCCTATCCAAGTAAAATTACAATAACCCGAAAACCACAATTTCCATCGTCAACCACATCAATAATGTCGCTTCTTCTCCATATTGTTTTACATGTTATTTATATATGACTTTAGAGATTGAATTACATTATTGTAAATGAATTTGAGTCATTTGATTTTGTTATATCACTTAGTTACGAATTAAAAGATTCTAAAATATTTATATTTTTAATAGATAATAAGTAAGCATAAAAATTGATCAAAAAAGTAAGCATAAAATACACACTATTGTTAATATAGAAAAATTGTTTAGACATTTAATTATAATAAATTGCAAATATTATCTTATTAATTTTCAGTATTTTTTCTACTCAAATTTGACATACAATAAATAAAGTTAATTAATTTTACAAATTGTAAATTTTATCACCTTCTTCAATCTTGTCTATTTTGAAAATATATAACTTTTATCATACAATGACCTGGCACATATTAAAAAAAACATTTTCATAAGTGTTTTTTGGATCAAAATCAGGATGAAGGACCAAAACTGTTTAAAAAAAGACGAGCGGACTAAATCCATAAATAGACCAAATCAGAGGAACCAAAACTATAATTTAATCTAAAATTTTCATTAAAATAAATTATAAAATGTCATTGAAATAAAAAGAAGAAAAATGTCAAACGGTGAAGTATTTCTAATAGTTATTACTCTTAAATAAGCTTCATATTTAGTTTTTCCTGCGTGTTTAATTTAATTAATTTCAACGATAATATATATATATATATATATATATATATATATATATATATATATATATATATATATATATAATTTTCATTATAATATAAAAAAAATTGAGAAGAGAGACGAAAAATAATATAGAAAAATAAAAAAATTAAAATAAAACTTAAGGAATTTAAGATTTTTTATGGATCCTGTCTTATTTAAAATGTCTATAAATAAAAAAAGGCTAAATTACCTACTGAGTCCATTAACTTATTTAATTGTAACACTTTGGTCCTTTATGTTTGTTTTGCTTCAAGTAGGTCCTTTATGTTACATAACTGTTGCAACGTTACCCTTTTAATCAACTTCCGTTAAAAAAAAAACGTGATGTGGCACAAACGTTGCTTATGTGGCGTTTAACAGTGCTGAGGTGTAATTATTCAATTTATTATTTATTTATTCATCATCTTCTTCGTTGGAAAGTCACGCAGGTACTATTCACAACACCATGGCTATCATTTCAAGCTTTCTAAAATCAAAGCGGCGGGATGCGAAACACACACAAAATGAATCGAAATCACAAGATAAACACAATGCTACGATCAATTTCGAACAGCAAACAACAACAGAAACAAATCAACAACACAAATGGGTGAGTACTCAGTTGCCTCGTTTTTGAACGTTTGCATTCTTATTTTCAATAGACACCTAGTAGTTTAATTTGGAAAAATACTTTTGGCAGCGAGTTCTGGAATTTAAAAAAAAAGCAATGTCACGTCATTTAAAAATATTTTATATTTAATTTATATTAAAAAAATATAAAAAATAAATTAAAATCCCAATTCCCTTCTTCTTTCCCCTTCACCACTCTCTCCTTGATCCTTTCTTCATCTTCTTCATCACCATCATCTTCATCTTCAATAAGACTACAAAAACAACACATCACCACAACAACAATAGTATTTGTTGGAACCGATTTATTAATTGATTTATCAGGTTTTTCTATTGAGCGCAAAGTTTCAAGATCTAGATCTGTTGGTTGTGGTAGCAGAAGGTTTTCTAGCAATTTCTTTGAAAGAATCTCAACTGGGTTTGGAGACTGTACTCTCAGAAAAGTTGAATCACAACGTGAAGGTAAATTAAAGAGAATCATCATAATAAAATGGATATTATTAGAGATGTTAATGATAATATTAATGCCACTCCAAATTTATCTGTTATGCCATCTTTACTTGCTGCAAGAGGATGTTAAGAGGTTTAACATTTTCTTTATACACATTAATTAGTGTGAAGTTAATTACTACTAGTACTTGCTTATTGTTAATATTGACGTTTACTTATGTGTTAATGGTTATGATTATGAAGTTGTGATTAATTATCAGATACACATAAGGTATATGAGAAGACAAGAATGGCATAATGGTGGTACTTTTTCTACTTTGAGAAGAGGGAATGGTTGAAGAAAATAACGATGCATTCTGAGTAATCACATGGCTTTATGGGTGCTCAAATAAACCGGTTATTTAAATTATCCATATCCATATCTAAATCCGGTTATTAAAAACCGGTTAATTATTAGTATGGTTTTAACCAAATCCATATTTTGGATATGTTATTAATATGGTTTTAACCAAATCCATAATTTGGACATCCATATCCAAATTAGTCAATTTTTTATAAAAAAAAATTGAAAATATTTTTTTTTTCATTTTTCATTTTGAATTTGTACAAAGCTTGTTTTACAAAGTGTTGCACATTAAATCAAAGCAAACGAAATCTTTTAATATGTCTGCGATTTTCATGTCTTGGCAAATGTTGTTTCACATGCTAAGAGTGAAAAGATTTTGTATGTAATCTACAAACCAAATATGAAAAACAATTAAATTTGTTTTTACAAAGAGTTAATCATCTTACATTAACGAATTGGTCAAGATTATAAACAGATCATAATGATCAAAAGTAACCGAGCTACCAAGCAAAAAGATGAAAGTTGACTAGTCACCAAGAAAATGACAAAAGATGTTATATTGTCTCATGAGTATCAAGATATGAAGAACTATGATCAAGCACAAGATTTATCAATGTTATTGCACCCTTAGGAGTACTTTGTAAAAGCTAAGAGTTAACTAACAAGGAAATATAGTGTCATTGTAAGGTTAAGTGTAGAAGCCAAAAGCAGTTGCTCTCTTCAAATTCAAAGAAGCTTGATGATATGCTAAATCCATAAACTTATATTTTTATGTTAACTAAAAAGTATAGATAGAGAGGATATATTTTCCATGATCATTTTCTGTATCTCTGCAACACCGAACGTGTAGAAGTGAGTGATAGTAGGCCCAAAATCTTGGCATTACTTAATAGTCAACTATCAACCCTTTAAAAGTTGATTGCATGCCTTGACCATATTGCCATCTTAACCATTTTATTTTACACTACATTTTGGACACTTTGGTAAATAACAAAACATTACAATAAATCCAAACTAAGCCTCTCCCTTTCTGCCAAATGTCCATCAACAATTGGATTCCTAAAAAAAGAAATTCCCCCATTCCAACCTAAACCATATCACACGCACGCCAAACATGTTCTTCCTTTCTCACTCTGTTCCGTCTCATTCTGTCTCATCTGTTGCAGATCCTTCAAAGTTTTTCCATCTTCCACTTCAACATTGCGAAAGTAGCTCAGATAGTAGACACGGACGCCGCGGAATCACCAAGAAATCAGAACACTTTTTAGACTGCAGATGTATGTTTCTTCATGTTCATTAATATACTTCTATTTCCATTTTCTCTCATTACTCTTTCCCTTCAAAACCCTAGATCTCTCCCGCCCTCCTTTCTTCTTCGTCTCTGATTCTCCCTCTGCTACTTTCAAATTAGATGTTTGGTTTTGTTGGAATTATAGTCTATTGATTAATTCTTATAATATAATTCTATGTAACAAAATGGACATGGTCGTGCTAACGACGGGCCCAAGCCATTTAATCCAAATGCGAGTTTTGTTCCACATGTACTCTGCTGCATACTATTATGGAGGTAAGGTAAGTTGTTATGACTTAGAGATTAGTCTATTGAGTTTTTTGAATGTTCTTTTTGTTAATATTTTGTATGACAGGTGAATCAACTGTTTCGGGTTCTAGATCTTTGTTTGTATGTCCTCCATTTTTCTATATTTCTCTCCTAAAATGTGTTTTTTTCATATATTTGTTTCATCACTTTATGTAGATATGAGTTCAAAACCCCTTTTTTCCGTGTATCTTTTCCAGTAAATCTTTGTCTAAGATGTATTTGAAAATACAGGTTTAAATTTATCATTTATTTGTTTAAGATGTATTTCTGATATCAATGTTGGTTTATTGCTATATATTTTGATGTGTTATTGTGTTTCTATTAATTAAAACAGGCTAAAGAATTAGCTGCAGCTATGGCAGCTACCAAGAGACAACCTGCTCAAACCAGAATGAAGAGAATTCTTCAGTGATTATGTGGTCGAGGTTAATCTGGTTCTTTAGGATCAAGTGCTTTAGAACTTTTCATTAGATTTCTAGGACTTGATTAATTTTAAAAATAGTGTATGATAAATTACCAAGTTTTATGCTAGGAATCATCCTTTTGTGTTGTCTTACTTTAGGTTGAGGTTTGATGCTTTGATCCATTGATAGTGTAAAGCATGCATCAGCGGTAGTAGTTGATGAAAAGTTATACATTTTTTCCATTTTCTTTGTTTGTCTCATAGTGAACTCAAGTTGCAACTTCATTTAGTTGGCGCAGTCGAAGAAAGGTTATTGTTGAATAGAGGACTGCTAGCTCAAGGTTATTCATGATTTATGGTATTTGGATAATATGTGTATACATTAAGTGGTAAGCTCTTGGATAAATCAATGTCTTTAACATTTATTTATTTTAAGTAAAGTAGGAATAATTCTATTTTTAAATCTACTACAACTGCTATATAAATTGATTATCTTTTCTTGGCCAACTTTTAGAATAAAATTCACCTGTGTTTGATGGGAAGAATCATACAGATGTGTCACTTATGAAATCTATGTAAAATTAATGACACATTATCATATCAGAGACTGATAAACTATTTTCCATCACAAATGGTTTCCTCTCATGGTATAATTTTTAAGAAATTGGGTACGGTTCCTTTTTATGGATCAACATCTAAATCGAAGTAGCGTAGAGAAATATGGAATTTGTGAATTGTGTTATATCTTTGATATCTTTTATGTTACACATGATAGCACAAATGAAACTTTCAACTTTTCACTTATTAATTTCTTCCAATGATTCTTGATTCTTGATTCTTGCAGGTCCATGCACCAGAATATCGTTGTTGGATCAGGTACCGAAAATGACATTTGCTTAAGTTTACAAAAGAAACAACTTAACTTTGATATTATTTTAGTATACTTTGATATACTTTTACATGTGTATGTTTTCTTTTTAGTTAGAGGAACTATATGCAAGGGAAATTTTATTTCCCAGAACATAAACTTTTTGATGATTACAGTTGTTGTTTCCATTATTTTTATCAAAGGGATATATTCAAAGCAGTTTAATCTATTGAGTTTGATATATGGATTTTTTTTAACAATTATCTAGTTTCGGCAGGTTTTGGACCTTGATGAGAAAATTGAGCAACAAGACAGAAAACCTTCACTCTCAGGTTTGTTGGTTGTTAATTGCTAGTTTCATTTTGTATATTGATAAACTATTAAGTAAAAATCTCATAAAAGTGCAAGGTAATAGATTGATATGGATGGATGGTCCAAAATTTCCCCCTGCCACCTTCCTCACAACTAAATGCTTTTGTGTTTTTAGCTGTAAAAAAGTATTGAAGTAATAGGCATCTACATTCTAAGATTTTAATACTAAATTGCTGATATTTAATCTATATAATAAGATGTATTTTGATAGTGTTTAACATCTAAATAAAACCACATAGGTCTAAATTCTAGATAGAATAATGGTTTTGAATTGTCTCTGTCATAGTAATCAATGTGCATTCACTCTTAAAACTTCACTTTTTGGGCAGTTTTTCTTACTTTCTTAATTTTGTGTGTATGTGATCATTAAGTGTATTAGCAATACAACACACTATATTGTTTATGCATACTTTCATTAGGTTCCGTGTTGTCTGTCCTTTCTGCAATTAAGTTTGTGCATACTGACACAACTTGAAAATAATTGTGAGATGCATACTCACAAAGCAGTAAGTTTTGTGTTCTTGTATATAAATGGTTGATTACAGCTTCCACAATTTTGTTTCACCAATGTCATCCCAATCAGGGATTAGCATCAAAGAATGTTGGAGATTGATATTTCAGGGGACTGTGATGCAAGATACAAAGCAATGGAGTGATAAGCCAATAAATTATGAGAATTGTGGATGTCATAGCAGTACCGAAACAACACCATGGTGGTGGTAATCAACCATTTCTGTACTGGTACACAAAACTTAAAGGATATCTGACGAGGGCAATGTCCGACACAAACTCCTACGGCGGCGAAGATGGTATGTTCTCCTACTCTCATCTTTCTAGGATTATTGTTTTAGGGTTTGGTTTTAGGATGTTGTGGAAAACATCATGTTATTGATGTTTTAGGGTTAAGTTTGATTTTTGTTGTGTTTCCTTGTAGATACATAGTGATGATGGTGGTAGCAAGCGTATGATGGTAGCAAGCATATACTATGGTGAAGTTTCATATGGTTTTTGTTTCCATGAAGAAAAATATAAGAAGTATGAAGTTATTGTATAAACTTCACCCACCTTATATTTATTCTTCATGGCTTCATAAACTAGGTGAACTTGATATATCTTGATTTGTTATAGTTCCATGATTATTTTAAAAAAGAGGTGTGTTATTGACTCAATGTATCTTGATTTGTTACAGTCCCACTTGGGGTTTTGTTGCTTAAATAATGTATGTTTTTTTTTATTGTGTTTCATGTTGTTTTGTTGTATGTTGTTGTTGTTGACACATGTTCTCAAAACAAGAATAAAACATTGCTAGTTCACAAGATAGAGGCTTCTTGTGACTTAGCAACATTTTGTTCTTTAATTTCTTATACAGGTTAACAAGTTTAGTTTATTATATACTATGTATATTGTTTGTTTCACTTAACTTTTAATGAAAATGCAATCATTTATATTGACATAGAAACTTATATTCTGAAAATTAAGATGTATTTGAAAACCAACCTATATCAATCAATATTTTTCGAATCGCATCTATTTCATTCAGCATATTTTATGTTCCTTAACACATAATATATGGTTTAGTGCTTTGTTTGCTTCAATTCATCGTTATAATTTACAATCGCGTTGATAAGCGACGATGATGAGGTAAACTATAATAAAAGATATCGATGAATTGAAGGAATTAGACCATTGAATTATATATTATGTGTTAAAGAACATAAAATGTGCTGAATGAGACAGATTCAATTCGAAAAAAATTGATGTGTTAAAGTTGGTTTTCAAGAATAGTTTAATTTTCAGATTATATATTTCTTTGCCAATTTGAATGGTTGTATTTCTTTAAATAGGTGTATGGTAAACCAAGCAATATACATTTTTATATAATAAACTATGTGTACTTTCCACGACGGTTGTCTAGGTTAACCGTCATCTAATTAATTAATTACGTTATCTATCACAACGGTTGTTAAGCATAACCGTTGTGATATAACGTGCGCTTTCCAGAATACCACAACGGTCCCAGGGCCGTGATTAATAGTAGCGCATTTACCAGAACACTCTACATAACAACATCTTGATCTGCGTTATTATATATATTTTTCAACCGTTGTTAAAGGGGTTTTACGTAGTAGTGATTCTGAATGGTGGAGAACAAATCCATAGTTGAGCAGCTCATAGAATCTCACAAGATTATTGATGATCTTGAGAATATTGAAGTGAAGATTGATGATGAGGACAAGGATTTGCTCCTGTTGAGTTCATTACCCAGATCCTTTGAGCACTTTAAGGATGCCCTTCTTTATGGTAAGGAAGGTACTATTACTTTGGATGAAGTCCAAACGACGGTGAAATCCAAAGAATTTTCAAAGTCGAAAGATTTAAAGATTGAAGATAGTGGTGAAGGCTTAAGTGTGCCAAGAGGAGGAGGTGAGCGTAAAGGGATGTCCAACTCAAAGAGGTCTGACAAGTCAAAGGTAAAATGTTTTAATTGTCAGAAAATCGATCACTTTAAAAGGGATTGTCCTGAAAGAAAGGTCAATGAAGATTCTGTTCAAGCTGTAGTTGCATTGTGTGGGAAAGTTATGAGGATGCCGAAGCACTAGTAATCGAGTTTGGAAACTGAAGATAGTTGGGTCATTGACTCAGGTTGCTCTAATCACATGTGTCCAAGAATAGAATACTTTGAAACTTTGAAGATGGTGCAAGGTGGAGTAGTTCGCCTTGGTAATAATAAGGCATGCAAGGTTCATGGTATTGGTTCGGTCAGATTTAAAATGTTTAATGATCGAGAACTTCTTACTCACAATGCGAGGTATGTTCCAGAACTCAAGCAGAATTTGTTATCTATAAGTATGTTTGATGATCTAGGCTATTGTACTAGAGTTGAACGTGGAGTGTTGAAGATTTCGCGTGATGAATTGATTATCGCTAAAGGTCTAAAATATGTGGTCTATATATTTTAGAAGGTTCAAATGTTATTATTCATTCATCGTTAACTAGTGGATGCTTTCATGACAAGGAAGAGCTACGGGATTTAAGTTTAAGACGTTATGAATGCCTTGAGAAAGTTTCAGAGGAGTATAATGAATTTTGCAGAAATTAAGGGAAAAAAATGCATGTTACCGCTGAGTTGTTATTGAGTTTTTGGGGAAGAGCTGGGGTTAAAATAACTTATTTAGTTGGTAGAGAATTTCTTCAGAAGAAGAATAGTGAAAACCAAGGGAGGAACCTGGGAGGAACTATAATGGAGAAAACTCAGTTTGAGGTGGAGTTTCCTACTATGGATGCTAGCAGTAGTGAGGGAACTGTTACAGAGATCTCTGATTATCATTTAACTCATGATAAGGTAAGGAGGGTTATTGTAACATCTCAAAGGGACGGTTATGCTAGCCTTGGATATTATGTTTTTAATGTGGCTGAAGGACTGCAAAATAAAAGAAGAAAAACCTTCAGGGAGGCATTTGAAAACAGGTGGAGTCAAGGGTGATTGAAAAATCATATTTGTAGGCTTGTTAAATTACCTAGGCAGAAAAAGGGTAATTGGGAACAAGTGGATGCAAGTTGCGAGATCAAGATTCAAGGTGAAGATTGTTGTAAATGTGCCTTAAAACCTTTGTTGATGAAGAGAAAGAAAATATATTTTGGAGATTGCATTTACCGCGAAAATCGAACGAAAATGCGAGGGAAAAAAACCGAACGGTGAATAGTGTTGGTCGTACGGATGAATAGTGACATACGTAAGGATAAATAGTGACGCCGTACGGTGAATAGTGGTATCCGTACGGTAAATAGTGTTTTCGCGTTTTCGGGCTTTTTCGATTCGGTCCATGGATCCATGTGATTTTGAGCTTTATTTGTTGGGTATTTGCCATTATAAATATGTATCTCTTATATGGTTGTGTGTGTCACAATCATAGATTTTACATCAGCAAGGGTTTAAAGTCATAGTATAGGGTTTCAGCTATTCACAAGGAAAACCTTAGAAAAACAAAGGTTTAGGGAAACCTGCAAAGGTTTAGGGAAACCTTTGGAGTTGTTTAAGGTTATTGTGAAACACTGTTACACATTGGATTTGAGTGATTCATATATTGAGAGTTGGAGAGGTTGAGAAACACTTGGGTAGAAAATAAAGAACAGGAACCTGAAGGTGAAGACTATTTTCTTGTAACTCATCTGTAATCTCTTGTAACAACTTTCTGAGTATAACTTTCTGAGTATAGTGAATTGGAGAGCTGCTCTCTCCCCCAGAGTAGATCGTTTGATTGAACTGGGTAAACAAACCTTCAATTTTTCCTTGTCTTATTCTGTTATATTATATATGTACGGATTATTATTGCTGAAGACCATTTATTTTGGTTGCTATTGTTCTTTGCCTCACAAAATGATATTAAATTTTGTCGTAATTCACACAAAGATTCACAACAATATAAATAAATTAAATACTTTTTATAAGAATGTTTTTTTATCTAAGATTGTATAAGAATATTTTGTTCATTTTTATATTAAAATAAATAAATAATTTTTTATTCGAACACCTTTTTCTAGTTAAGATTTTATAAAGACACTTTATTCATTTTTATTATGTAAAATAATAAAAGTTAATGAAAACAACTTTTTTGAAATTACATTAATATGCGTATTAGTTATTTTTTTTTAGAAACTCTCATGTTGCGTTCGTTAGGAGATAAGCAAATGAGATTGCTCATGCTTTGACACAGAATCAGAAAACTTTATCTTTTGTTAGTCTCCACAATTTCAATAATATACTTACATGTATTCAAAATTTTATTATTAATGAAATACATTAAATCTTTCCTGTAAAAAAAAAATTATATTATTATATTAAATAATTGAAATTCGTAAAGTAAATGAAAAAAAGTAAAAATAAAATTAGGGTTGTTGCTATCAAAATGACACGTCGTTATCATGACAATCTTAAATTTATATTAAGTAGATTTCAAATTCACCGTAATAACTAATATAATTAAATAAAAATACATGTTTATATAATAATACGCTACAATAATAAAATCAAACAATGAATAAAATATTTCAACACTAATTGCATACTAACTTCTTCTATGATTAAATGCATACTCATAATAGCATTAGGCATTTAACAAATATCCCAAGTGGTATACATTACATAAGCAATGGCTCATTGATGGCCAGCACCGCCATTGTTGACGAAGAAAGCAGGTTTAAACTCCTCTTCACACCACACTATTATTACATAAATTATAAAAAGACACCATTCAATGATAATAGCATAATATTCAAGTAGAAAAGTTGAAAAGATTAGATGCCCAAATAAACAGTAACAACACACATACTCATTTCATCTTTAGACGTTGACGTAATATTCGAACCTCAAAATTAGATTGCGTTGCGTCCACTTATTAAGTAGTATAAAACAAACCAGTCAATTTATAATTATAAGCAAACTTCAGTTGTATTTTGTATTTTATCTCTGCATGGACAAATCCTTTTTTCTTTTATGGTTAGGGTCCAAAATGAATTGAACCAACTCGAAAATAGTTGAAATTTGATTCAACAATTAAATTTTTGAACTTGATTCATGAAGCAAACCAGCTGAATATAAAAAAAAAAAATTAAATTCGTTAACTAAATAAGCTGAATTTGAACTATACATAGTTCGACTAATTTGATTTATTAGTCAACTCGATTATATAAGAGAAAAATTATATTGTCTTTAAGAGTAGGTTTGAAGATTTACTTCAAATTTTAACTCTATATTATCTCTTTTGTACTATTTATGGTAGTAAAGTGCTGTAATCATTTTATGATAGAAATATATCAATTTTTAATAATTTTGGGTATACTATTTCATTAAATTTGTAAGGTTATTAAATATTTTGATAAAGTTGTGATTTTTTTTAGACAAATTTAAACTCAAATTGAGTAGTTTTTGAATTAGACTTTCAAACGCATCTCTTGAAAATTGTGTAGTTTTTGAATTATAGATTTTTGAAATAAAATAAAATTTCAATTTGATAATTTTTATTTTATTTTAATATTTTATGTTTAAAAAAATATTAATTTAAAATGTGAAATATATAAAAAAAATAGACTTAAAATATGACTTTTAAATCCGTAAAATAAATGAGCTGAACCTAATGAGACGAACTAAATTGTTCGTAAATTAATAATGAATCGAATTTAAATTTTAAAAAAATTCGTGTCGAATTTAAACCGAAATTTGACTTGAATCAATTATTAACGAGTCGAGTCGAATTAAAACGAATTCGATTTGCCTCGACTCATTTTCAACCATATTTATGATAAATAAACTTTATTTACTAGTAGCAAAGATGAGTACAACAGATTTAAATGACTAAACAAGTCACCAAAATACTTGAGACACTTGGAACGCATACATATTTTTTTGTCATTAAAATTTACTATTTAAAGATAAATAAATAAAATATCGTAGGTTTGAATCTATTCTCTACCTCTAATATTTTTATACTGCTATTGACTAAATTAATTTAACAAGGTAGATGCATAATAAAATGGATGTAAGAATAGTTCAGGCAGGGAATACTTTATTCTAAATTTCTATAAAGCACCCTTACATTTAACCTAAGTGTGAGGGTGATACCACTACAATTTTTAAATAAACAGGTTTTGTTTTTTTTTTTTCTTTCTAAAAGCAATTGATTATGAGAATATAAAGGGTATTCTATCCCTTTACATACAAGAAAAGGATCTAAGGAAAAGCCCTTCCAAAACAGAATTTTAGCCTAAACTTAAAAAATTTTTAGCCTAAACTTAAAAAAAATCCAGGTTAAAGACATAGAAATTAAAGTTGGCATAGGGGTTAACCTCGCAACAGTTCCATTTCCAAGCCAAAAATTCGATCTTCCAACAAATGTCATTCACATTACAATACCCTTCATTAAAAACTAAGTCATTTCTAACCAACCAAATCACCCAAACAGTTGCTAACCAAATAAAACCCATAATTGAAAAGGCACCTTGATGGTAACTTGACCCACACTAGTCCAAAAGAAAATTGCAGCTATGATTAGCAAAGACGACATTGCTTCCAACCCAATTCCTCAAGTTCTCCCATATTAAAGAAGAGATTTCATAAGAATAAAACAAGTGATGCACATATTCTGCCTCCGAATGGCACAAAACACAGTTAGGATTAATGCTAGACATACCTCTTTTAATCAAAAGGTCCCTTGTAGCCACCATATTCCACATAATTTTCCAACCGAACACAATAATTTTAACCGACGCCTTAATCTGCCAAAGACAATTGAAAGCCTTTCTTTGCTCAACGAGAAGCCATTCCTGACCAGTTGGATAAATCATCAAGCGATACGCCTCACTAACTATAAAAACATCTGCCTCATGACTTATCCATCTAACCACAACTTTCTCTCCTGCTGTAGGTCTAAAATCTGCTAATAGATCTTTTAATGATTGCAGCTTGTTCCAAACGCCTCCGATTGCCTCCGGATTAATACCAAACTCTCCTCAATTCCAGCTTTCATTTGACCAGCTTCCCATTTGATCCACACAATCTGATTTTCTATTACTAATACAATACATGTCCGAAAAAAGAGCAGTTAAAGGAATGTTGCTGCACCAATTTGCTGTCCAAAAAGAGACCAATCTACCATCACCGACGTCGAATTTGATACAACATGCAAAACAAAAACCAAGATTAGCCGTAACGGTTCCCGAGTTCACAAGATCCTTCCACCAAGCAGATGCCGGGTTTCTCGCTCAAAATTCTCCCTTTAAAATGTGTTGTTTCAAATCTCCATAACGAGTTGTAAGAACCCTCCACCAAAGCGATTCATCTTCCGTCATAATCCACCACTTCCATTTTGAAATTAGAGCCAGGTTGAACTCAGATAGACTTTTGATTCCAAGGCCACCGTTTTCCTTCTCCTTGCAAACAGATTTCCACTTCACCCTATGTATTTTCTTGTTGTGATCAGAACTTCCCCATAAGAAATTTTGTCTTAGCCTATCTAATTCCTTCCGAATGCTAACCGACACTTTGTAAAACGAAAAGAAAAATATAGGTAAGCTAGTTAGGACCGAGTTTATCAGCGTGATTCTTCCTGCAAAAGACAGAAATCTTCCTTGCCACAAAGCCAGCTTAGACTTGAACTTCTCGATGATTGACCTCCAAGTCTTTAATCTTCTAGGGTTACATCCAATAGGTAAGGCCAAAAACATAAACGCAGTTTCCTCAATTCTACAAGCCAGAAAATTCAACGCTTCTAATAAATAATGTCTACTTACGTTTATACCTATCAACCTGCTTTTGTGGAAATTAATGCCTAAGCCAGATACTAGGTGAAAAGCCCTAAGGATCGATTTAATACTCCATAGATTTTTCCAACCTCCTCGTCCAATTATCAACGTATCACCCACGAACTAAATAACTTCCGCCGAAGCCTCCTCATCTACCTTGAATCCTTCAAACTCAAAATTGAAGCCTTTTTAATCAACCGCGAAAGCCCTTCTGCAACAATAACGAACAAGAAAAGGGATAATGGATCACCCTGGTGAAGCCCACTTTGTACCTCAAAGTCTTTCTTAGGGCTCCCGTTCACCAAAATCGACAACTGACAGTTAAAAATACAAGCCTCTATCCACTTCACCCAAGTTATACCAAATCTTATTCTTCTCATCAAGAATCTCAAAAGGTTCCAATTCATGCAGTCATAAGCCTTCTCAAAATCTACTTTAAATAAAACATATTCTTCATTGCTTCTAGTGGTCATATCAACTATCTCGTTTGCTATCAGAACTCCATCCAACAGTTGCCTACCTGGGACGAAAGCAAACTGCGTCTTCGAAAAAATCCCACCTATAACCTTTTTCAATCTCCCTACCAAAATCTTAGACAAAATTTTGTATAAGCAATCTACCAAGCAAATTGGTCTGTATTCACCAAGATTAGCCGGATTCGCCACTTTTGGAATTAAGGTAAGAAAACAAGAAGTTATAGCTTTAGGGAGGAAAGCTCTGCCATAAAAGTTTTGCACAAAAGATATGATATCCTTCTTCATGAACGACCAACAATGTTTTAAAAACACGAAATTATAACCATCGGGGCCAGGGATTTTTGCCTCGTCACAACTCCAAATAACCGCTTTAATCTCCTCCTCAGATAAAGGAGATTCCAAATTCTGAGCTTCCACTGCAGAAATAGAATTGAAAACCAAGCCATCCAACGAAGGCCTCAAAAGCATATGTTCAGCAAACTTTTCTTTGAAGAACTTCCTCACCTCATGCTTCACTTCACTAACAGTTTCCACCTTTCCTCTATCAGTAACCACACTGCCAATATATTTTCTTCTTGCTCTACCTTTAATAATATTATGAAAAATCTAGAATTCAAATCACAATGCTTGGCCCATTTTATCCTCGCCTTTTGATGCAACATTCTATCCTTTATCAGTAAATTCTTCCACAAGGATTTGTTAGCTTGCGATTGAAGCTCGACCACTTCTTGAATCCCGTCACTGTCACCTTGAGCCAGATCCTTATCAAGCACATTAATTTCATCCACCACCTCATCAATCTTAAGATCATGCCAACCAAAGATCTCTCGGTTCCATAATCTGAGTTTACCCTTCAAAAGTTTGAGTTTTTCGTTGATTACAAAATCACTTCTTCCCTCCACTTTCAACCCAGCCCATTACTTCTAAACAAACTTCAAGAAATCTTTATTTTCAAACCAACAATTATTCATTTTGAAAGGCTTCGGACCCCAATTAAGAGATGAAATCTTCAACCAAATCGGACAATGATCCGATATATCCCTCTTTCCAATAGATTGACCCACAACGCCCCACTTTTAAATAACCGTTTTCGACACCAGAAACCTGTCAATTCTACTCATGGATTTACCCTCTCGGCTAAACCAAGTAAAGCTGTTACCAGAAATAGGAAGATCAACTAAATTCAAACTATAATAAAAAGATTTGAATTCCCTAGCCTCTGATGTCCTAAAGGTACTAGACCTGCCTTTTCTTTCAAAAGACTTAGCAGTCGCGTTAAAGACTCCTCCCACCAGCCATAAACCATCTTTTAATTTCATATTCAGAGTTTGAAGAGTACTCCACAACCGCCTCTTGGATCCAATGTCACAAGCTATATACACATTGATAGCATAATAAACGTCATCTTTCAAAACAAACTTAATCCCAAGATACATTGCTACTAAACCATCCCACATCCTGAGCATTCCATAAGTTTTTCACAGAGGTATCATCAACCACTTTTAACTTTGATTCTTGAATAAAAAATAATTCTGCCTTACCTGATGAGATGATGGAGCTAATCCTTCTTCTTTTTGAAGAATTGCCTCCGCCTCGAATGTTGAGTGAGCCAATAATCATTGAAAACCCTTTGACCGCGCCTTCTTCCCTTTGATTCTGACCTTATCTAAAGCTTCCATCTCTGCAATATTTTTAGGATAATTCTTCAAATTGACATCAACAACCACTCCCAATTTTGTAACTGCATTCCACACCTTCTCCCCAACATTAGACTCCATGTTCTCCCAGAATTTAAAATTACACAACCTAACGTCTGAATCAGAAGTAGGCTCACAACACAATATAGATCCCCTAGAAAAATTCTCCGTCTCCTCAGATTCTGACGCCACCTTCGAATTTGATTTAACCAATAGAACAAGAGAAGGATTTTTGGGTTTCAAGACATCGAAGAAAGAAAGCTGAGGATACGCCTCTATCGGATCCCCAAAGCTAACAGGTTGCAAAGGACTAACCAGGCCCAGACACCTCTTAATGGGCTTGGACTTTTTCTTATTAACTGGCCCAATAACTTCCACTAATCTCCTCAGCTTTTTAATCTTCGCTTTTGACTTTTTCTTGTTTCCCAAACTGCTGACACCATCTACCTTAACTATGGGGAGCTGTGCCAAACTGGTATCACGCAAAACGCCTGCCATGTCAACATCAGGGTATCCTTCCAACACAAGATTTTTTGCTGTAGGAACCTTTAATGCTTCGAAAGCCGTTTTGAAACCAAAATTCGTCCCTATCATAACCGTCTCCCTATTCACCTTTACATTGCTTTTCTGCCTCGATAATGGAGAAGAAATTATTTCTGATTCCGATGAGACCATAACCACCTCTCTGACCGGCAAAGACAAAATACCTTCCATGAGAAAGTGCGAAGCTTTATCGAGCTCCAAACTCCTATCGTCATCCTCCTCAGGAAAATATTTACCCCATACACTATTTGAATCAGAAGATGAAACTATATCTCCCTTCTTCTTGTTTGGATCATCAGCGTAAATGCGCAAAGGACCATGATAATCTTCTCTCATTTTGATTCTAAACACTTTCTCATTGATCAGCACACTGAACGATTCATTCGGCGCCATAGCACAGTTTGTTTGAACCATGATCCTTGCAACATCCATACAATCTCCCTTGAGGGTTTTGTCATCCACACAAATATATCTTCCCACCAACTTTGCTAACAACTCAAAAAAAGAAAAATTCCAAGCATGGCATGGGATGCCATAGCATCTCAACCAAGTTACCCTTTCTTTGTCAACATCTTGTTCTCTCCATTCTCTGATTTCCTTGAACCATTACTTCCACCAAGTTTATGCCTCCCTAATGATATCTTTAATTTCCCCTGGTTCACTCTCTTCCAGAAGGCAAAGATTTACCCCCAAAGGAGTTACCTTAATAGAAAAGTAGTCTTCCATCTCGAAACTTGTCTGAATATTGTACGCCATCCCAGAATCATTAACAACTCCCACGTACGCTTTTCTGAACCTCGCAAGCATAACTTCATCCGGAGAAAATTTCACGTGTGTAGGAACCTTACTAAGGTTAGAACTCGCCTCAAAGTTGGATTTATTCACGACTTCAGCAAAAGAACGAGTACCTACATTTCCCTTAAACTTTCCCTCCCACCTTGTTACCTCATCCTTATAACTCCTTTCCGTGTCCTTTGAAGATCCCCCACCACTTACCCTGAACTTGTCTCTACCGACACTCCCGTTTTTAAGCACCTCTGGCCTCTTAAATCTAGGGATATTAGCATGGATTTTAACATTATCAATAATAATGTTATCCAGTTTTACTGCTAAAAGCCTCACATCCTCCCCATCGACAAACCTAGCAAAGCCAAACCGTTTCCGAACTTGTTTCTTTTTTACGCGGTCTGGAAACACTAATAACTAGAACGAAATAAAACCTTCTTCTCTCGTGTTGAAATGTCTTGATCCATGAGGGAACGAGTCTCATCTTCCTGCTGGTTGTTTTCTATTTTTCTTGTTGACAACCTTCTTCCACTCCATTTGAACAAAACTTTTCGAATTCATTAAGGATATACAAATAAACATTACTGTTTGAAAAGGTTTATAGTTTTTTTTAAACTATAAATAGGTTTTGTCATCTTCAAAAGGTTTATAGTTTTTTAACTATAAAAACATTACTATTTGAACCAGGGTCGGCCCAATCAATTTAGAGGCCCTGTTCTAATTTTAAAAATGGGCCTAAATTAAAAAAAAAAATATAATTTTAATAATTAAAAATGACAAGCAAAAGATAAAATTATATATTAATCAAATTAAGTATCAAAAAGTTCAAAGTATTGTTTAAATTATAAACATCTTTTCATACAATTTAAAGTATCTAACTACTTAAAAAGAGCCTTCCTACGAAGAGAAAATTATATATCTAAATAATTTTGTATTTGCTTGTGTCATTCCAAATCACAAGTTTACTGTCGTCAACAACAAAAGTACAAAACCACAATTTCTTATAAATGAATCACATCCTTAATTTAATTTCATAACTCTCATACACACACCTTTCTAATTTCTTGTTCAATATTTTCATTACTAGTGATGAAGAGAGAAAGAGAAAATTATCATAATAAATTAATAATACTAATAGTTGCAGTAAAAAGAGTTGTCATGTTGCAGAATTTAGTTATCTTACAAAGGCGCTGTTTTCGTTTTGCCGTAAATCCGTCGACGTCGTCGTTAACTTATGTGCAATATGGTTTGAGGAGAGAAAGTTTTGATTTTTGTTTCACTTTCACAGCAGTTCAGAAAAGAGAAAGAGGGAGAAGATAAAAAGTTTTGTATAATAAATTAATAGTGTATACTAATGTTTCCTTCTTCCTATTTGCTTTCCTTGTTTGTTTTCCGCTGGAGAGGAAACGTTTTGGTTTCCAACATTAATATTTCATTTATTTTTATTGTATTGAATAATAATTCTTTAAACAAATTATATTGAATAATAATAAAAAAAATGGGGCCCCCAAAAAAGTGAGGCCCAGTGCTTGAGCACTGGCTGCACTTGAAAAGAATCGGGCCTGATTTGAACCTCGGGAAAACTCCAAAAATATGAAATTGTAAGCAAATGTAATTGAAATTGATCTTGTTTATTGTTATTTAAAGAAAGGAATTTCTACATATTTGAGGTGAATGAAAATGCAGTAATTTTTTTTTACTACAAATGTGATATGCTCTACATCATTTAAATATTTAAATATGCGATATACCACATTTTGGCAACACTTAAAATGCAATAGTTATAATTATGTTTATGTCTATTTTTTAGTTGCAAAAGTGAAAGAAAATGAAAAAAAGATGGAATTAAATGTTTATAAACTTATTTGTTAGACTTAACTTTTATTTAATGTTTTTGGTAAATATTTTTAACTCGAGAAAAATATTATTATGTGTAGTTTTGTTTTTAAGGGGAGAGATGTCGAACATGATGTTCCAGCAACGTGCACGATAAGATACACTAGAAACAATACAATAACTGGTAATAAATGATGGAGCATAAAATCAATAAAGAACACAATAAAATTATTTACCAAGTTTAGTAAAACTACATCCACGTCTGGGGCTGAGACCACAACCCAAGAAAGGTAATTCAATATTAGTAGTTTAGTACAATTAGACTTACAAACAATAACAAACCATATGTTGTTCCATGCCTCTTCCTAACCCTACCCAATGACTCTATTTAAAACATCTCCTAAATATGAAAACTTACTCACTTTCTTCTCTGCCACAATCCTAATGACACGGGCAAACAATCACTAAACCATACTGATCAACTTCAATCTTCACAAGATAAAGAATATTGAAAGTTACAACTCAACTAGACAAACCTTCTATGCCAAGTTATTGAAACATAGAGGTGTACATAAACAATGTTGATTACAACTCAACTAGACAAACCATCTATGCCAAGTTACTGAAACATATATGCGTACATAGAGATTTAACACTAATCCTATTAGGGCATTATCATGATTACACGACACAAAACCTAGACACTCTAAGATCTTCAATGAGAGTGCTTTCATTTCAATATAGGTTTGAACTCCTTATACACTAATGTAACTCTGGGATTTTTCTTGGATAATATCTTTGAATTCTTCCAGAATTAATGTAGAATCTGTTAGATATTTGATTTGCTCCTTGAATATCTCCAACAAGATACAATTTGTTTTTATTCAAATTCAAATTTAAATCGTCATTTAAATCTGAATTAAACTTCATCCAATTATCAAACAAATCCCCTAATTATATTGTTAAATCAATAACAATAATTTTTTTTACCAATCTTCTGCAAATCACGCTCCAAAATGCAGCATTCTAGCTCCTGTTGCACAAGGTCCAGATTTCGTACCAACATGCTGGAGCATCCCGCCCATCCTCTCTGTCCTTTCTACAGCTTCATACAGCTTTAGCAAGCTAGATCAATCTTGAACACTTGGGCACTTCTCCCAGTTGTTTTTTTTGCTAAAATGTAATCAATCCAAATGGTCAATCTTATATGAACAATATTATCCCCCTTTTGGCAAATTGAGGCAAAACATCTCTTCAAGAGATAAAAGTGTAACACCCCGATTTTCATATTAACATTTTATTTAATTATTGGAGTATTTATGTGTGTGTGGTTTGATTTATTTAAATTATTCTAGACTATTTGTGTTTTTTTGGAGAATTTAGGGGTATTTTAGAAATTTAATAATTATTGGTAATATAGAGTTTGAGAGCGGAGAAATAAAATATGATTTATTTAAATTATTAGAGATAATTATATCATTTTAATTATTTAGTAATAATTTGAGTAACTAGAATTATTAAAAATAATTTATACTATTATGGATTTCCACTAAATATTTATTTAAGTGCAATTTTATTTAAATCAAATAAAAGCGTGACATTTATTTGGAAAATATAATTTTTTATAATAAAATGAAAATTGAGATTTTACGTTAGAAATTTTAAAGTTAGAGAGGGGGGGGGGGGGGGGGGGGGGGGGGGGGGTGAGTGAGGAAGGTGTGAAGTCCAATTGGGATAAATTAGGTTAATATAAATTCTATCGTGAGAGGTTGCGCTAGGGTACGAGAAAGAAAATTAGAAAATTAGGAAGTGACAGATCCTGGGATTTGGAATACGCAAAGCTTATGGAAGCGATCATAGGAGAGTGAAAGTTTCAATTTCGAGTAAGGGGGAGTTACTTTACCTATGGGTGATTATTAGGCAGCCAAGATGGTGAGGGATCCTTACCCTCCCATAACCGTCTTGGGTAATTTTAGTACTTTCTTCAATTTCCTGTAATTTTGTAATATGTTTGGCCAAATGGAGTTTGAGAAAAACCCCATTAGCATCGATTGAATGAATATGTTTGTTTCTGTGTGTTACTGTGTTGGCCAAATGGGGTTTGGGTAAAACCATATTGGCATTGATCAAATAAATAGTTTTGTTTCTTTTTGTTACTGTGGTGACCAAATGGGATTTGGGATAAATCGCCTATGGTCACCATAAATGATCCGTTATTGATAAATTAATATGAGTTTGTGTATTCCTGTGATGAATTGGTCGTTCGTTATGAGTAGGTAGGGGGAATTGTGACATTTTGTACCTGTGATTTTAGGAGATATTTTCAACTTTTTTTTTATTTTTCGTTCCTATATTTTTTGTCTGGACAAAAGACCTTAAATATTGAATTTCATTGGTTTTGGTCCCTAAAGTTAAAATCCGCAGGAAAAATCACAGGTTTTCTTCAAATTTTCACGCGTGTTTCAACTTTAGGGACTAAAACCAAAAGAATTTTAACATTCAAGGATTATTTCCAACAAAAATACGATACACGGACGAAAATAAAAACAATCCAACTTATAGGGACCAAAAGACTAGTTAATCCTTATTATAGTTACTATTTATTATGATACAACCATATATAAAATAGGCATAAGCGACAAGCTAGTACTTGAAATTACTCTCTAGTGAATTATCAATTATTTTGTTATTTTGATGTTTTGCATATTATGTTTTATCATATTTTTTTAATTCCAAGTATATAATAACGTGTTGACTAAAGACAAAGAAAATTGAATCGATTCAATGCCTAAATGATTTGATTCAAGTAGAAAAACAAAATGACCTGAATCATTCACAAATTGACTATATTCAAAATCAAAATGACTCAATTCATTCAAAAATTGGCCTAATTCATGAAAGTGTCTCTAAATTCAATTTTACATTTGTTTGAAGGAATTGACTCAATTCAAATGGTTGACTCGATTCAAAATCAAAATGACTCGATTCACTCACAGATTGACTAGATTCATTAAAGTGCCTATAAACCCTGTTTTTGTTCTGTTTGTGGGAATCAAGTTATGACTCTGCTTGAACTGATTCAAAGGCAAAATGAATAAATTCATGGATACGCTAATCATATTTGAAACGTGAAAGTGGATTGATGTTGGCATTCAACCAGGGTCTATGGTGAATTCTTCTCAATCTTGATCTCAAGATTGTTATGTATTGAAAATGAACAAAAACCAGAACACATTTACAGAAGATGAGTATGAACTGCAGAGTAACTCTCTGCCTACAATTGTGGAATTTTATTATCACTTTTGTAACTGCAAAACCGTGATTATCAAACTTGATGATTACAATGATAAAGGGTTTCTCTCTATTTATAGATTTAGGTTAACTTGCATCTCAAGCTAAAGTCCAAACTATAAAATCCCAAAAATATCTAATCTAATCTTTCTAAATTAAATCTGATCTTTCTAAATCAAATCTAATCTTTCTAAAACAATGAATTACATATTTAACACACCACCTAATTCATTGTTTCTAAGATATCTACATTCATCATAGACCTTAGCTTCTTGAACACTTCGACTGACACTCCCTTCTTCATGATGTCTGTAATCTGATTCTCAGTTCTGCAGTGTTCCAAGTTCATTTTCCCTTCTGCTACCTGTTCTCGAAGATAATGGAACCTCATTTCGATTTGCTTGCTTCGACCGTGTGCTATTGGATTCTTCGCCAAGTTGATAGCTGACATGTTGTCGATCTTCATGGTAATTGCTCCATGACTCTTCCCTGTAATCTCTTCGACCAGGTTCACCATCCATGTTGCTTGACATGCACAAAGAGAAGCAGCTATGTATTTTGCTTCGCATGATGACAATTGTTGAAGCTAGAATAGCGGCAAGCAAAAATATATAAGTAACCCAATTTATCGTTCTCCACAGGGATCAGTGCGAGGGAAAGAATGCCATTCAACGGTTTCTATATTTCTAAACTCATGGATCAAAAGTTCTGGTTTAAAGACGAACCAAAAGCAAATGCGGAAAATGTAAAGACGGAAAATATAAAGTAAAGACAGAATTATAAACGGGGCCTTGTTGGAATTGGATCTCATCAATTGATAACACATGCATTCTTCTAATCAAGCAAACACAAATCAATCATTCGCCAAATATCCTCGCGTATCACTCACAACGGAGGTTATGTCTAACGCAACGTCGAGAGGCCAACTGTATTGTCTCATCAGTGATGTCTCACGCAACAAAACCAACACAGAGCTTTAAGAGCAGATACTCACGCAAGTGTTAATCCTAAATCTATCTCTAGAGTTCAGTCCTAACAGATATTACTATAACATCCATATCAAATAAATGATTTCTTCGTATTTAAGCAAGATCAAAATAAGTACACACGCTTAACCCTTTTTACATGTATTCAACTAATTTGTCCAATGAATGCGAATATCCTTCTTCATCACTATTATCACGCATCCTCGCGATATCGTATCGATCCTACTCATGCTACCCATGCTACTTAATCAACACAATACAACAACAGATCAAATGAATATCAACTCACAAAACCATGTCAAAAGCTTGTTCATTGATAGATGAAAATCTAAGATCAAAGATTTGTAAAGGTTTTGTCAAGACCACAAATAATCAACCAAAGACAACAACAATAGAAAATCAGAGTTCAAATCACATACATACATTAGAGGAAATACAATAGGTATCAAAAGATTACATCCCTCTCCAACAAGAAATCAAAGATCCTACCTTTTCTCCCTTGGAAATGAAAGAGATATCAAGTTCTGATCCCAAAATTACAACAACATCAGAACCCCCCTCCCAAAACATCAACTAAAATGTGTAAAAATTGTATTTATCCAATTCAGAAATTTGAAGGTTCGCTAGGCGAACCAATTCATTCGCTAGGCGAATGGTTAAAAATAGGCACATCAGGTGCCTCAAACAGTTAAACCGCCCCTGAAATTTCACGTGCATTCGCGAAGCGAACAAAACACCCGCGAAGCGAGCCTTCGCCAAAACCTTCGCCCAGCGAATTTAGGGACTTTTCCTACTGAAACTTTCTGCCACCCCTTCGCTGGGACACTCGCCAACGTTCGCTAGGAGCTCGCCAGCACTCGCGAGGCGAATCCTACTGTTGCAACTTCAATTCTTTAGCAGCTTGCACCATTTCTTTGTGTCTTCAAACTTTGATCATTTAGTGCATTTCCTGCACAATAACACACACATTACAAGCACCAAAGGTATATTATCAATGTGTAGAAGAACAACAACAATCATGGATAAAAACCATGAAAACATGAGAAAAGAGATGAAAAAGTGCAAAGAAAGATATGCCAATTTTAGGCCAAATCCGCACCTAACAAATCTCCCCAACTAAACTCTTGCTTGTCCTCAAGCAAAGTATGCCCCTCGTTAAAAACAAGCGGATTTGCTCAAGCTTAAGAATCAACCAAAATCCAGAAAAACCAAACATGAAAATGCGCACAAGCAACGCCTACCACTCAATAGAATCGAACAATGATAAAGAATGAAGTACTTAAACAAATATCATGGACTGGTTCAAATGACAACTAAATTTTCATACTTGAATCACTCTAACATTCCTCTTCAAAATAAGAATGAAGAAATTGACGCGTTTGCAACCGCGGGGAAATTTCACTCACCCGACAAACAATGCAAATAGCAATCCAATTCATACAACATCTAACAATCAACATGAAAATATGGAAGCAAAAAGATCACTAAGGGCTTTAAGGGATATAGCTTGGTCGGGTTAACAACAAAGGGACATTTCTAAAGGTCTTTGAATCGAAAATGCCGATAAATGATATTTACACATTTACAACTTCATTCACCATTCTCATTCCTTTACCACAAACCTTCTCAAACTTCCTTTTGCACAATTATTTCACTTTCTATTTTTTTTCATCAAACAAGCATTCTTTTTCTTGTGTTTTTCACATTCATATTTACACTTTTTCCTTTCATGCTTGTTTGAACTTTTTCAAAAGGTTCAAGCAACCTACCATCTTCTTTTTCATTCTCCCCAACTTGAATTCAACCAAACCTCATGTGAATGCACCTTGCCTTTACGGCAAGGAAATCAAAGTATACAATTTTCAAAGGTTCCCGAAGAAAATTTTCAAACCTCACAAAATTCAATGATGAACCAAACTAGCAAATTATGTACATAAACCAAGTTCATCACTAAAATGAGATTTAAATTGTTTTAGGCTCAAAGGGGCTAACAAATTCTCACAACTCACGGGTAAGAAACTTTTGGATACGGTTGTGCTCAATATAAACAAATGCCTTGATCATTTCTAATGCTTCCACAAAATCACAATAATCAAAAGATAAAGCATGAATCAAATGAATTAAACAAAGTTATCAGTCATCCTTGCATATAGTAAACAATGGAGGTTTCCTCACAATTTGTGGCTTTTGGACCTAAGTGAAACAAGCATTCAAACAAGTTGCAAAATGAAACAAAGATACACATTTCCACAAAGCACAAAATTCTTAAATCATTCTAGCATTCTATAAAGCAATACAATTTACCAGGCATACTTTCAAAGCTCACAACATCCAGACTCGGTCGAAGCTTCATTGAATTCTTTTTTTTTTTTTTACAAAGCAACCAATCTAGAAGGAGTTCTCAACATTCCTGAACACACTAGACAAAACATTAAAGGAACACAAATGCATATAATATAAACAAATGTACAAAGCTTAAAAATATAGAAACTATGCGATGCGATTCAATATCTAAACACCAATCCCCGGCAACGGCGCCAATTATTGAAGCTAGAATAGCGGCAAGCAAAAATATATAAGTAACCCAATTTATCGTTCTCCACAGGGATCAGTGCGAGGGAAAGAATGCCATTCAACGGTTTCTATATTTCTAAACTCATGGATCAAAAGTTCTGGTTTAAAGACGAACCAAAAGCAAATGCGGAAAATGTAAAGACAGAAAATATAAAGTAAAGACAGAATTATAAACGGGGCCTTGTTGGAATTGGATCTCATCAATTGATAACACATGCATTCTTCTAATCAAGCAAACACAAATCAATCATTCGCCAAATATCCTCGCGTATCACTCACAACGGAGGTTATGTCTAACGCAACGTCGAGAGGCCAACTGTATTGTCTCATCAGTGATGTCTCACGCAACAAAACCAACACAGAGCTTTAAGAGCAGATACTCACGCAAGTGTTAATCCTAAATCTATCTCTAGAGTTCAGTCCTAACAGATACTACTATAACATCCATATCAAATAAATGATTTCTTCGTATTTAAGCAAGATCAAAATAAGTACACACGCTTAACCCTTTTTACATGTATTCAACTAATTTGTCCAATGAATGCGAATATCCTTCTTCATCACTATTATCACGCATCCTCGCGATATCGTATCGATCCTACTCATGCTACCCATGCTACTTAATCAACACAATACAACAACAGATAAAATGAATATCAACTCACAAAACCATGTCAAAAGCTTGTTCATTGATAGATGAAAATCTAAGATCAAAGATTTGTAAAGGTTTTGTCAAGACCACAAATAATCAACCAAAGACAACAACAATAGAAAATCAGAGTTCAAATCACATACATACATTAGAGGAAATACAATAGGTATCAAAAGATTACATCCCTCTCCAACAAGAAATCAAAGATCCTACCTTTTCTCCCTTGGAAATGAAAGAGATATCAAGTTCTGATCCCAAAATTACAACAACATCAGAACCCCCCTCCCAAAACATCAACTAAAAAGTGTAAAAATTGTATTTATCCAATTCAGAAATTTGAAGGTTCGCTAGGCGAACCAATTCATTCGCTAGGCGAATGGTTAAAAATAGGCACATCAGGTGCCTCAAACAGTTAAACCGCCCCTGAAATTTCACGTGCATTCGCGAAGCGAACAAAACACCCGCGAAGCGAGCCTTCGCCAAAACCTTCGCCCAGCGAATTTAGGGACTTTTCCTACTGAAACTTTCTGCCACCCCTTCGCTGGGACACTCGCCAACGTTCGCTAGGAGCTCGCCAGCACTCGCGAGGCGAATCCTGCTGTTGCAACTTTAATTCTTTAGCAGCTTGCACCATTTCTTTGTGTCTTCAAACTTTGATCATTTAGTGCATTTCCTGCACAATAACACACACATTACAAGCACCAAAGGTATATTATCAATGTGTAGAAGAACAACAACAATCATGGATAAAAACCATGAAAACATGAGAAAAGAGATGAAAAGGTGCAAAGAAAGATATGCCAATTTTAGGCCAAATCCGCACCTAACAACAATGCCACTACTGGCTCTTTTCTCGAACTCCAAATGATTTTTCAAGAAACTCCCAAGCTTCTTTTGCTAATTCTACATCACTAACCATTTCAAAGTTATCTGGATCAACACATTGATGGATTATAAAGAGAGCTTTATAATCTTTCTTCTTCAATTCTTTATATGCTGCTTTCTCCTGATCTATCTCAATTTCTGCAAGTGGTGATAATCCCTCCTTCACAAGATCCCAAAGATCTTGGTAACAGAAAACCACCTTAATCTACTTGCACCAATTCTCATAATTATATTTCTTGAGAATTGGAAGATTTGCTAGAAAGTGACCGTCCGGGTGATTCATCTCCATCACAGTTGTTCTTCCCTTGAATCAAAACCGGAGCTCTAGATACCAGATGTTGGAATTTCAACCACAATCTATGGAGAATTCCTATTCAATCTTGATCTCAAGATTGTTATGTAATGACAATGAACAAAAACAAGAACACGTTTAAAGAAGATGAGTATGAACTGTAGAATTCTCTCTGCCCACACCTGTGGAATTTTATTATCACTTTTGCAACTGCAAAACCGTGATTATCAAACTTGATGATTACAATGATAATGGTTCTTCCCTATTTAAAGATTTTGGTTAACTTGCATCTCAAGCTAAAGCCCAAACTATAAAAGTCCAAAAATATCTAATATAATCTTTCTAAATCAAATTTGATCTTTCTAAATCAAATCTAGTCTTTCTAAAACAATGAATTACATATTTAACAATTGATTCATTTTAGCTTTGATCCTAATCACTTTCCATCATTTGAATTGATTGATTGAGCATTTGAATAAAGTCATTCAGTTCATTTTTAGATCATTATGTGTGTCATCTCATGCACATAAAAATAGTATTTTAATTTCATAAATAAAAAAACTCGATGAGAAAACTCACATCAAGAGAACAAGATGAAATAATTTTTTGTGAGAAAAAGCTTTGAAACTAAAATTTCTTTTCTCTCTTTAATATTCACCTTCATCATTTTCATGGAGACTTATCATGTTGTTTGTGCGTATGATAAGGGATTGTGGGAAGTCATTCGTGTTTTAATTGTGAATTTTAGAGTGTGTATAAATTACATAGAAGGTGTTTGATCTTGCAAAAATTCAAAAGGTGAATTTCATTGATGAAAAAGAGAAGGGATATTTTCTCCATAAATGTGAAGTTTTTCTTTGTACATCGGTCAACCTATTGAAAAAGAAGTACTCAAGGCTTGAAATTTGAGATCAAGTGAAGATCAACAAGTTGTCAATGTTGAAGGAAATAACTCAAGGTTTAGAGTTTGGGATTGAGTGAAGATCAATGAACATTCAAATTTGAAGTTTATCAAATGTTTAACATGGTGATCAAGTGAATATCAGTAGTGATTGAGGAGCTCATTATAGATAAGATAAGATCAATCAAGAAGCAATAAAAAGATAATTTGGATTGATATAGTTTAACTTTGTTTCAATTGAATTGTTATGTTCGAAACCTAAATCAACGAATACAATGGAAGAACAAATTTTGAATCGTTCACTATCAAAGACTAGATTAGGCGCCTATGAGGATGATAACTGTAACACCCTTCTAAACCCAACGAATAATTTAGCGCATAAGTCAATAATTAAATCAGAGTAAATCACCGACAAGGGTGTCACATGCTTCATAAAAACATTCTTATCACGCATCCCGCTGCGTAACACAGGTTTCAAATAATTATAAAATTCATCTTAATAATTCCACATATAATTGAAACTTCGCAGCGGAATCTTAGTATCAACATGACTTCATAATTTTCGTCAAAGGACTTCAAGGCCTTTGATCATAATAAAAAATCAACATGAAACAAATCATCGCGTAACAAACTCTTAAAAACATGTTCTTAAATCAATAATGACTTCAGAAAACCAAACGTTCCCAAACCCCAATTTTATGTATCAGAGCAAGACCCTCTTAATTCACGGAAATAAGATAAATTGAATCCAAAGCTAAATCTTCACGTGTCAACGAGCTAACCTTGATCACATGCATGTTACCCACGTAGAGGTAACATTCAAATAGACAGGGTGAGTAATCACAAATCATTACAAAAGGTATAAGAAATAGATATAGTAGTTACAACAACAACTATCCATACATCATATATCCATCACACATCACACACATACTCAAACGGTCACTTCATTAAGTCATTCACAACATCATTACGTCATCAGTAAATCATCATCGTCAAAACATCACTTATGTCACAACATCATCAAAACATTTATTAACTCATATTTATACAATGTCACTTAGTATGTAATGCAACAAAACGACTCATGCATGTGGTACCAACACTTTGATGAACACATGGTCATCTCCCTCCAAAGATCCCCACCATAGGATCGTTTCCCACTCGGAACCAGAGCACATCATAAAACACACTCAATCCCACACAATGGGATTGATGCCACCACTGGACTGGAGTCCTAACATCGTCACTGGACCGAAGTCCTAACATATGTTGTGAATGCATGATGCAACACATCACAATAAACACGACCACGACTAGTCAAATTTGCATCATCATTCATGTAATCGTCATAGTATATCCCTCATAATCAGTCACACTCCATCATAACATCATTATTAGAAATACATCATATTAATCATTTCACTTCATGTGAGACAACGCAACAACAAAAAAAAAGAAAAAAAAGATAGAAGAAAAGTAAAATAAAAACAAATGTCAGCTCCTGCTCGCCTGGTGCTCGCCCAGCGAAGCAGGGGCGAAACGCCTTCCCCTCCATACAAAATTCCATAAGCACCTCTTTTTCATCCTTCTTTGCCTTTCCTTTCGCCCGACGCTTCCTGAGCGAAGTAGCTTCGCCCGACGAAGCATATGACTCGCCCGACGAAAGCACGAAAACAACAACTCTGCAGTTGCATTTTCTGCACAGTCCAGACCCCCAAAATTCTTGCGATTCCAATATCGTTCAATCTAAAAACGCACATAATTCACAAGATATCACAATACAACAACAACACTTCATAATAGGCATCATATACATCATCTAATAGCACTACAACATCATTTTATCACTTATTTCGTCATGAATAATCACATTACCATCATATTACTACATTTTCCTTAAAACCCCAAAACCCACCAACATACATCTAAACCCTATATCAATTATAATGAAAAGTAATACTCCCCATAACTTATATTCTTAGTTTTGATCCCTTTTACTTGAGTTCTACACAACAATCTCTTAGAGCCCTAGCTCTTCTACCTTTTTTCCTTAGTGTTGTTTCTCCAAAACACGATTGTTCAGAATGAACTTCTCCACTTCTATTTTCCCTTTTGTCAAACTTGCCCTTAGGATCCCTAATATGTCTTTCCCAACTCACCCTCACTAATACTTCTATAATAACCACATTGCCCTCGATGTTACCACTCATTTTATTTTAATTAATAATAATATTCTAAATAACATAATCTATATTATTCTATTATCATTAACTCTAAAATAATTCTAATTAATTATTTAATTTATAAATAAATCCTATTATTCCCTTAACTCATCATCACCCCACAACACGCAACAAGAACACACCTTGCGTAATAATTCACCAAAATTCACCGATAATCACAAATAATTTAACAAATATTAAAATATTAATATCGGGGGTGTTACAAACTCTCCCCCACTTAAAGAATTTTCGCCCTCGAAAATTACCTGAAGAAAACAGAGTCGGATACGACTCCCTCATATGATCTTCACGCTCCCAAGTTCAACTTTCACCAGCTGGTTCACCCCAACATACTTTCACCAAAGCAATGTCCTTACCCCGCATTTATTTCATTTCTCGACCATCAATCCGCACGGGTGATGCTTCAACAGTATGGTTATCTCTCACCTGTACATCATCCATTTGTATCACATGTGACAAATTCCGGAATGTATTTCCTCAACTGAGATACATGAAACACATCATGAAGATTCGCAAGCGACGACGGTAAAGCAACCTGATAGGCTACTTCTCATATTCTCTGTATAATCTGATACAGACCAACAAAATATAGAGTGAGCTTTCTAGACTTCAAAGCTCGACCCACACCAATTACCGACGTAACTCTAAAAAACACATGATCTCCCTTTTGGAATTCAAGTGCTTTCCTCCTCCTATCATGATAACTCTTCTGACGACTCTGCAAAAGTTCTCATCATCTCTTGGATCATCTTAATCTTCTCAGTCGCCTTCTGTACAATCTCAGGTCCGAGTACATCACTCTCGCTTGACTCATACCAACACAATGGAGGCCTACACCTCCTACCATACAACGGTTCATACGGTGCCATTCCAATACTAGCATGAAAAACTGTTGTTGTACGTGAACTCAATCAAACGAAAAGTGGTTATCCCAAGATCCTCCTTGGTCCAACACACAAGCCCTGAGCAAATCCTCCGAAGACTGGATAGTTCTCTCTGTCTGTCCATCCGTCTGCGAATGATATGCAAAACTCATCCTCAACTTAGTACCCAAAACGTCTTGCAAACTTTTTTAGAACCTCGACATAAATGTCGGGTCTCTATCTGACACAATACTCGAAGGTATCCCATGCAACTTCACAATTTCCTCAATGTACAACTCAACTAAATTTTGCATAGAATGATCAATCTTCATCGGTAAGAAATGAGCTGATTTAGTTAATCTATCCACAACCACACAAATCGAATTATTCCTCGTCGCAGTCTTCGGAAATCCCGACACAAAATCCATGTAAATACAATCCCATTTCTATTCCGGAATATACAATGGTTGCATCATACCCAAAGGCCTCTGATGTTCAATCTTTGACTTCTGAAAAGTCAAACAGGCATAAACAAATTCAACAATATTCTTTTTCATACCTGGCCACCAAAATAACTTCTGCAAATCCTGATACATCTTCGTAGCACCAGGATGAATACTCATCCTACTTCGATGTCATTCTTCAAGAATACTCTTCCTAATTTCTGGAACATTTGGAACACACACTCTATCTCTGAACCTCATCACGCCATTCTCATCAATCCGGAATTCACCCCTGTTACCTTGGTCAATCAAGTCCAATTGATCAACCAGTCTCAAATCAGATTTCTGACCTCCCTTGATTTCTTCGAGAATGCCACTCGCCAGTTTCAACATTCCCAACTTCACACTGTCAGAAGTCTCATCATATACTAAACTCATGTCTCTAAAGTACTCGATCAATTCTAGTTCTCCTCACCATAAACATCGACATATGCAATGATTTCCTGCTCAACGCATCAGCTACCACATTTGCTTTACCAGGTGGTAACTCAAATCGAAGTCATAGTCTTTCAACAATTCCAGCCACCTTTCTCTGCCTCATATTCACACTCCTTATGATTGAATAAGTACTTTAAACTCTTATGATCACTGAACACCTCGAATTTAGAGCCAAAAATGTAATGTCTCCAAATTTTTAACACGAACACTACAGCTGCCAATTCTAAATCATGCGTAGGATAATTCCTTTCATGAACCCTCAATTGTCTAAAAACATAAACAACAACCCTGGCCATTCTGCATCAACACTCCACCAAGACCCATTTTGACGCATCACAATATACGACAAAAGACTCACTCAGATTAGGAAAGATCAATACCAGAGCGGTCGTCAAGTTCTTCTTCAATTCCACAAAACTCTCTTCACATGCAACATCTCACACATAAACTTGACCCTTCCGACTCAACTGAGTCAAAGGTAATGCCAACTTAGAAAAACCTTCGATAAACTTGCGATAAAAACTTGCCAACCCAAGAAAACTTCGTAATTTCCGTAGCAGACTTCAGAGTCTCCCACTGTAACACAACATCAATCTTAGAAGGATCCACAATAGTTCCACCACTCGATATCACATGGCCAAGGAAACTCACTTCCTTCAACCAGAACTCACATTTCGACAGTTTTGCATATAACTTCTTCTCTTTTAACACTTAATGCAACACCGTACATAAATGCCTCAGCATGCTCTTCTTCAGATTTCGAGTATATCAGAATATCATCAATGAAAACCACAACAAAATTATCCAAATACTCATGAAAAATCCGATTCATGTACTCCATGAACACGCCTGGTGCATTGGATACACCAAACGACATCACAGTGTATTCATAGTGACCATACCTCGTCCTGAAAGCTGTCTTCGGAATATCATTTGGCTTAACACGAATCTGATGATAACTAGACCTCAGATCAATCTTGCTAAACACACAAGCACCCACTAGTTGATCCATCAAATCATCGGTTCTCGGAAGTGGATATTTATTCTTGATAGTCACTTTATTCAACTGCCTGTAATCAAAACACAACCTCATACTACCGACTTTCTTCTTAACTAACAACACAGGAGCACCCCACGGAGAAACACTCGGTTGAACAAACTTCTTCTCAAGTAATTCTTCCAATTGTTTCTTCAATTCACTTAACTCAGAAGCTGACATCTGGTAAGGAGCCATTGACACCGGACTCGTACCTGATATCAATTCCACCGCAAACTCGACTTCACGCTCTGGGGGGCAAATCACTTACGTCATTTGGAAATACATCTGGGAATTCGCAGACAACAGGTAATTCAATACTTGTAATTTAACGGTCAACTTGCAACGATGCAAACATTGCAAACATCAAGGCTTCGTCTTCTAGAAGTTCATCCACTTGCTTAGCAGACAAAAACATCAGTTCTCCATTATCACCAAACTCAGGAAATCTCACATTCTTATTATAACAATTGATATAAACATAGTTGAACTCCAATCAGTTCATTCCAAGGATAACATCAATTTGGTGCAAAGGTAAACAGACCAAATCCATCACGAAACTCTTCCAAAAATAGTTAAAGGATAACCCGAACACACAAAAGTAGTAATAACAGAACCATTAGCAGGAGTTTCTATCACCATACTACCATTCATATCTGACAATTTCAAACCCAACATAGTAGCACATTCAAGCGAAATAAACGAATGAGTAAACACCAGCATCAATTAATAGCAACCAACTCAGTATTGTTAATAAAACAAGTACCTCGAATCAAGTTATCCTTCTTAGGGACTTCTGAACCGCTCAAAGCAAACACTCTGCCATTAGTCCTGAGCAGCAGTAGTAGTCTTCTTCGGCTTTTGGCATTGGGTACTTGATGTGACCCTGTTCACCACAATTGAAACAAGTCGGACCCTCATTCTTGCAATCAGTGGCTCGATGACCTCTCTTACCACATCTGTAACATCTCATCACATTATTGTTGCAAACATCAGTACAGTGACCTTGCTCGCCACACTGTAACACTTAACAGAAGCGGGAGCTGCTTCCCCACTTGTCTTCTTCCCATCTGAAGCCTTCTGCTTCCCCTTTGTCAGCTGGAGTCACATAAGATTTTCCTTGAAACTGTCTTTTCTCTTTTGTCTCACTAAGATGTTTGTAGTGAGCCGATCGAGCTCTGTTATCCTCATCATAGATCCTACTTTTATCCACCAGCTCAGCATACCTACGAATCTGTTGGTATCCAATAATCTGTTTGATATCTGCTCCTTAACCCATTCTCAAACTTGAGACATTTAGAAATCTCAGCATCAACATGGTTGTAATGCGGACAAAACTTCACCAGCGCCTCAAACTTTGCAGCATACTCTGCCCACAGATCAAGGTTTCCTTACTTCAAGTCAAGGAACTCTATCTCCTTCTTACCACGAACGTCCTCAGGGAAATACTTCTCCAAGAATTATTTCCTGAATACAACCCAAGTTATCTCAATACCAACATCCTCTAATCTATGACGTGCATTATCCCACCAATCTTCAGCTTCTTCTGACAGCATATGAGTACCAAACTGTACCTTCTGAGCATCAGTGCATGCCATCACTCAGAAGATCTTCTCAATCACCTTGAGCCACTTCTTTGTGCGCTCTCTGGATCATGAGTGCCCATGAAATTTGGCGGATTGTTCCTCTGGAACTTTCCCAAAGCACGAAACTCATCAGAAGCCCCTTCATTCTGATTGTTCTATGCATTCTGGGCCATCACTTGAGCAAGTGATTCCAAACGCGGTCAGCAATAGGACAATCGTTTCTCCCAGCTATTTTGCACACCATCAATCAACATTAGAAGAAACAAACTATCGACAGTGTACGAACACTCGTCGACTAACAGGGGGGACTGACATCATATAAAAAACCTGGATCCGAATAGACTGACCTGCTCTGATACCACTAATGTAACACCCTTCTAAACCCAAAGAATAATTTTAGCGCATAAATCAATAATTAAATAAGAGTAAATCACTGACAAGGGTGTCACATGCTTCATAAAAACATTCTTATCACACATCCTGCTCCGTAACACGGGTTTCAAATAATCATAAAATTAATCTTAATAATTCCACATGTAATTGAAACTTCGCAGCGGAATCTTAGTATCAACATGACTTCATAATTTTCATCAAAAGACTTCAAGGCCTTTGATCATAATAAAAAATCAACATAAAACAAATCATCGCGTAACAAACTCTTAAAAACATGTTCTTAAATCATAACGACTTCAGAAAACCAAATGTTCACAAACCCCAATGTTACGTATCAAAGCAAGACCCTCTTAATTCACGGAAATAAGATAAATTGACTGCAAAGCTAAATCTTCATGCGTCAACGAGCTAACCTTGATCACTTGCACATTACCCACGTAGAGGTAAACATTCAAACAGGCAGGGTGAGTAATCACAAATCATTACAAAAGGTATAAGAAATAGATATTGTAGTTACATCAACAATTATCCATACTTCATATATCCATCACACACATACTCACACCGTCACTTCATTAAGTCATTCACAACGTCATTACGTCATCAATAAATCATCATTGTCAAAACATCACTTATGTCACAACATCATCAAAACATTTATTAACTCATATTTATGCAACGTCACTTAGTA